>BLSH010333424.1:692828-735034 GCA_018402905.1 Glandirana rugosa | reverse complement strand
CTGCAACTCAAAGCAGCGGTATGTGAAATCTCTAATTTCTGCTATCTGTCCTCAGAGCAACAGCACAGACAGCAGTAGTAAAGTAATCTATCTCAGGATGCAGGATCAGGTCTTAAAATGGCTAAAATCTGTCCCTCACGCCGTCAGCTACCTTTCCCTACACTAACCCAAGGAGCATGTGACTGCAGCACTGTGACTCCAGCTTATAAAGAGGCTGGGTCACATGATGCACCGGCCAATCACAGCCATGCCATTAGTAGGCATGGCTGTGATGGCTTCTAAGGGCAAACCAGTGAAACGCTTGTTGATTGGCTGCCCTGCAGCTTCTCAACACGTGGAGTAAAATAGCAGAACCCCGGACCGAACCCGAACAATTTTTGAAATGTCCGGGTCCGGGTCCGTGCCACGGACACCCTAAAGTTCGGTACGGACCCGAACGTTACAGTCCGGGTTCGCTCAACACTAGTAGAGAACCTTCGTGAACAAACAGAATCATGAAGGCCAAGAAACACACCCGACAGGTCAGGGATACAGTTGTGGAGAAGGTTAAAATGATTGTAAAGGTTAGTTTTTTTTTTTTTTTAATAACAAACATGTCATACTTACCTCCTCTGTGCAGTTGGTTTTGCACAGAGCAGCCCGGATCCTCCTCCTCTCGGGTCCCTCTTCTGTGCTCCTAGCCTCTCCCTCCTATCGAGTACCCACTCAGCCAGGAGCTTTCTATGGGGGCACCCGAGCTGAGTTCCGTGTATCCATTCAGGCATGGAGCCCTGGCCCCACCCCCCTCTCCCCTGATTGGCTGACTGATTTTGATTGACAGCCGCAGGAGCCAGTGGCACAGCTGCTGTGTCTCAGCCAATCAGGAGGAGTTTTTGTACCAGCTAAGACACTCATGGACATCACAGCAGAGAGAAGGGGCTCAGGAAAGTGATTAGGGGGTGCTCAGGGGGCTGCTACACACAGAAGGTTTTTTATCTCAATGCATAGAATGCACCTTCTGCATTTACAACTCATTTAAAGCTGGGTTAGGTTATAAAAAAATATCCCAAGCCCTGAACATCTCACGGAGCGCTGTTCAATCCATCATCCGAAAATGGAAAGAGTATGGCACAACTGCAAACCTACCAAGACATGGCTGCCCACCTAAATTGACGAGCCGAGCAAGGAGAGTGTTAATCAGAGAAGCAGCCAAGGGGCCATGGTAACTCTGGAGGAGCTGCAGAGATCCACAGCTCAGGTAGGAGAATCTGTCCACAGGACAACTATTAGTCGTGTACTCCACAAATCTGACCTTTATGGAAGAGTGGCAAGAAAAAAAGCCATTGTTGATAGAAAGCCATAAGAATCCCCATTTGCAGTTTGCGAGAAGCCATGTGGGGGACACAGCAAACATGTGGAAGAAGGTGCTCTGGTCAGATGAGACCAAAATTAAACTTTTTGGCCTAAAAGCAAAACATTATGTGTGACGGAAAACTAACACTGCACATCACCCTGAACACACCATCCCCACTGTGAAACATGGTAGTGGCCGCATCATGTTGTAGGGATGCTTTTCTTCAGCAGGGATAGGGAAGCTGGCCAGAATTGATGGGAAGATGGATGGAGCCAAATGCAGGGCAATCTTAGAAGAAAGCCTGTTTGAGTCTGCAAAAGACTTGAGACCGGGACAGAGGTTCACCTTCCAGCAGAACAAAGACCCTAAACATACAGCCAGAGCTACAATGGAATGGTTTATATGTAAGCATATTCATGTGTTAGAATGGCCCAGTCAAAGTCCAGACCTAAATCCAATTGAGAATCTGTGACAAGACTTGAAAATTGCTGTTCACATCCAATCTGACAGAGCTTGAGCTATTTTGCAAAGAAGATTAGGCAAAAAATGTCACTTTTTAGATGTGTAAAGCTGGTAGAGACATCCCCAAAAAGACTTACAGCTATCATTACAGTGAAAGGTGGTTCTACAAAGTATTGACTCAGGGGGGCTGAATACAAATGCATGCCACACTTTTTACATATTTATTCGTAAAAAAAACTTTGAAAACCATTTATCCTTTTCCTTCCACTTCACAATGATGTGCCACTTTGTGTTGGTCTATCACATAAAATCCCAATAAAATACATTTACGTTTTTGGTTGTAACATGACAAAATGTGGAAAATCTCAAGGGGGGTGAATACTTTTTCAAGGCACTGTATATGTGACTTACCTATCTATTACCTATTACCTACTTTCCTATATGTAACAAAGTGGAACTATTTCCTGGGGGATACTTTAAGTTGAACTATTTTTAATAATCAGCCTTGACGTGAATGTGAGTCTGCATGAGGTTAACGAGATTAGCCAATGGTTAATAATCATTACTCTCATCTATGGCTTCTACCAGCCCCCCACCTTCCCCCAATTTATTCCTTGTGAGAATGCTGATAAGGAATCTCCCACCAGCTCCCCCTTAAACGTAAGTGAAATATGTAACTTGGTGGGATACACAAGCAGTTGGGAGCCAGGCATTACATCAACATTTTAGCTGATAAGGGGATGCACAATGGAGTGTTAGACTAATAGAAAAACATGCTGTGGATAAGGCAGACTCCTGATAGCGCTGCTTGATGTGAAATCCCATTGTCTCTCCTTTTTCTCCATCCACTCCCGGAGTGACGAAAATTCCAGCAGCGGCAGGCAAGCCAGGGGTCAACTATTACAGTCACCCCCCTTCCAAAGCCAAACGCTTTTACATTGACGCTGATTGTATAAATGATAGCTGAATAATGAGCCGTGATAACACTCCACTCTGGATGTTTCCATGCAAGATGTAATTAATAAGAGGCACCTTCATTAAGGACCTGTACAAATCCCCCGTGTCAAGCTTTTTGCACCTTGGATCATTATTCCATATATAAACAATGGATGACCAGATCTTAAATGTGCCTGGGGGGGTTACATTTTCTGCCAGATCTGGGATAATCCATGGGGAGCAGGCATTGTTGGATGAGAATATGTTTGGTAAACAGCGATTGGGTAGATCAGGCTTTCTCAACCTTTTTACTCAAGAGGAACCCCTAAAATAATTTTCGGGTCTTAGGGAACCTTTAATAAAACCAATTCATCAGGGCACAATGGGAAAACAGCTCATACATTGGGGGTCAATAGGGAGAATGAAACCCTTACAGTGGTGGTCAGAATGCCTACAGACAGGGAAAAAAGCAGATTGGTGTCACGCAGCTGGCTCTGACAAGTGGCATTGGCCCTGAAACAAGCAGACACCATCAAATGGGAGTTCAAGCAGCCATGGCACTAAAGAACCTCTAGCAACCTCTGAAGGAACCTTAGGGTTTCAACTGAACCCTGGTTAAAAATCACTTGGGTATGAATGCTTAGAAAATCCAAAAATGTATGTTTATACTGCAGGCTGCATCCCCTGACATCCAGTAAAACATTCCATGGCTTTCCATGACATCTGGAAAGATAACCCTCTCCCCATCCCACCCACCCAAAAAAGGCCCACTCCATCTTGTGTCCTTTGCCACTGCCTCTCACACCAGTGGGGACAGTGATCCATCACTGCACTCTGGGCTCACTGCCAACTGGTAGCGTCATTAGCTCCACACCATTAATGGAATCTTCAGGACCTGTGAGGGCCCCATTGATGGACAGCCAATGGAAAGTGTCCATGTCACTAGGCAGCTACATGGACACTGGAAAAAAGGAACTTTCCAATCTGCAGTGAGGAATTGAGAAGACCCAGGACCTGACATGTCACATGATCATGGATTTAGGCGAGTATTTGAGGCATTTTGATTAGATTATTTTTAAATTTTCGCCAGTGATTGCTGAAGAGGGGTGGGGAGTATAGTTTATGAAAGGATGGTTTTACCAGAGCACGGCTTTAACAACAGCTAAAGAGTTAAAGTGCTACTAAACCCACAACAGTAAAATAAGTCTGTATAATACAGTAAAGCATGCTTGTTATACTCACTGTGGAACTTAAGGGGTAAATCCTCCACATTGTGCAAAAAGGCTGTTTGATCCATTCTTCCCTGATTCTCCCATTCTTTTACTGTTCCCAATCCATCTTTTGATAGAACAGAGCCTTGGAGGCACTCTGCACATGCTCAGTTTGGTGTTTATTGTTAGAGAGTTTTTTTATTCTTGTGAGGGTGCATGTGATCAGCACAGGACCAATCAGCACTGTCTAGACAGAAAGTCAGGGTTCATGCAGCCTCATAGGACAGTCAGAGCAGAATGAAAAATCCTACAAGCTTTAACCAGTGCTCGGCCAGAGATTGATAGAAGTCACAAGACTGCTATATACTGCTGATGAGAAAAGGTATTTAGCAGTTTATATTTACTAAAATAATTGCATTTCCATGTTCTGTGGGAGACCAGATATAATGAATGCATGGTCCTGGGTTTAGTAACACTTTAAGATGTCAGACATGCCGATAGATTGTTAGAATATGTCTTTCTGGCCAGTTCATGAATAAGGATTGCATGTGTTAGGAAGGCTCTGCCAGAAGACAGAATAATGATCAATCTCTGCTCCCCAACCCTCCCAAAGAAGAGGAGCGATAGCATGTGTGCATATGCGCATGCGTACCAATACATGCCGGAATGCGAGCGAATGTGCACGGCTCATCCCTGTGACAGATAAGGGCGCCAAATGGGCTCTTTAAGCTGGGTCAGCACCCAGGATCAGTGCTCATCTACAGCGTTCTGTGATTGTCCCATTCCCTGTTACCTGCATCTGCTCTTGAAATACCGGCCTGGCTTGTTTGTGACTTTTCCTGTTCTCCTCCTGCATCAACCCCAGCTTGTTCTTGCACCATTCTCCTGCCTCTGCATCTGTACTTGATCTGCTCGTCCTGTGTATGACCCGGCTTGTCTGACTCTGCTTCCAGTCCATCCAGAGCTCCCAAGTTGCAAGCACCTGTTCATCTGCCACTGGGACCTGCTCTTCGGCTAAGCACCAGCCTGTTACTGCCCTCGGGAGATCCGCTACCATCTGGCATACTACTCAACCAGCAGCCCAGCAGCAAGCAGGTCTACTGGCACTCGTGCGACTCTGCGCTCCTGCGCCGCCTGTATACTCTACCAGGGGCCCTGAGTCAGAGGTGTAAGAGAGGCCTTCCTCTGTATAAAATAGGTTCTACCCACCAGGTACATGAAAGCATATTTATTATATAGAGGAGCAAAATAAGGAAGAGATACCTTTACCGTCAGTTTATCTAAAGGGGAACAATGGCGATTGGATAAAGTTTTCAAAATCAATTGGACACATGAGTTGTTTACTGCTACCATACAAAACATTAGAGTTTCATTTGATCTGACCAGAAATGGTGGTTGCTGCTTCATGGCTATGGTCAGTGACTGATGCCATTCCTCTTGCTATACAAAAGCCTCAGTGCAAACGTACTGTTATATGGGATAGCAAAAGAAAAGATTTGGGTCACTTTGAGGCTGCCTAAAGATATACAATAGTGCTTCATTCATTCACTGAATATACTGAGTATTGTACAAACACCTTTGAGAAGCAGGAAAGCATGTGCCTCATGCTTTACATCAACGTGAGACGCGTAAAGGCAGTTTAATTATTTGATTGGGCTATTTAATGCATCCAAATGTAGAAAACTGGTACATGCACTATTTTTTGTAACTTAGTACACCACAACACACGGTAATCTGTCATTGTGTGATGTGCACATCAAAGCAGATGTATTGATAAGGTGTATGGGGTGCCAATAAGAATGCATATCACCACAGAGCACAACCCCCACTTTCAGGTATTGTCATAGCACAAAGGGTGAACACATCCAAAATGGTGCTATTAGATACAGAATTAATGCGCGCCATTCAGAAAAATGGACTGTGCATCCAAAGCATGCTAGCAGGAGCCATTTTTTATGTAAAGCATAAAAAAAGAGATAATGTCTGCACTAAACATCAATATCAAAAGTTAATTGTCCAAAAATGTATTTCCACTATTCAAAAGCTCCTGACCCATATAAACATCTAAAACAGCAGTAGTAGAGTCTTGTTGGCATTTGATTACTGCAGAAAGTTGAAAAATCACCGTAAAACATCCAAAACCAAACAATCTGCATTGTATTGTTTTGTCATTGGTGACTCTCATCAATGGTGTCATCTCCATAAATATTGTTGGACAGTCTGCACCCTTCCTTGGTCAAGAATGCTGCTTCTTGGAATTCTTTATTTACCTGCAATGAGAAAAAAGAAAAAGAAGAGTTACTATAGAGGGAGCTTTACTATAACAACATATGAAATCTGAACAACCCATGTAAGTTTATAAAAAAAAGTTATGCCCACCCTTGCATTACTTTCAGTACAGCCCTCATACAGATGCATCTCAAAAAATTAGAATATTATAAAAAGTTAATTTATTTCAGTAATTCAATTCAAAAAGTAAAACTCATATTCTATATAGATGCATTACACACAGAGTGATATAGTTCTGTCTTTCTTTTACAGCTAGTGAAAACCAAAAATTCTGTATCTCCACTCTTCCTCCAGACTCTGGGAGTTTAATTTCCAAATGAAATGCAAAATTTACTTTCATCCAAAAGGAGGACTTTGGACCACTGAACAGTTCAGTCCTTTTTCTCCTTAGCCCAGGAAAGGCGATTTGACATTGTCTCTGGTTCAGCAGTGGCCTAACACAAGATATGCGACAGTTGTAGCCTATGTCCTGGATACGCCTGTGTGTGTAGTGGCTCTTGAAGCACCGGCACCAGCCATAGTCCACTCCTTGTGAATCCCCCAAATTCTTGAATGGCCTTTGCTGCAGAATCCTCCCAAGGCTGTGGATTCCCTGTTGTTTGTGCACTTTTTTCTACCACACTTTTTCCTTCCACTCAATGCTCTATTAACACAATTAATATGCTTGGATACAGCACTCTGTGAACAGTCAGCTTCTTTAGCAATGACCTTTTGTGACATACCCTCCTTGTAAAGGGTGTCAATGACTGTCTTCTGAACAAATATTAAGTCAGCATTGTGTAACCTACTGAACCAGAGAGAGGCCATTTAAAGAGGAGGTAAACCCAGATTGGGTTTACTTCCTCTGTATTCCCCTGTAATGTACAAGCATAATGGACTATGCATCACATAGCAGCCCATTATGTGCCACTTACCTGAAAATGAAGCCTACGATGTCCAGCGATGTCCCCCCGTGCTGGCCACGTCCATCTTCAGCCCCTCTTCCTTCCGGGGCCGCGACTCCGGCGCTGTGACTGTCCGGAGTTGTGTGACGTCACTCCCGCCCATGCACGCTGGAGCCACCAGTCACGGCACGGTCATAGTGGAGGAACGGCACGGAGGCCGTTTCTCCACTGCGCATGTGCCGACATGATGTCAGCACATTCACTACCCTGCATATCTCCTAAACCGTACAGGTTTAGGAGATATGCAGTGCACCTACAGGTAAGCCTTATCATAGGCTTACCTGTAGGTTAAAGTGGTTGTCACAAGTTGACAACCACTTTAAAGGCTCAGAAAACCTTTACAGGTGTTTTTAGTTAATTTGCTGATTAGAGTGTGACACCATGAGTCTACAATATTTAACTTTTCCACAATATTCTAATTTTCTGAGATACTGAATTTTTGGTTTTCACTAGATGTAAGCCACAATCATCAAAAATAAAAGAAAGAAATTCTTGAAATTTACCACTCTGTGTGTAATGAATCTATATAATGTATGAGTTTCACTTTATGAATTGAAGTACTGAAATAAATTAACTTTTTGATGATATTCTAATTTTTTGAGATGCACCTGTATATAATAAGCCACATAATGAAAGGAGATAATCATTGTGGTGGATTCTGTTTGATATCCTTTAATACAATGCATAACACATACACATACACATACATATTGTGTGCAATCATTAGAGCTACAGAAACAGAGGAAACAGAGATTAGAAATGATCTTTATAAATGTGCAATGTAAAAGATTTTAATAAAAGCGCTATACTAAAACTTGAAAACAGGGTAATTGAATAAATTGTATCTAGTGCTCAGTAGAGTATACAACATTTACAATACATTCCTAAATTCTTAAATGGAAGATTGCAGCTATTAGTGAACCTCCCAAAGTATTGATTGGTGTGTGAAAGTCCACCAGGAAGACATGTTGCCAAGAGACAAAACTAAACCTCCCGCCTGAAATTAATAAATGCTCCATCAAGATCTTGTTTGTTCTCCTTGCCCAAAAGAGGAGAGGACTTTGCTCCCTGCTTATCGAGTAATGAATGTGGAAAAAAAAGCTAAAGAATGCTGCTGAGGGCAAATGTTGTAACTCACACGATACACAGAAGACTAAAGAGCAGAGGAATCCAGGCATTATAAGTTGCCTTCTTACTATAAGAACCAGCTAAGGAGCCAAACTTGGTTTGGGCCAAATGGTGGCCAAGTGTGAAGGTATAATCTGACTACATTTATGACAAGAGCCAGGTCCCTAGGTTTATATAGTAGACTCATGTAACCATTCATGTTTAGCCAAAAATAGGTCCGGACTAGACATGTGGCAGAAACCACAAAGACTATAGTATGAGGAGAGAAAAAAGCGGTTGAACAAAATTTTCCAACATTTCTGATTGCTCCTTCCTTCAACAAACCTTAAATGGATGCATGATGGTGACCACCAGACATTAGGACTGACTATAATCTATTAGTCAGCTTAAAATGTAAGTATACTTTTAGTGGCTTTACATTTAATGGTATAACCAGATTTACCTCTAGGCACAGCAGGCATGTACGTGCAAGCAGCAGAGGCTGGCTTTGCTCTGTATAATTACTGGATAGACATTTTTTTCCATCATCAGTAGGACTAGTCATCTCATTCAAGGTTATTTACAGATTATCATAACTTTCTCAACTAGGTTAAGACAAGGAGATTTCTTGTTTGAAAGCGGTGACTCTAATAAAAGGGTACCAAAGGATGTGTGCCTGGAGGTCCAATGACGAAAAGGAAGACATGTATTGAAGCACACCCTTATTATTCTTGGCAAGTCCCCTCTCCACAGAGATCTGCTTGACCACACACAGCTTCTTCTTGACAATTTTCACTTTGGTGTCCACCTCTTTGTCACAATCTTCATTCCCTGCAATGTACAAGTTCATACTCTGCTCTTTAAAGTGCCACTAAACCCACATCATTAAAAACTATCAGTAAATGCTGTATTACATATTGTTCATACTCACTCAGTCGCTATGACATTCATTTTCTGTATTCTGCAAAAAACCTGATGGATCCTGTTGTTCTCTGTCTCCCCTTTCTGTCCATGTCCCCAGTGCAGTTGGGGGTTTTGCAGAGCAGTGTTAGCAGCTAGTGCACATGCTCAGTTTTCAGTATATTTCTACCCTGATCATTTCCTCCCTATCACATCTGAGTAGTTCATGTGACTATAGAGTCACACATATGGGCGTATGCACTCTGGTAAATGACACTCCCCTTTCTCCTTCCTCCTCCATGCCCACTAGCCAGCTAAATAAAATGGGGGCGGATATTACAAGCAGATTGGTGGAGGGCGTGACACAGCCTGTGACTGGCAGAAATTTGCCCACACCATGTTATTGGCAGAAAATAATAAACATTTGATTTCAAATATATATTTGTATGACAATTTCAAACAGTTTATTGATATTAATTATTTATGTTTACTCTGTATTCCAAAAGCAGCTTTTTCTTTTATTTTGTACATGTGGCCAGCAGCAGAGGATTGGAAGCCCCTACTGCCACCATTTCCCTACAGACAGGCTGGGAAAGAGCTGGGTCATGTGACAGCTGTATATCAATTATAAAAGAAGATACTTTGTTTTTTTTAACTATAATAATTACAGTGCCATCATCCATATACAGATCGAGAAGGGATCATGTAAATTAAACAGTGTGTGGTTAGTATCACTTTAAGGCCATGGACATCTTTCATTTGAAAAACCTTATATTGGACATGCATGATTACTGTAACTGAAATGTTTATGCAACATTTATAGCATTGATGTATTTGAAGAAAATATCAATGATTATTTTAGAAAATCTGTTCTTGAAGATCATTTTCCCTTGGAAATCAGCTTGCCAGATTGTGCCTTCAGAATTGGCGGGGATTATTCATATAAAAAATTTTCATAAGAAAGTACTTTTGGTAATTAGACTTTTCACATTTAATTCTAGATTTAAACAATTAAAGATTGTCTGTCTACGATGTACCCTTCCTAAGTCAACTGCCTTATATTGGGTTTTCCAATGCCAGTTGGCTATCTACATGTCTACTGACCAGTGGCAGCCCATCCATAAGGGGCGCACGGGCACTCCCCATCCATGCACCCACTAATCTACATGCAGTGCGATGGATGCATGGATTTCAATGGGGGGGGTTTGTTTTTTTTTTAAGCTGAGCACTGCGTCCAAAGCCCACTCAGGTGTGTGACAATAGTGAAAGAATATTCGCTATTGTAAAATTGATTCTGCCTCCCAGCCAAACAGGAAATGGGTCCTGAGACCCGTTTCCCGATTGGACGAAAGGAGAAGCTACCCTATTGGCCGAGGGAGGAGGAGGAGGGAGGAGACACACGTCATGATGCAGAGAAGGAAACACAGGGGAAGCTGGCCACCCATCGCCCGGAGAGAAGCACTGCCCAGGGTAAGTGTTGCTGGTGACCAACCGACCCTACTGGGGGGGGGGGGGCAGTGCGGGTGACCCGACCGGGGAGGTGGCAGGCTCTGCACTGTTTGCCGCCTATCCAGGAAAAGATACCCCTGGCCGCCACTGCTACTGACACTGGGGGAGTTGTGGTATGAAGGGGTCTGAGGACCGACTCTGTGAATATAATCCCCCCCCCTCCCGGTTTATCTTCTCTATGTCAAGGCACCTAATAGCTAGTGTATGGATCCAACCAGAAACATGAGAGAGAGGTGGCTGTTTGTACGTCCTTGCAGTATTGTTGCCCCAAGCCATAGCTAGAATGATTTCTGTCCCTGAAAACACATTAATAATGTACCCAAAAGACAAAAATAACCCAATTACACCTAAGCATGGGACAAGTTCCAATCAGTTATATTTTATTAAGTTATACAATTTTGCAGCTCTTCAACTAACAATGTTGCAGTTTGACCATTCAGCTCTTCTGTGTGGCATCACTTTCACCACTCCCACCAGTTTTAGTTCTTTTTGTATTCCACACTTATAGAGTACAAAAACCTCCTGAGAGGACCAATAAATAATCATTTACTATACACAGTAGAACATTCAAATTATATACAGCTATTGATTATTTTATAATCCTAACTATTAGGATTTGGTTATATACAGTAATTGAAGATATCTCATATTATACCCAATAAAACTCTACTTATTTTGGTGCTTCCACAAAGATTTCATGTTTTCCGCAAGGGGCTTACATAGTTACAGCACATATTCAGGTTGAAAACAAAGAGATGTACGTCCATCTAGTTCAATCAATACAAAAAAATAAAAGCATGAAGTGCAATATGTGCATTTTCATTGATTTCAATGGGCCAGAAATGCAAATAAATGCATGTAAAAATCAGAAATGCTTTATTTTTTACTACACAACGCAACACAGTGCAATGCAGAGCACAAATATGAACTGCTTCATTGGATGTATTTTCACAACACATGATTTTTTATGAACTCCACACAATTGTGAACTAGGCCAAAGACAATACACTAATTTTCTGCCTATGCGCAAATTCAGGACACCATACTTTCACACCCAGTCAGCATCCCTCACCCCCTGTCCCTCTCCTGAAGGTCCCTCTGCATGTATTTTATGATATTTTTTTTAAACTTTTGAAGACTTCAGGCCAGTCATGTAATGATGCAGGGTGCTTTCTGCACCAATATACTGTGATTGAAGGCTGTTATGGTAATGACCCCATTGAAGGCGCCCAGCCTAATTCTTCATTAGTTTAGTTCTTCATTAATTCTCCACCCTGTGTCCATGTATCAATTATCAATCAAGATTTAAACAAGATCACAATTAAAAATCGCTATTCACTCTCATTCCATGCTCGAGAGACTACTTTCTGCCAAGCTGTTTACCAAATTAGATTTAAAGGGGGCTTACAACCTTGTCTGCATTCATCTTGGAGATGAATGGAAAACTGCTTTCAGAACCAGATATGGACATTTTAATCTTTGGTTATGCCCTTTGGACTTTTTAATGCTCCCCCAACTCTAAATTTTCATTAATGATGTTTTTCGAGATTTGTTGGACCAGTTTGTAATAGCATATTTGGATGATAATCTAATTTTTTTGGATAATTTGGAGGAACACCGCAAGCATATCTGTACTATCTTCAAGAGACTAAGGCAGAATCAACTTTACATCAAGCTAGAGAAATGCGAGTTTGAACAAACTCAGATCCAGATCTTAAGATAAATTATTTCTCCTGAAGGAGTGAGCATGGATCCCTATAAGATCAAAGCAGTTGTGGATTGCCCTGTCCCTAGGAATGTTAAGGAAATATAACGATTTGTTGGATTTGATAACTTTTACTGAAGATTCATAAGGAATTTCTCCATGGTATTTTCTCCAATTACTCAACTGACAAAGAAAGGGATGCCCTTTTTGTGGTCACCCAAGGCACAGGCTGCCTTTAGTTAACTAAAAATGCTTTTCACTTCTACACCAATACTGGTACATCCAGATCCTGAACTACCTTTCATAGCAGGTTGATGCTTCAGATTCTGCTGTAGGAGCTATCCTTTCTCATCAAATTGGAGAAAAGATGCAGCTTCATCCTTGTTCTTATTTCTCTTGACAAATGCCTTCAGCCGACAAGAATTATGACATTGGAAACAAGGAGTTTCTGGCAATAAAGGAAGCATTTTCTGAGTGGAGGCATCTGCTGGAAGGGGCAAAGCACCCTGTAACCGTTCCCACAGATCATAAAAATTTGGAATTTATTCCTTCTGCCAAAAGGTTGTCATCTAGACAAGCATGTTGGACCTTATTCATCTCCAGGTCTTATTTTGTTATTTCATACCACCCTGGGTGAAGGAATGGTAAGGCTGATGCCCTATCATGGATGCTGTCTGGGCCTCTCCAGGAAAGCCACTCTGAATGTACAATCCTGCCTCAAAAGAACTTTCTAATGGCCACGTGTTCTAAGACATTTTTGATTTTTTTCAAGGAGATTGAGTATCTGCCTGCATTGCACAGAGAAGTTCAAAGACCCAGTGTATCATTGGGTCCAAAATCAGAAATGTTTTAATTAACCACTTGCCTCCCGCCCACAGTACACTTACTGTGAGTAGGCGGCTGTTGCCTACTGGTACGATGCTTAGCACATCCACTCTGGCGTGCCCCCTGAGGCAAGTGGACACAGTAGATCATTGTGCTTGGTACTTGTTCACTGTGAACTGTGGTATCATGTGATCAATATAAGCAATCATGTAAGCAAAACAGTCATGAATGGTTTCCATTTATGACTGTTTGCTTTCTATTGAGATGCTGTGATTTGCCCACATCTATCACATGGTGCATGGGACAATCACAGCACCCTTTACCATGTGATTAGCTATAGCCAATCACAGATCACAATAGTAAGTCATGAATGAAATCCATTCATTACGAAAACTATTGCTCAGTTAAAACTATTGCTTATAACAGTGATTATCCCTGATGACTATGGTGACATTGAACTACGCTGATGAGTATGTAAAAAACAAATCTTAAAAAAAAGAGAAAAAAAAAATGAAAAAGAAGAAAAATGTTTAAACAAATTGAATACATTTTTTTTTTGTTGATATACTGTCACCAATCAGTATCCCTGATCACTGCCAAGCCAAGTCATATGATGACACTGTACTGCACTGTTTACAGTATGTAAAAAAAAAAAAAAGTGAAAAAAAAACATGTTCAATTTTATTTCTTAATTTTACTAAAAATTGTGACAAATTACAACTTCAAAAATTTGACTTGCCTCTTACTAGATACTTTGGACTGTCTACTTTCCAAAAATGGATCATTTGGGGGGTATTTGTACTGTCCTGACATTTTAGGGCCTCAAGAAAATGATATAGGCCATCAGCACATCAGGACATATCAATTTCTAAATATACAGTATATACCATACATTGTAGACTCTATAACTTTCAAACAGACTAAATTATATACACTGATTTGGGGTATTTTTTTTACCAAAAAAAGTGTACTGTAGAAAACCTAAATTTATGAAGAAAGATTATTTGTTTGCAAAATTTTATAAGAAAAACTTTTTTTTTTTTAAATGTTAGTATATTTTAATTGGTATATCAAAGAATTAAAAAAAAAACTGTGATTAAATATCACCAAAAGAAAGCTCTATTTATGTGACAGACTATATACATTTCATTTGCATACAGTGTTGTGTGACTGACCATTGCCAATTAAAGTAGCACGGTGCTAAACAGCAAGAAATGCCCTGGTCATGAAGGGGGCAAAACCTTCCAGAGGTCAAGTGGTAAACATTTCATTAGCATTTTTGATGAGAGGAAAATGAAATCCAAAATATAAGCAGAGAGACTTTAGTTTGAAATCTTATTGATGATAAGCAACTACTACATTTAGTGTGCTACAAATCACGAAATGAAAAACCCCTGACCCAGTCTTTTTGGACGATGTGATGATGTCTGAGATGACCTCTGCTGACCTGCCAGTGAACCACTTTTGGGATGGATAGGTTTGAAAACCTGTCCGAATTTTTGGCATTCCCATCAGCCTCCAACTCCACACCCTGCCCTATGGAAGGTTTTCTGAGCTTACAAAGGAAAAATAAATCACAAGCAAGGCCTTTTTTAAGTGGATGGAGTAGGGAAGGTTTAGAACCTCTGTCAGACCTTGATTGCCCTCTGTGTCCCACTAGGGTGATTAACCCTCTCTCTTTGTCCTGGTGGTGATTAAAATATTATGCTCACTACTGGAACAGGAGCTGAAGTGAAGTCTTCCAATACCTATTGTAGTGGCAATGATCCAAGAAAAGATTTACCCTCACTATGAAGTGAATTCCTCTACATTTCCTGTTAAACCTGCAGGACAGGAAGTGATGGAAAATCTCCACAGTGCAACAAAAAGAGAATAGCAATTCTGGCAGGGGGTTTAAAGTGGTTTTAAACCACTGCACCTAGTGTGATTTCTGGCTGGTGTCTCATTCATCTGCTATCTGCATGAATCACTATTGACAGGTTATGCTAACACCACTGAATCCTGGGGGGTGGGACCTCCAGCACACAGCCTCAGCTGTGTATGTTTCCCTATGAGACTGTGTAGGTAGTGGTGTCCCTCCTCCACTCAGGTCTCAGATTACACTCAACTGTTCTCTTTGCCCTGTGCAGTGTGTGACATAAGATCCCCACATGTTGCCATCTGAACCTCAGAAATGGTGTATAAATTATGAACTTTGAATTGCTGTAGAGGAGAGAGTACTGCAGATAAAAATGTATACCTTATATATTTAGGATTTGTTTCACCTCTGTGTATTACCATAGCTAGTAACTTCACTGGTTATATGTGAGGGTTTATAAACACTTTAAGCATTCCTTACCCTACCCAAAACTAACACTAATGATTGTAATGATTGGTATATACTGTATATATATATATATATATATATATATAGTATGTCACAAAAGTAAGTACACCACTCACATTTTTGTAAATATTTTATTTAATCTTTCCATGTGACAACACTGGAGAAATGACACTTTGCTACAATGTAAAGTAGTGAGTGTACAGCTTGTATAACAGTGTAAATTTGCTGTCCCCTCAAAATAACTCAACACACAGCCATTAATGTCTAAACTGCTGGCAACAAAAGTGAGTACACCCCTAAGTGAAAATGGCTAAAGTGGGCCCTAAAGTGTGAATATTTTATGTGGCCACCATTATTTTCCAGCACTGCTTTAACCTTCTTGGGCGTGGAGTTCACCAGAGCTTCACAGGTTGCCAATAGAGTCCTCTGATGATGACATCATAGAGCTGGTGGATGTTGGAGACCTTGCACTCCTCCACCTTCCATTTGAGGATGCCCCACAGATTCTCAATGGGGTTTAGGTCTGGAGACATGCTTGGCCAGTCCATCACCTTTACCTGCAGCTTCTTTAGCAAGGCAGTGGTCATCTTGGAGGTGTGTTTGGGGTCGTTATAATGTTGGAATACTGCCCTGCAGCCCAGTCTCCGAAGGGAGGGGATCATGCTCTGCTTAAGTATGTCACAGTACATGTTGGCATTCATGGTTCCCTCAATGAACTGAAGCTCTCCAGTGCCGGCAGCACCCATGCAGCCCCAGACCATGACACTCCCACCACCATGCTTGACTGTAGGCAAGACAAACTTGTGTTTGTACTCCTCATCTGGTTGCCGTTACACACGCTTGATACCATCTGAACCAAATAAGTTTATCTTGGTCTCATCAGACCACAGGACATGGTTCCAGTAATCCACGTCCTTAGTCTGCTTGTCTTCAGCAAACTACGGGCTTTCTTGTGCATCTTGGAATGACAGCCATGCAGACCTATTTCATGCAGTGTGTGGCGTATGGTCTGAGCACTGACAGGCTGACCCCCTCATCCCTTCAACCTCTGCAGCAACGCTGGCAGCACTCATACGTCTATTTCCCAAAGACAACCTCTGGATATGACGCTGAGCAGGTGCACTCAACTGGTTTGGTTGACATTGGTGAGGCCTGTTCTGAGTGGAACCTGTCCTGTTAAACCACTGTATGGTCTTTGCCACCATGCTGCAGCTCAGTTTCAGGGTCTTGGCACTCTTCTTATAGCATAGGCCATCTTTATGTAGAGCAACAATGCTTTTTTTCAGATCCTCAGAGAGTTCCTTGCCATGAGGTGCCATGTTGAACTTCCAGTGACCAGTATGAGAGTTAGAGCAATAACCCAATTTTAACACACCTGCTCCCAATTCACACCTGAGACCTTGTAACACTAACGAGTTACATGACACCACGGAGGGAAAATGGCTAATTGGGCCCAATTTGGATATTTTCACTTAGGGGTGTACTCACTTTTGTTGCCAGTGGTTTAGACATTATTGGCTGTGTGTTGAATTATTTTGAAGGGACAGCAAATTTACACTGTTATACAAGCTGTACACTTACTACTTTACATTGTAGCAAAGTGTAATTTCTTCAGTGTTGTCACATGAAAAGATATAATAAAATATTTACAAAAATGTGAGGGGTGTACTCACTTTTGTGAGATACTGTATATGAACTTGAAATGTATATGGCACTGAATCAGTGCATTGGAGGAATTATGTGCTTGTTCTGTATCACATTTATTGTTAGCTCAAGAGATAATTATCAAATTGTGGTTATTGATTACAGCATACACTATATTGTTTCACATTAAAGGGGAGTTCCACTCAGATTTTTTTTTTTTTTTTGGCATCCACTCTTTTAATACTAAATAGATGTAACCTTTTGTTTCCTTACTTTCAAACCGCCTAGTAATTACATGTATTTTTTACTCACAAGTTCGTTTCTCTCACTGCTGGACTTTTTAGGTGAGGGCATCTGAAGCCCATCTGTAGTCTCCTGGCATCTCTTCCTGAAAGAAGTGCATGGTGGGTAACCATCATGCACTCCTCGATCTCGGTCCGCCTCAAATCGTGTCATTTCCTGTTTGGAAATAACACGATTTTACAGTACAGGGAAGCCCACTGACTCCTGGGAAATGATGAGTCACATCTCCCGGGAGGCCATGAGAAGCAGGAAGTGAGGAGAAGAGCCTAGGACCTAATAGGGGCAGATTACAGAGACCACCTAGCAACAAGCGACTTAGGGTGAGTATAACATTTTTTTTTCCTATATAGGCAAAGGACTTGAATGACGTAAAAAAAAAATTCTGGGTGGAACTCCGCTTTAAGGATTAGCGCGACACTATTATTTATTTAAACTATCTTTGTGCACTGTTGGTGCTTTCTGTCAATCTATTGTCTTTGTCTGATGTGGGGTGCTATTCATATTCTTACACTAAAGCCTCGTACACACGGGTGCAAGGGTTGTACAACCGAATGTCCAACTTTGGACCAAGTCGGATGTTGACTGTTGTGTCTCGCGTACTAACATGCACTAAGCGATCGTACAACCAAGCCTAACGTAATGACATGTTACGAGCGTATAACGAGGAAGTTCAGGTGCATGTGATTTGTGAACTAGGAATGTAGGTTTACATGAACAAACACTTCCAGGCATTCCTGACTTCCGAGTATGCCATGCACATACAGCTTTGTTAGCCCAACTTCTCTTCAGTCGTACAACCGCTTGTTGTACAACCAAATTTTTCTAGTCTGCTCATTCAACTCCTGTTGTACAACCGTTGTACGACGGCTTTTGTAATCATGCATACTAGCGGTCGGATGATCGTACAACAAGCTGGTTGTATGGCCGTTGTTGTACAACTGTTGTACTGTGTGTACAGGCCTTTATTTAATTTTGGCACATGTGGGGTGTTTGGGTCTTGTATAGTATTTTTGTGGCTATTTGGTAATTTCTCATTTGTTACAATGTTGTTCTAGCACATGACTTGTTGTTATAATAATATTTCATGTTACTAATTATGGGTGGTCCATGCCTGCCTGGTGTTTGCCATGTGCAATGGTGGCCATCTTGTGAGAGTTTATAATATACTCTGGTTTTCCTACTATTTCTGCATTTTGTGAATTTTATGGAGTAACTATTTCTGGATAGCTTTATTTAAGCTATGATTTTGTATATTTTGCTTTTTTGATGGACTATTGCGATTTACTGTTTTTGAGAGGGTGTTCCTACATACAATAGAACCATGGAGAATGAACACAGCTATCCTCTAACAGGAAGTCAGATCAAAACAGCAAAAATAAGGAATTTGGAGATTTGGAGAAGGCTGAGAGCAATAGTAGATACTTGAAATGTATGTTTCACAACAGAAAACTAGAAAAAGTATGAATGATTTTTTACAGAGTCTATTTACCCATATGGTGGCCAGAAAAACTAATTTTCCCGTGAGGGTTGAGCAATCGAAGGTTCCAGCTTAGGAGCCATAAATGATGCTTTCAAATTTGGAAGCACTCATTATCATCGATAGAGATCTTAGTGTGATGGGACTGAAGTGGTAGACAAGGGATATTCTGCCATTTGCTATCAAGTATGTTTCAAACTATAATACATCACACTATTGCAGCACTGTCTCTGTACCTTCAACTGTTTACATCAAAGTATCATGTAAATCAGTGGACTCCAAACATTCTAAACCAATGGCCAGTTTATTGTCCTTCAGACTTTAGGGGGGGGGGGGGGGCAAACTGTGGCCAGCAGGAGTGGACATTTTCCTGGCATCAGTGAGAGTAATCATTGCCAGATTTGGTATTTGGGGGGGGGGGGGGTAGTGCCCCATTTTTGGTACCATTGGGAGGGATAGTGCCCCATTGTTGGTGTCAGTGGGAGAAATGGTGCCCTATTTTTGGTGTCAATTGGCAGAATAGTGTCTCGTATCAGTGGGAGGAATAGTGCCGCAAGGGCTGGAGAAAAGCAAGCAAAGGACTGCATCCAGCCCCCCGGGCTGCAGTGTGGAGGCCACTGATACAAATAATATAATGCCACAGTGAAAATTAATACCCAAAACAATATATATCGATATTCAAAAGTCCCAATATTCCAGTGCCATGTGCACAGTTTTAAAAAAATAGTTCACCAGTGCAGTGTCTCATATTCTACAGATGGTAACCTCTGAACAGCAGCAGTCTCTACATTATATATTGGATTTGTTTTTCTAAATTTTTTGTAAGTTTTTGTATTTTTTTATTTTGAATAGGTGGAGGACACTAACATAGCACAAGTGTTTATTTTACTTTGTATATTTCAAACTATGCTTTGGACCTAAGCACTAAAGCTGGCCATACATGGCTCATTTTTTTTTCATTCAGCCAGTGGGCTGAATGAGAAATCCAGAACCAGTTCCCCCATTCACATATTCAAGGTGGATTGGAGAATCCCCCCCGCTTTGCTGTTGTATTCTGACAGCAGGGGGACTCCTTCGCTGTCAGAATACACAGATCAGTGTTGCAGCCGCATATACAGCAGCTTTTTTCCACAGGTCTGTTCAACAGAAGTCAGTGGATAGGTTGACTTCTGTTAAGATGCAGTGGCCACACACATAGCTCCCAACTGTACCTGATTTTGAAGGACTGGCCCTGATTTGGAACAAAGTCCCTTTGCTCCTCATTTGTCCCTCGTTTTGGTGTGATCTATATAGTTGTATATAAAATGCACTTTTTATCTTTCAAAAAGTGTATCCCAGTGCTAAACCTTTCATCTAATGTCTAAATTGCTGCATTTATAATTTCAACAGCCAATATAAAGGAATAGTAGTGTTTGTGGGTTTAACTAATCACTTTTTTTGTATAATTCTCCCTTGAGGGGGTGTAGCAGGGAGTGTGTCCTATGCCTCCATATTTTTGCTAATAGTTGTCCCTCATTCCCAATGCATAAAGTTGGTAAGTATGCTTACATGGTTTGAAAGTCAGCTCGTCCCTGTTGAACCAGCTGAATCTTAATCCATCTGTGGCTACCTTAAGATAGAGAAGCTGTGAACCAAAGGCATGGGGCTGCACCACTAAGCGGGAAGCAGAGCCTGCCTATATAATGGGCAAATATGATTGCCATTATGCAAGTGCATATTAAAAAACTCCATACAGAAAAAACAATGTTTTCATAAACACTCACTGATAAGGTTACGTATATTGAAAAGATCACATTGACACACATAAAACGCTGAAAAAAAAACGATCTTCTCTTCAGCTGACAAGATAAATGTTCTAAACCAACACCAGTACAACAAGAGTTAAGAAACCAATACCTAACTATTAATCACAAAAAGAACAGATAACACTGTCTATGAGGCTTTGACTAGTTGAGATAAAAGAGCTACTGAGTGCTTGGGGGACATACAACATCAACTGTTTTACAAGCAAAGAAAACATTGTTAAGTTAATGGCATACCACGCATTCAATTAGCCAGAAATAATAGGAGCTGATTGGTTCTTTGCACAAGTGAAATCGACTTTTTTCTTCCCTGTATAAAGTTTTATTTTACATCCAGGGCTCTAAATCCTTTCTCATATCCTAGCTACCCCGGAAGGGTCACCAGAGCAGAAATCCTACTGAGGAGCCACCTTGATCGACTTCCACTAAGTAGAGCCAAATGTGACTTATCAGGCTCTGTAGCTCTTAAGCACAATTAGGATTCTGCATATTAGCTGCTAAATCCTTTGGAATGGAGCTCTGGGATCTGTATGTGGAGACAGCAATGAGCAAACACAAACACACTGGAGAGATTGGCTCACTCACCCAAGAAGCAAATCCAGGTTTCTCTCTATTTAAATAGGGCAGATAAGAAGGCACAAATTAACATGTGTTTGCACACAAGTGGTGGTGACCAGGCCATGGGGTCAGGGAACAGTCAAGGTTGGGCAGTGAAGGCCTGATTCACATAGCTGTGTAATACTATAGTACAATGGCAATAAAGGCTGCTGTTGATATGGTTTACAATGTTGCGCTTCTATGTGCGTCACAACTGCTTGCGCATTTTGGTCAATTTGGAAGAGCAAGTGTAGGGCCAAGGTTTATTTCGGGAAGGAGGCTTACATAAAATCTATTTTAATTTTCAAAGTTAAATGTACCCTCTCTGAGCTCATGGATGTTGGGACATCCCTTTTACACTATACAAGGGTTAAGAGATATGTATAAGAACTAAAAAGTACAGTACAATGAACATGATGATGTCACTATCAGGCCAGCATTATGGTGGGTGTTGGTGTTCTGATGGCTCGTTTGAATTTGGGCAGATATCTCCATGCTTGTCATCCTTGGACGAATGCAATATCTCCCTGTCTACAGTCACTGGTAATACTGGTCTCTTTTTACTCATGGTGGAATTGGGAAGCATTTACACCAATCAGCTTTGAAAATATTATCACTGGCTGACTGCGTCAAATCTCTATAGGTGCACAGAACACAATGCAAGTTAACTGGCTGTGGTGAAATGCTACCATAATAGTATATTTAAGTCTACCATGACATTTTTATATTTAATCAGATATCAGCACATAAAAGTTGAAGTCCACATATAGGTTATTAGTGTCGTCTGCAAAGTCACCAACATATTTTCAGGACTTTTGAAGTGGCTCCTTCATCAGAATTGGAATGTTGGATTGAGAGAAGATCTGAACTTTTGGGAGATGTAGCTGTTCACAGACTAATAAACCAAGCCTAGGGCATGCTTTAGGTTCTCACTGTTTGCTCAAGAAACTCCTAAAAGTGTAGAAAGACTGAATACCAGTTACAATGCGCCTATCCAATGATACTGTTTGTTCTTCTAGCAGCTACTTTTACCAGGCATGGGTGCTGACTTAACCCAAGGGCTCATCTCATCTTCCTTATACGGAGTGAAAGGCATCATTTATGAAGTTTGGCAGGATGTATATTTCCACTGTAAGAAATAAAGTTTATTAATTTATGGAAAAGAAGGAGAAGGCCAACCTCAGGTCATTAATGCATTCTGTTCTCAACTGATATTAAAAGCTCATTGACATAAACCAAAGCCTATCAGCAGTGGGCTAAAAGTTTGCCAAAAAGGTGGAGTGCACAGCCATTTGACTCTTTAAGAAGTGCCCCCCCACCCCCCCGATACAACCAAAGTCATGCAAAGCAACAATGCATTGGTCACGTCTGAGAGAAAATAAGTGCAGGACAAAGATATTTGGCATCACTCTAAAGGTTTTTGTAGTTTCCTCAGGGGTGACAATTATTAAAAAGGTATGGTGCTTTCTATTAGAATTAGTGAAAAGCAAAATGCCCTGGTTTTGGGTTTGTGGTAGGTTCACAAACTTAACTAAAATTCAAGTGACAAGCCTGAACCCCATTGAAGTAAATGGTAGCCAAATGGAAAGAAACAGTAACGGCCATTTTCTAGGCTAATAGGGTTGAGCACTGCCCTTGGGGATATGTACCAAAGGTATACATTTTTTCTTAAAATTTAATTAATTTGTCCGCAATTTTAATAATGTTTCAGTTAGCAGCATTATAAATGCAAAAGTCTTGATGATATGCCTGGGGGATGGCCTTAACCCGCCTGTGGGGTAGCGCATCTATATGATGTATACAACGTACAATCTACTAAAGCAAAACTGATATTTGCAAACAAAAAATATGCAGGTAAATGACAGCTCCCTGCTGCTTTGTTCTGTTTGTTAACAAACAGCCAGTGATTCCCTTTATTTACCAGACCCTATTAGATGAGGGCCTGTATGGATTTTATGGTAAAACCACACGCATAAAAAAAAAAAGAAAGAAAAAGTGTGTGTAGGGGTTAAATTCTACCCTTGGTCTCCCCCTCACCTTACCTTGACCTCAGGGCCCTGGAAGTCCTGCTTATTCAGACCACACACACTGGATCATACAAAACAGAGACTTGTTTATTGGGCGTGGTTTATCATGTTAAATGTACAAAAGCAGATGGGTTGGACCATCTCTGCCCAGCAATCAGATACAAATATAATGCATATTATAATAAGTGCATTAGATTACATATTTCCTTTATTATAAGGAGAAAACCTCCTGTATTTATTTAACCACTCATAGAGATACACATATTAGACCATAGTAATTATTCATGACTTATAGATTAACCTAAATTTTTCCATTAGCCCCTGGAAAAGCACTCTGTTTCCATGTTGATGAGAAGAAGGGGCCTTTTACCAACAACCCTGGTCGAGTGATTGTTGGTAAGAGGCCCCTTCTTCTCATCAATGTAACTAAGTATAACTATTCTACAGGTAAGGGGCTTATTGGGATCTGGATGCTAAAAATAAGGGGGCACCCAGATATCGCCTCCCCCTACATAAATGAATGACCAAGGGGTATATAATACCCTTACTCATTTATGAAAAATAATAAAAACAGAAAGGCAAACACTTTTTGACCAGTCTTTTGTTAAAAAAATAAAAAAACGAAAAAAAAAAATGCCCCATGATGTAAACCCATCATCATTGCTGTCGTGCAGCATTGCAGATCCTCAGTCATGATGAGCACCATTTGCCAAACCGCCTAAAGAGAAAAACCTGCTAACATGATCTGTTCTTGGCTCACCTTAACCACTTCAATACCAGGCACTTAGAACACTTCCCGCCCAGACCAATTTTCAGCTTTCAGTGCTGTTGCACTTTAAATGAGAATTGCGCGGTCGTGCGACACCGTACCCAAACAAAATTTTTATAACTTTGTTCCCACAAATAGAGCTTTCTTTTGTTGGTATTTGATCACCCCTGTGGTTTTTATTTTATGCGCTACAAATAAAAAAAACGAAAATTTTGAAAAAAAAAAGTTTTTCTTGTATAAGTACAGTTTCTCCTTCACTGACGGGCACTGATGTGGCTACAATGATGGGCACTGATGAGGCTACACTGATGGGCACTGATGAGGCAGTACAGATTGGCACTGATGAGGTGGCACTGATGATGTGGCACATATATGCAGCACTGATAAGCAACACTGATGGGCACTGATAGGTGGCACTGATATGCGGCACTGATTGACACTCATAGGCAGTACTGATAGGTGGCACAGGTGGGCACTGATAGGTGGCACTGGTGCATATAGCACTGTTAGGGATGGCACTGGCAGGCAACATATATGGGCACAGTGCCATCCCTACAGTGCACTGTATTGCCCTTACCTGGTGGTCTAGTGGGGGCTCCCTGGTGGTCCTGGGCGGCCTACATAGTGTCTCCCTGGTGGTCCTGGGCAGCCTCCTCCATGGTGTCCCGGGGGGGCTCCCTGGTGGTACAGTGGGGTGATCCTGAGGGTGGCTGCGCTGATAAACATTCAGCGCAGTCCCCCCAGTCAGGAGAGCAGCCGATCGGCTCTCCACTGCTCAGGTCTGCAGACCTGAGCAGAGGAAAAGCCGATAAATGGCTCTTCCTATTTACACTGTGATCAGCCATGATTGGTCAAGGCTGGTCACATGGTAAAAGTCTTCCACGGAAGCCTTTTACCTCGGTCGGTAATGCAGTGGGTCAGACTGACCCACGGCACCACCGATCGCCGCGATGTGCGTCCAGTCAGGATAATGAGCCACCCGCCCGGACGTCATTCGTTAATAGGCTGGGCGGGAAGTGGTTAAATAACAGCTCTTGGTCCTTGCCACAGAATGTAAAAGGGGTGATGTTATTAGCCAAATATGGACATCGACATCAGGAGTCAGGTCATTTCGAACTGAACCAGCAGTTCATCCGTAATTATGATATAAGACCATGGTTATCTCTGGCTATTGCCCAATTTCTTTGCATACCAAGGACATTAAAATATTGGTCAAAATATTAACCACTTGCCTCATCAAAATATTAACCTCTTGCCTCCCCAGGGCAGTAATAATGGCACTCAGCTGATTTATCCTGTGCAACAGTGATGGATCCCAGGACTGCTCTTATCCCTAGATGTTTTCAAAGTGTTTGACATGGTGACACAGGACAATCTATATTACATTCTAGACTGTTAGTCTTTAGGCCCTGACTTTATTTCGGCCCTGACTTTTGAGCCTGAATCTCATCTCTCTACCTGTCTCTCATCATGTCTTGGGAGACATATGCTGGTCCCTACTCTGAGGATATCAGGTTATTTAGGGGCGCCCATCAAGGATGCCCTCTCTCCCCTAGTCTCTTTATTTCAGAGCTAGAACCCCTCACTATGTTAACCAGGGATAATACTAACATCAAGGGGGTAGATTTTGCTGGTCTTCATTTCAAAAGTATGCTTGTTGGTGATATGCTTCTGAATATTTCCCAACTTTGGTCACCTCTCCCTCTTTTCATCACCATTTTCAGCAAGTTTCAGTTATATTGGGGCTGCACATTTACCAAACAAAACTGATCTCCCTGAATGTCACAAAACTCACATGTACCTATGACTCACTTTACTTACCTAATTATCTACCTTTATTTCAGGAACCTAAAGCAAAGCTATTTTCCTGGAGTTCCCTTCCTATCTTTTGAATGGTTCATATTAATTTCCCTTATGTACTTAAAGCTGAAGTTTAGTTGCAATTCTCTCTTTTTTTTTTTTTTTTTTGCTGCAGCTGTGTTTTAATGACTTGCCTAAAATGAAGTATGTCCTGCGTCCTGCAAGCTGATGGCTCCTGTAGAAATCCTCTCTCCAGTGTTTCTGGGTCCTTTTTACAACTTCCAGAGCTGTATGGGTGAATAGCTTTGGCTCTAACATTGCAGTACATTAAAGAAGGTTCTGTTGGGCACCTGTCATTTTCTATCATTTCCTCTAATGGCAAAAGTCTTTGCATTGCATTGTTTTGGCCGTGTGCTCATTGGAACCTTCTTTAACAGTGTTAAACCCAGTGCTAACATCCCCTGCAGCACCAGAAGCTCAATGTGTAAAGAGGAACGAGCATCACTGGAGAAAAGACTTCTACAGGAACCATAAGCCTGCAGAACGCAGACATTCGTAAACAAAAACGTCCCTGCATTTCTAGGAAAACTGGGTTTTTACATAAACAAAATGGAGGTTTGGGCGTTGCAAAGTTAATGAAATACTATCAAGCAGGTCACAATCCGTACAGCTGCATTATTGTATTCTGACAGCAGGAGGTTTCCCACCTGTCAGAATACAATGATCACAGGTTGATTGTACTGAAGTCCATTGATAGATCAACTTAAGTGCAACCAACCTGTTGATAAATGCACTGAAATTCATCCAGTTCCTGTAGAACCATCAAAATGTTGATCTGTCTATGGCCGGTCATAGGAGTCTGCAATTTTCTCAAATTTTAATTTTTATTAACTCTTTAATTTTCACTCACCTACCCATGTCCCCCTTAGTGGGAAATTCCATATTTCAGCCCATGTTAGATAATGCTACAGCTTTCCAATGGTGGTGTGTTAACACTTTCACCACTATATGATGGTATAGATCAGCTTTAAAGCAGCCCTAGGCAAAAACTAAGCTTCAGGTACTTTTACCCCAACTTGCTGCTCACTATTGATGAGTGAAGTGATTTTAACTGAATTGATTTCCATGCAAAGTTACTCATTTTAATGTTTCAATTTCAGTTATTGAGCTGCTTAGATTAACCACTTCAATACTGGGCACTTTTACCCCTTTCCTGCCCAGGCCAATTTTCAGTTTTCAATGCTGTCGCACTTTAAATGACAATTGTGCGGTCATGCTACACTGTACCCATATGAATTTTGTTTCATTTTTTGAGACAGATAGAGCTTTCTTTTGGTGGTATTTATTCACCATTGTGTTTTTTATTTCATTTCTAAATTATTTTATAAACGAAAAAAGACAGACAATTTTGAAAAACAAAAAAATTCTTTCTTCGTTTATATTATACGACTTTGCAAATAAGTCATTTTTCTTCTTCACTGATGTGCACTGATGAGGCTGCACTAATAGACACTGATAGGCTGCACTGATGGGCACTGATTAGGCTGCACTAATGGACACTGATAGGCTGCACTGATGGGCACTGATTAGGCTGCACTGGTGGGCACTAATGAGGCTGCATTCATGGGGCACCACTGATGGACACTGATATGCTGCACTGATTTACAGTGAGATGCTGCACTGATGATCAGTGCCCTGATTATCAGTGTAAATGTTCCCTGTAACTGGAAAGCGGGTTATCAGCTTTCCTTTCCTCAGAAACTGACATCGCTGAGGAAAGGAAATGCCGATAACCAGCATTTGTTTACCTGTGATCGGCTGTGATTGGACGCAGCTGGTCATATAATAAAGAGCCTAAGTCATCAGCTCTTTATCCTGATCACTGATGCGCTGTTCTGAGGGACACAGCTCACCACCGATCACCGTGCTGCACGCCCCCAGGGATGCGCACAGGTGGCGCAATGTGACAGAAGTCATGTGACGTCCAGTCAGGATGGTAAAGCCACCGCCCGGCTATAGGCCAGGCAGAAAGGTGTTAAATGTACTTTGAAAAAAAATCGACTTTTTTTTTTCTTTATGTTGAGATTTGTTTGTCTTGTTTCTTTTATTTTTTTTTTGCTGTTGCTTTTTTATGAGGAAGGTGCATTTGAAGCGGATTCATTTATTTAATTTATTGTTCTTGAATATGTGCTTTCCATATGGTAAAAGAAAGAATATGTGCTTTCCTTTTTTGTGTATTTGCTCATTATATGTATTTGCACTGTCACCATATATGTATTATTTTACTTTTTGCTTGTTTATTTCTTTCTCCTAACTAAGCTCAACCAGTCTACGGTAAATGCAGCTTTATTGTCTATATTTGAGGCTCCTTTGGGTAAAGGATGGGTGGGGGGTCGGTGTTTCTGGAACTAAAGCTGGTCATACACTAGTAGATTTTCAAACAAATGTTCAAATAAACATTTGTACCAAAATTTGTATCAAAATTCTCACTACATTCAATGACTTGACACATTTTTTAAAATGCCATTTGCTTTGAACATTGGAACGAAAACCATATACACTGTTAGAAATACGTTTGTTCGAGAAAACGTTTCCATCCTGCTCTTTTGAATTTTTCACTAACAATTAGAAAATGGAGAAAAATTTCTAACAAAAGCCTAGTAGTGTAATTGCCAGATTAAGCCCCTGGACAACTGAGGACGGGGGAGGAGAAGGTGAGTGGAATACATAGACATACCCCCCAACCATCCCGGATTCTCCCGGATCTTCCTGAGATTTCAAGTAACCATAGATGCCCAGCAAGTTTGGCATGGCAGGACCCCCTGGAACCCTTGTAACCAGATTCCCGAAAATTGGTCAGCTTGGTGGGGTTGAGATGACCAAAAACAGCTGGCTACGTGTCTTCACAGGCGCCATTGTTAAAGCCTGAACTTTTCCTGCCAAATCGTGGTCACGGTCCGGTGATTTTGGGGACCCGGTACCGGTGATCCATAGGGCCCTGAGACCACAAATTTTGCATGGAGGTAGATCTCATCTAACCCTAGATGCCCAGCAAGTTTGGTGGGGCAGGACCCCCATAATGCCTAATGTTCAGACTGTAATGAATGATACTAAGCCTAGGGTCTCCAGCATGGGATTTAGCTTCACACATTAGCACATACATTTTGTCAGCTTGCCTGTTTAATAAATGAGTTAAACATGGGATGATGGGATTTGGAAGCTGTTCTTTCTCATAGTGTTACATATTAACTTGTGTGTTCATTTGGGACTGTGAAACAATAGACTTGTATCACTACACTGGGGAGTTAATCACATTTTTCATTGTTTTAACACTGCTGCTGATGAGTGTATTGTGTGTATAGAGACAGAAGCTTGGAATAATGTTCTTATGGGGCTTAGACGAGCTGAGGAAATTATTTTACTTCGCTATGATAGTGTAAACATGGCCAAAGTTATAAACACTATATTGTATACCGCAGAGAAAAAAATGCATATTAAACCCATCTGTCAAAGTGTGTATAACTCAGTCTGGTTCAGCAGCTGTAATGAAGCAGTGATCTCTATCAGATCCTCTTTACAAAGGTTCTTATTTATAATGTATAATTCTGCACTGCGGTGTTCTGTTCTGAGATATGGCTGGCATTACTCCATGCTTGCCAACTCTGATTCTGGGGTGGCTGGAGCATCTGGAGCTACAGCTCTAGGCTTGGCATAGAATTTAAGGGAACCCCTGGCTCTAGCTCTAGTTGGCTCTAAAAACCTTCAGCTCTTGGCTTCTCCAAAACCTCCCAGCTACAGATCTAAATGGTTGCAGAAACCCTCAATTACAGCTTTAAGCCCAAAAAAACTTGAACCCCTACTCTAGAAGGCTATAGAAACCCTGACTGCAGCTCTAAGTGGCTTCAGAAACTTCCAGATCCAGCTGCAGAAACTCTTAGTACTTAGTGGCTACAGAGTTAAAGCTCTAGGTATCTCCAGATAACTCCTACCACTGGTGGCTCCACAATTCCTCAACTGCAGCTCTAGGCAGGGCCGGTGCTACCAGTAGGCAAACTAGGCAGCTGCCTAGGATGCACAGCTGCCTAGGGGTGCCCGGCCACTGGTTTCCCTCTGTGTCTGCATGCTCTGCAGGCTGCAGCATGTAACTAACTCAGTCTCAGGCAGCTGCTCTGTCCAACCGGTAGTGTAATTAGATGCGGCGCAGCACTGGAGCCAGCGCTAGAGGAAGCAGAGCCAATGCTTCATGTATAGCGCAGCCTCCTGTCACATGGGCAGGGCAAAGGGGGTTGAGTCAGGGGTGGAGCCAATGGGGGTGGCAAATTGAAGTTTCGCCTAGGGTGTCAAAAATCCTTGCACCTGCCCTTGCTCAAGGTAGCTCCAGAAACCCTCTGCTACATCTCTAGGTATCTCCAGAAACTCCCAGCTCTATGCAGCTCCAGAAACTCTCCACTCCAACTTTAGACTTATCCAGAAACCCTCATCTCCAGCTCTATTCAGCTCTAGAAACCTTCAACTTTAGCCCCAGGCACCCACCTCTATAAAGTCCCAACTCTAGGTAGCTTTAGAAACCCTCTGCTCCCGGTCTAGGCTGCTCCAGAAACCCTTCTCTCTAGGCACCTCTATAAAGTCCCCACTGTAGACAGCTTCATCAACCTGTAGCTCCAGCTCCAGGCATCTCCAGAAAACTATCAGCTCCAGGCATGTCCAGAAACTCTCTGCTCCACCCCTCTGCAGCTACAGGGACCCTCAACTTTATCTCTAAGCACCTCCATAAAGCCCCACCTCTAGGAAGCTTTACAAATCTGCAGCATTTTATTGGCTCTTGAGCTGCTGTAAAAATTGTTACTCAAACTCTGCAAATGTACTGAAGCAACACTTCTGCTAAAACATTTTTTTCTAAAACATCACAAAAAGGTCACTGTTGTAATGTTGTTGTAATTACACTGTTGTCACAGTGTAATGTTGGGACCATTGATATAAACAATGAAAAAAATGTGCCAACTACTTTGGGTGCCTGTGTCTAGCCAGAGGCACAACAAGGCATTTTGGGGATAGTGGCTGCATCAAAGGGGGGGGGGGGAAGAGAGTGTCTGTGAGCGAGCTACAGAATGTTGTCAGTGGCCAGCATGTCATAGAAGATAAACTACATATGACATAGCTCACAGTGAGGTATTCCATTCACCTAATTCCTTGAACTTGGGAAACACGATGCCCAAACTATATTAAGAGGTATTTGCTGTCACGAGGGGTTAATTATAAAAGAAAAGAAAATAAGTGATGTTTTTGTAGCACTACACCGATAAGAGTCGCTAATTAGGATGGGTCCCCTGTACTTTGCCTCAATCTTTTCTAAAAACCCTTAGCCCCCTCTAACACACCAGGTTAAGTGTGCAAACATACAATATCACAGAAAATTACTGAAAGCAATACTTACAGTAGTACCTAGTAGTAGCACTATATCAAAGAAAACAGGCACCAAACCAGGTAGTAAAGGTAAACTTATTATATTGTCACTTAGTAAAGTTGGTAACCAGGCAAGCATTAAATGGATTAACAATGGTAATATAACACAATTTAGCATGCAAATTGATTAAGAGTAGGGACTAGCAAGGCCTACTCAAGTGCAACAGTGAGCAGTAGTAGTGTTTAGTCAAAGAGCATTTCTGGTGGCAGTGCTAGTCCTAGACCGATTGGGAATGCACTGCTCCCAAAAGAAAAGGAGGATGGTTGTTGGGGGGGGGGGGGGTACGAGAACAATGGGGACTTAAAGAATAATTATTATAGAAAGGGCAGTCCTTTGGGATGTTCTTCTGTTGGTTATCCCTGGGGCAACAGTGCCAGTTAACCTGTATGCAGTATAGGTACAGTACAATCTCAGCACAGCTGCAAGGTGGATGTGTTTCAGATGCAGTAAAGGTTTGGTATAATGCAGTTACGGTTGGTATAGGTGCAGTCTAGGGCTGGAATAAATCCGGTATAGAGTGCAGTATGGGACCAGTATTGATTGGGTGCACTTGGTTTCCTGCTGTGAGTGGCTCAGTCCCTGCTAACAGTATCAGCATTGGGCAAATAGCCCTCTCACCAGTTCCCATGATGCTGCAATGTCCTCTTGCTGTAGAAGAATGACCCCCTTATTCTCTCCCTGAAGGCCCCTGGTGATCAGCGGTGGGAAGCGAAGGGTGAGTGGATACTGCAGTCTCTCTGCAGCAACACTGCAGGTGCTGTGAGGTGGCGGTGCTTTGCTGTCCCCAGGTGTCCTCACTCCCAAACTCAAGCTCAAATCTCCACTGGTATAGTTTCCCACTGGCAGGAAAATATCCACATAGAGGTGCTCTCTCTCTAACTCTCTCGGCACTAAGAGGCAGTTTAATAAAACTCATCTCACTACTCCTACTGTACAGCACAGTGCCTATTGGGATCTGTAGCAGAAGGAGTCAATTGGTCCTATTATATGGTTGCCATCTCAAACTACAATTCCCAGGAGTTCAGTACTCTACATAGAAGTCTATGGGTTTGTTTAGCTTTAGCAGTACCCCTGCTGACTGGAGCAGAACAGTGCAGTATAACATCTGTATTTCAGTAGAGGCAGAGAAGAATAAAGGATAATGTCTCCATATTGCTATAGCCCAGCACATGGCTACATTTTGTTTGCTGTTATAAACAGTTAAATTGTATTAGATGTAATAGATTTAGATGGCTCCAGAGTTCAACTGTATTGGGATTACCACTTCTGCAACTCCATTCCAACATTAGATTCAACCTTGGAACTAACCAAAAACGTTATTCTCTAGCTGTAGGCCATAAACCTAGCTCTGACCTCCAGAGTTTTCCCAACTCTAGTCTAAGAATGTAACCTATCAAATAACTAGATGCTACTAACATCCCTGAGAAACATAGTATTGTAGTTAATGTTCATAGAACCATGACAGAGATGTTCATGGAAGATCAGTGGTGGAAATCTTCCTAATAAGGCACAGGTAGGATTGCCATCTCATCCCTTTAAACCCGCACACATATGAATTACATTACAGGTTCTGAGGCTAATTTAATGCAGATAAGGCTCTAAGTGAGTTAATTACATCCTTAATCAGCCACATATGTGATTAACATGTGTTCGGTTTTAAAGGGATGAGATGGCAACCCTAGACTCGGGGAGCAAAGAAACCTTCATCTGAAATTAAAAAATGTTTTGGTTTTAGATATGCTTTAAACTCCAATTTTATGTTCTGTTGCCAGACTCATAATTTCAACAGCAATCTTCCCATAAGATTATATGTGCAATAGGGTGTTTTAGGGTAAAGACCTCCTTTGTGTAGACAAAAGCCCTGAAACTGCTGCTGGGTTTTTGCCATCTTGGATGTGACGTCAGCAGCCCCATCAGACTCAGAGCTCTAACTTAAGTGACCATCTATAATATTTTCCTTCGTTCCTCTCCTGGCAGCTACATAAAAGGTTATCAGGGTCGGAGAGGAGGAGTGGAAGAGATGGACCAGCACAGCATAGACACTCCCTGAAAAGGAGATGGCTATTATGTGCAAATTGACTCTTCCTGGAGTCTCAATTATCTACCATTTTCAGAGGCCTTTGAGAATCAATTAAAAAAAAAATATTTATGGAATGGAAAAACATTAGTTGAAAAAGTTGGTGGCAAGGTCTCTTTAATTTGACCAAACTTTGACCATGTTACAAATATATTTTATGTCCATAGCCACCAATTGGCCTTCAAACCTGAAGTTGGCCTTTAAACCTCAAATTTATGGTCTTTCATATCACAATCCAACACTGAACTAACATTTAACGAACCAGTTATTGTACATACAAGCCCACTTTTTCTTTAGGTATTATTTAAACCAGCTTTTTCCCTCCTTCCTCTATTTGTTCATTCATTCTTGTTGACACCCAGTGTAAAGCACGATGTTGTACGCTGATAACGCTGTCTGCTTTTGTGTTCCCTGAATTCTAATAATTCAGCTTTTATAAAAGTGACAGGTAACACAGATTGTAATTATCCCGGCTGAGTAAGGGAACAGCGACAGTAACAAAGCGCTGTGTTAGTTACTGGGATCCGAGTCTTTGCATAGGACTAATAAGCAAATAGAGGGAATTGGAATATATAGGAATATTGACATTTTGTGATCTATTGTTCCTAGATCTCTTATTAGTATTTGCTCTGTAAAGGGCTTATCGGATTGAGCTGCTTGTACATGTGTAAAGTGTAAGTTGCTTTCTCTGCCTCTGAAAAATACGTTGTATTGAGTAAGCACCAGCGGGTAATTTTAGAGTAATTAAATCTTTTGGCATCATTTCATATAGTACACGTTTCATTTTGGACTTGCACATTAGGACACTGGCTGTCTTCCTACTTGTAAAGGGACACTATAATATATTTGATATTTCTCTAGATATACATAGGCAAGTGATCAGCTAAAAATAAATTGTCTGCACTAAATTTTTTAATTCGTTTTTAACAATATGATTATTTTGAGTTTTCAGTTCCAAATAACAGGCAGGACATTAAGCCGGCCATAGATAGTTCCAAACTCAACCGGTTCAGCAGGGACCATCCGATCTGGGATCCAAGTATGGCAGTGGTGGCTGGTGCTCCATTTTTGGGGGGGGAGGGGCGTCAAACAAATCCACCCCCCTCCCCACCGCTCGCCAGCCCGCCAGTCCCACACTTACCCCATCCAGGTTGCAGACGGCTTCAGCGGCTTCCCCGGCTTCTCCTTCCGGCCAATCAGGTCGCTTCTCCTCATGGCCAATCCGGTCTGAGTGCCTGCTTTCTGTCCTGATTGAGGAGAAGCAGGAAGACAATAGCAAATGTTGATTCGCTAATGTCACAAGTGGGTGGGTTCGGGGAGCAATGCTCTGCACCCTGAGCCCACACTTTTTAAAGCCAATAAGAGCCTAAGGCTCTAATCATGTGCTTCAAAAAAACCTAGTAGAAATGTATGTGTCCGGTGCCCTGCATGGAAATTAGGGGCCAGCGCATAGAGATTAGAGGAACGGCGCCCCTTCGGCCCTTATGGACTGGCCACCGCTGATGTATGGGCAGGTTGATTGTACCCAAGCTAATCTATTGACAACTTGGGTACAACCTGCATGTTGGATTTCTTGCATGCAAATATTGCCAGCGGCTATAGCTGCTAGAAATAATCCCTGTGTTTCCCAAAAGGGAGAACACAATAGCTCCAGGAGGGATTCCCCCAATAACCCATGGTTGCAGGAAAGAAAATGATATCATCTAATCTTGCCGCCTCAACCTCCTCAACATCTCCAAAATATGCCCCTTTCTAACCAATGACACAACAAAGCTATTAGTTCACTCCCTGGTCAACTCTCGCCTTGACTACTGCAACTCCCTTCTCATTGACTTACCTTTACATAGGCTATGAAACCATCCACAACTCAGCCCTCCAGCTACATCTCTAACCTAGTCTCAAAATACCAACCTAATCATACTCTTCCTTCCTCCCAAGACCTCCTGCTCTCTAGTTCCCTTGTCACCTCCTCCCATGCTTACCTCCAGGACTTTTCCCGAGCCTCTCCTATCATATGGAACTCCCTACCCCAATCTGTCCGATTATCTCCTACTTTGAGGCTTTTAGACGATCCCCGAAAACCCTCCTCTTCAGAGAAGCTTATCCTGCCCACACCTAACAACTGTACTTTGATTTTCTCCATTAGCTCATCCCCCTATAGTAATTGCCTTTTGTATCATTTGACCCTCCCTTCTAAATTGTAAGCTCTAACAAGCAGGGCCCTCTGATTCCTCCTGTATTGAATTGTATTGTAACTGTACTGTCTGCACTCACATTGTAAAGTGCTGCGCAAACTATCGGTGCTATATAAATCCTGTATTATAATAATAATAATAATCTATGGCCTGACTTAGTCTACTTTTTACAATTTTCTGGCCATCCTAATCTCTGTTGCTGAAAGAAGCCTGTTTACAGAGCACAATAGTTTAAGCAGAGATTCCCCTTATCACCCTACTTTCTGCTGTTTTCAGTGTTTTTAACCCAAAATTTCAATTAGGAACAGAAAGGCAAATGGTTACCACTGTGCTCTTTCTTTAACAACTTCAAACTGGACACTTTCACCCCCTTCCTGCCCATGTCAATTTTCAGCTTTCAGCGTTGTCGCATTTTGAATGACAATTGCGCATTCATGCAACACTGTACCCATATAAAATCTATATTATTTTTTTCACAAACACAGAGCTTTCTTTTGGTGGTATTGATCACCACTGGGATTTTTATATTTTGCAAAAATAAATTAAAAAAGACTGAACATTTTGAAAAAAAAAACACTTCTGTTATAAAATTTAGCAAATAAATAATCTTTCTTCATACATTTAGGCCAAAATGTATATGCTACATTTCTTTCACGAAAATAACCAAAGTCATTGTATATTATTTAGTCTGTAGGAAAGTTATACAGTCTACAAACTATGGGATATATATTTTTGGAAAATGTTCAATCCTGAGGCCCAAAAATGCCAAGACAGTAAAAATATCCCCCAAAGTACCCCTTTTTGGAAAATAGACAGGCCAAGGTATTTAGTAAGAAGCATGGTGAGTTTTTTGAAGTTGTAATTTTTTGTTACAATTTTTTTGAAAATAAAGAAATTAACCACTTCAATACCAGGCACATACCCCCCTTCCCACCCAGACCAATTTTCAGCTTTCACTGCTGTCGCAATTTGAATGACAATTGAATGACAATTTGAATGACAATCGTGCAACGCTGTATCCAAACAACATTTTTGTGATTTTTTTCCCCACAAATATAGCTTTCTTTTGGTGGTGTTTGATCGCCCCTGTGGTTTTTACTTTTTGCACTACAAATAAAAAAAGAGAACATTTTAAAAAAAAACAGTTTTTCTCTGTTTCTGTCACAAAATTTTGTTAATAAGTACATTTTCTCCATCACTGATGGGCACTGATGAGGCTACACTGACGGGCACTGATGAGGCAGTACTAATTAGCACTGATGAGGCGGCACTGATGAGGTGGCACTGACAGGCACTGATGATGAGGCACTTATATGCAGCACTGATGGGCACTGATAGGCGGCACTGAGAAGCAGCACTGACGGGCACTGATAGGTGGCACTGAGATGCAGCACTGATGAGCATTGATAAACGGCACTGATGGGCTTTCATAGGCGGCACTGATGGGCACTGATAGGTGGCACTGATGGACACTGATTGGTGGTACTGGGCACTTATAGGTGGCACTGGTGGGCACTGATAGGTGGCACTGGTGGGCACTGATAGGTGGCAATGACAGATTGCACTGTAAGGTGGGCATTATCTGGTGGTCCTGGGTGGCAGCTGAAATGGAAGTGCCATCCATGTTGCCCATTGTGCCACTTACCTGGTGGTCTAGGGTTGGCTCCCTAGTGGTCAGGGTGGGCTCCCTGGTGGTCCTGGGTGAGCTCTCCCTGGTGGTCCCTGGATGGGCTCCCTGTTGTTCCTGGGTGGCGATCCTTGGGGGAGCTGCACTGATTAAACAATCAGCACAGCCCCCCTCCGCCAGGAGAGCCGCCGATCAGCTCTCCTCTACTCGCGTCTGCAGACGTAAGTAGAGGAAAAGCCGATACATGGCTCTTCCTGTTTACACTGTGATCAGCCGTTATTGGTCACGGCTGATCACGTGGTAAAGATCTTTAGACGGAAGCTCTTTACTGAGATCGGTAATGCTGTGGGTTAGACTGACACACCGGACCACTGATCACCGCGATCGCGGTTTATCCTGCCGTACATCAAATGACGTCTGGTCAGGATAACAGAACACCCGCCCAGCCGTCATTTGCCTATAGGCCGGGCGGGAAGTGGTTAAAAAAAAGTTCACATCTTTTTTTTCACATACTGTCACCAGTGCAGTACAGAGTTATTATATAAATGGTGTGACAGTGATCAGGGACACTGACTGGTGTATTTTAAAAAATAATAACATTTGTTTTTTCAATTTTTAAAATATTTTTTTCTTTTATTATATTTTTTGTATGATTTGTGGCCAGAGCAATACAGCATTAGCATTGTAACGACTCTGGGGAGGTGGTTAGGATTTTATTTTTGCTTACACACTATGATTACTTATAACAGTGAATTTCACTGTTATAAGCTACCTTTTTTTCTGAATGAAATCTATTCATTCAGTGTTCACTATTGTGATTTGCAGTGATTGGCCATAGCTGATCACATGTTACAGATAGGCTGTGATTGCCCTTGTCTGCACCATGTGATTACTATGAACAATCACAGAGATTGTTTCACCAGCCCCTCCCTCTTAGATTGTAAGCTCGCAGGAGCAGGCCCCCTCTAACCCTCTTGTTTTGAATTGTACTGTTGCTGTATTGTCTCTCTTTATATTGTAACGCGCTGCGCAAACTGTTGGCACTATATAAACCCTGTATAATAATATAATAATAATAATAACACAATAGTACACCATGAATGGAAGCCATCCATTGTGCACAATTCTCATGTGATCTGCTGTGATTGGTCACAGGGATAGCATGGTACCAGCAGCGGGCCGGTAAACTGATCTGTCATCTGCCCTGTCCAGTGGATACAGTGGGTGACAGATCTCGCTGCAGCGTGGCCTGTTCCAGGTAGGACGTCATATGATGTCCACCCAGAACGCCAAAGGTTCCGCCGTCATTTTACTGTAGGCGGGCGGCGGGGCCGGTACACTGATCCGTCATCTGCTGTGTCCGGTGGATTCAGCGGGTGACAGATCTCGCTGCAGCGTGGCCTGTTCTGGGTAGGACGTCATATGATGTCCACCAAGAGCACCAAAGGTTCCGCCGTCATTTTACTGTAGGCAGGCGGCGGTCAGATACACTGATCTGTCATCTGCTGTGTCCGGTGGATACAGCGGGTGACGGATCTCACTGCAGCGTGGCCTGTTCCAGGTAGGATGTCATATGACGCCCACCCAGAATGCCAGAGGTTCCGCTGTCATTCTACTGTAAGCGGGCGATGGGCCGGTACACTGATCTGTCATCTGCTATGTCCGGTGGATACAGCGGGTGACAGATCTCGCTGCAGCGTGGCCTGTTCTGGGTAGGACACCATATGACGTCAACCCAGAGTGCCAAAGGTTCCGCCGTCATTTTACTGTAGGTGGGCAGAGGGCCAGTACAGTGATCTGTCATCTGCTGTGCCCAGTGGATACAGCGGGTGACAGATCTCGCTGCAGCGCGGCCTGTTCTGGGTAGGACGTCATATGACGTCCACCAAGAGCACCAAAGGATCCGCCGTCATTTTACTGTAGGCGGGCGGTAGGCAGATACACTGATCTGTCATCTGCTGTGTCTGGTGGATACAGCAAGTGACAGGTCTCACTACAGCGCGGCCTGTTCCAGGTAGGATGTCATATGACTCCCACCCAGAATGCCAGAGGTTCCGCTGTCATTCTACTGTAAGCGGGCGATGGGCCGGTACACTGATCTGTCATCTGCTGTGTCCGGTGGATACAGCGGGTGACAGATCTCGCTGCAGTGCGGCCTGTTCTGGGTAGGACGTCATATGACGTCAACCCAGAGCGCCAAAGGTTCCGCCGTCATTTTACTGTAGGTGGGCAGAGGGCCAGTACAGTGATCCGTCATCTGCTGTGCCCAGTGGATACAGCGGGTGACAGATCTCGCTGCAGCGCGGCCTGTTCTGAGTAGGACGTCATATGACGTCCAGCCAGAGCGCCAAAGGTTCCGCCATCACTTTACTGTAGGTTGGGCGGGAAGGTGTTAAATGGCCCCTAGTGGTCTCAGAACCCTTTGCTACGTGCTAAGTGCTTTTTAAATCAGCAAGGAGTTTATATAAATAGTAAAATAAAAATAGATATAAAACATCAGTTTATAAACCTTTAAAGTAAAAAAAATAAAAATAAATTGAGTAAAAAGCATTAGGGTAAGATCACTTGATTGCCCCATCTTCAAACCTCAGCACCTCTCCCTTCCCCCTTCCCTTCCCACCACTGATATTTATCTTTACCATACCCCCGACCTTCCATACTAAAAAGTACATTATGTAACAAGTTAAAAATTATAAACTAGGTTTCTTCCAGGGAATGTGTTCTTTGTAACATCCTTTGCTTTCATTGTACTTTGCTCATAGCTGTTCTGTCATCATACAGTTCTATACTTTAGCCAGGTTATAAAGTCTAATAGAAACCCAACCCACTGAACTCTGTCTTCATACAACAAAGGCTGATATTCATGGCGTTGAATGTTCTGCCTTATAAGAACAATGCTTTGTCAGGCTTATCTCCCTCAAAAACAAGTCATCGATCGAGATGAAACAGCAGTTTTAAGGATGTCATATATGGGCAAACTTGAGGGTTCTGAGGGCAGAAAAACCTGGCAATTAACCACTTGCCTACCGGGCACTTTTACACTTTTACTGTCCAGGCCAATTTTCAGCTTTCAGTGCTGTCACACTGTGAATGATAATTGCACGGTCATGCAACACTGTACCCATATGAAATTATTTTTTTCACACACATAGAGCTTTCACCACTATATATGGTATTTAATCATCACTGGGTTTTTTATATTTTGCTAAACAAACCAAAAAATCCAGAAAAAAAACATAACACAAGCTGGTTATCTGCTTTCTTCTTCTCTCCTCTAGCTGTCAGCATAGGCTGCACTGATGGGCACTGATGAGGCGGCACTGATGGGCACTGATAAGTGGCACTGATAGGCACTGATAGGCACTGGTAGGCGGCACTAATAGGCAGTACTGATATGTGACACAGATAGGTGGTACTGATGAGCACTGATTGGCAGCACTGGTGGACACTGATTGGCAGCACTGGTGGGCACTGATTGGCAGCACTGGTGGGCATTGATGGAACTTCACTGATATGCAGGGCCCTGATTATTAGTGCTGATGTCCCTTTAACACAAGCCGGTTATCGGCTTTCTTTTTCACTGCTCACGCTGTCAGCATGAGAAAAATTAAAGCAGAGTTCCACCCACATTTGGAACTTCTGCATGTCGGATTTCTCCCCCATTCAGGTGTCACTGACCCCACTGGAGGGAGCAGGGCCGATTACTTCACCAGCCTGGCTCCCTCCTTCTTCCCCCACTGCCGAGCCAGTGAGAAAGTGCAGCGGTGCCTTGCGCATGCGCAGTAGGGGCCCGGCCGTGAAGCCCAAAGGCTACATTCCTGGTTCCCTTACCTGCAATGGACTCGGCTACACCCAGCCATCCGATCCGAAGATCGTCAGCGGTGCCGACATCACTGGACTCCAGTACAGGTAAGTGTCCTCATGTTAAAAGTCAGCAGCTACTGTATGCTTCTGACTTTACATTTTTAAAGGGGCGGTGGCGGGTGGCGGACCTCCGCTTTAAGCTGATAACCGGCTTGTGTTTACATCCTGTGATCAGCTGTCATTGGACACAGCTGATCACATGGTAAAGGGGGCGCTGTGATTGGCCCTTTACCACGATCTATGATCAGCTGAGTAAGAAGGACACTGCGATCACAGAGCACACAGCGCAATCATGCGAGAACATCCATGGACACCCTCCTGGCAAACTAAGCCCATGCTGTAGCCATCTTTCGGCTATAGCGCAGACAGGGTGTCGTTAAATGGATAGTGTTAGACAAATTTATAAAGGTGCCATTGGGCCTAGTCTTTCAAAAGTCATGGGGTGGATTTATTAAGGTGAATAGACTTTATACTTTGCAAGTGCAGTTGCACTCATTTTCCCCAGTGCTTAGTGAATGAGAAGAAGCTCTGCTGATTTCCATCATCCAATTATGTGCAAGCAAAAAATGCTGTTTTTTTTTATTTCCCTTGCACCTGCTTTATTCACACCTTCAGGTATTCTTTAAGCTGACCATAGATGGAGCGATTTTCTTTCCTGTAAGCATGGCTGTAGGAAAGAAAATTGCTCCACCCACCCCATCAACACAGCCATTGTTGAAGGGGGAATCCCTCCCGTAGAGCTATTGTGTTCTAACGGCGGGGGGGGGCACACAGTCATTATTGCTAGCGCCTATACCGCGATCGTTATTACTGACACACGGGGGGGGGCGGCAATCTTGTGTTATCGAGATGCCCTCCCTAAGGGGGAAGTTGTTACCGACACAACTACCCCACCCACCTCGCTAAAAGAAAGGATGTCGGTACGAATGTCCTTTCTTTTAGTGAGGTAGATACCAGTCGAATTTCTTATGGACTTCCACACTTATTTCGTCCACGTTCCCTTTATTTTTTTT
>BLSH010333424.1:630805-661334 GCA_018402905.1 Glandirana rugosa | reverse complement strand
CCTGACATCTCTCTTTTGAGATAGGGAGAAGGGGGCTGAGGATGGAGATTCCCCAGTCCCTTTCTCAGAAGCCTCAGCTGCATTGAAGATGAATGGAGAGGAGCCAGCGTCTCCTCCCCATTCATAAACTGAAGCATTGTAAGCACAGTTTACGATGCTCAGTGACATTTATGAATGGACAGTCACTGATCACTGACTGTCCATTCAGAAAAGGAAAGAGCCGATAAATTACAGATTTACCGGCTCTTTCCTCCGCTCTCCATCCTGACAGATAGAGGACAGGGGGACTGGAGGAGGATACAGGGACAGTCAAGGGGGATGATCAGTGCAGCGCTGGGGGAGATTTACAATCACTGACCTCCCGACTCCCTGTATACATTTCATTGTAGCAGCTGAAAGCCGCGGGAGGAGAAGCAGCTGTCAGTTGCTACAATGAAATATATACAGGGAGATCAGTGATTGTAAATCCCCCTCCAGCGCTGCAATGATCATCCCCTGCTTGCCCAAGTATCGGATGAGGCATCGGAGCATTTTGCCCGAGTACAAGTACTCGGGCAAATGCTCAGTATCGGCCCCGATACCGATACTAGTATCGGTATCGGGACAACCCTACTTGTAATAGAAATAAAAGTGATCAAAAAATTAACAATTAAAGGGAAAGTGTAAAAATAAAAAAGTAAAAATAAAATAAACAAAAGGAAAAATGTGAAAGCACCCCCATCCCCTTGTGCTTGCACGCAGAAGCAAACTCATACATAGGTTATGCTCACATATGTAAACGGCGTTCAAACCACACATGTGCAGTGTCACTGCGATTGTTAGAGCGAGAGCAATATTTCTAGCACTAGACCTCCTCTGTAACTCCTCTGGTAACCTGTAAAAAAATGTAAAGCCTATGGAGATTTTTAAGTACCATAGTTTGGTGACATTCCATGAGTGTGCACAATTTTAAAGCATGACATGTTTGGTATCTATTTACTCGGCATAGTATCATCTTTTATATATTACCAAAAATTGGGTTATCTATTGTGTTTTCTTGCATTAAAATTCATTAAAATGTATTTTTTTTTTTAAATTGCGTTTGAAAAATTGCTGCGCAAATACTGTGTGACTCAAAACATTTCCATTTTATTCCCTAGGGTCTCTGCTAAAAATATATATAATGTTTGGGGGTTGTGAGCAATTTTCTAGCAAAAAATGATGATTTTTACATGTAAGAGAAAATGCCAGAATTGGCTTGGGTGGCAAGTAGTTAATCAGCTACTGTCTAAATTGGCTGTAGTATGTGTATGTATGCCTGATTAGTATGGAATACAGTATATCCTCGGATTTGCCCTGAAAGTCTTGGGGGGGGGCACCTTGCCTTATAGTCAGGTTCTCCATCTCTCATGGAGACTCCTTTTGGGGGAGCCCCACCTAGTAATTTGGTGGACCTTGCCTTGGCAGACCCCCTGAGGAATAGGGTTCTATTGTTTTGGTTGGGTGGACCATGAGTACCCCAGTCGCCATCAGGAGCCTTTTGTTGGGGTTCTTTCTCTACAGAGGAGGACCATGTGTACACCCTGTGCACCCTTAGTAATATGTTCCAAGATATTCATTTTATTGTATTAATGGTTAGCACTTGCATTCGAGTCCCCAGTTTGGATCCGGTCAGTATGCTATCTGCTTTCTGCATTGACTTTACATGTTCTCCCCGTGCTTAGATGGGTTTTCTTCAGCTACTCTAGTTTCACTCCAAAGACATGCTGGTAGGTTAATTGGCTACTGTTTAAATTGGCCCTAGTATGTGTATGTATGTCTGATTAGTATGGTGTATGTCCTCGGACTTGCCCTGAAAGTCTTGGGGGAAAGGGCATGTTGCCTTATGGTCAGGTTCTCCCCCTCCCATGGAGACTCCTTTTGTGGAGCCCCACCTAGTACTTTGGTGGACCTTGCCTTGGCAGGTGCCCTGAGGAATGGGGTTCTATTGTTTTGTTTGGGTGGACCACAAGTACCCCTGTCGCCATCAATAGTCTTGTGCCTGGGTTCTTTCTATTATTAATATGACACCCTTTTTTATTGTGCCTGGTGTTAATTTTCTGTGTGTGCACCGCAGCATGGAGCTTAAAAAAATATGTATTTATATATGTGAGATAGGGTCATTAGATTGTAAGCTCCTCAAGAACAGGGACTAATGTGAATTTAAAGTGCTGTCCAAATTGTTGGTACTAAATAAATACCTGTAATAAATAAATGTGTTTAACAAACCTATGCAATCAATAAATTTCTATGACTTTTATAAGTTGACTTGGAGAGTTTTGATTGCCCAATAAAAAAGTACCATATTTGTATACAATACATTAAAATTATGAGTTTTCTCCTCGGCATGACTCATATCAGCTCTTATCTGCCTCTTGTCTGGGAGTATTCCTGGGATGGTATCTGCTTTGCATCAGCTGGCCATGACAAGGTTAGAAAAAGTTTATGACACATCTAATAAGGCCTTTGCTACTATGATGTACATTTGCAGCTTTACAAATTAGGATCAGCACAAGTGGGCCCCCCCATGCTGGACTTCTGATGGGAAGTCTGATTGTTGAAATATCCCAAAGGTGGAGGGGGGAAGCCTGGGCCTCTGATAAAGAGATTAGACTCAGCTTGGATAATGTCTTTCCTCTCTGCTGGCCTGTGTCATGGCAGAAGACCACAGCAGACGGAAGGGCTGAAAGTGAAGCGGTAGAGCAGAACCAGATAAGAAGGCATAAGATCTAGAGAGGACGCTCAGAAGTCCAAGGTGAGGATGATAATGCTGATGAGGAAGCTCCAGAGTATAATCCACAGGTCATACACATGCAATAAAACTCAGGGGCCTGTTTGTCAATGCCTTCAGCCTTTATTATCACAAGCCTCCCAACAATGTTGGAGCCACAGAGGAAATATGTTTTTAAAGCCTTCCCTTCAGTTTTGCACAGATGTACAGGCTCCTCTCCTGTACTGCAATGGCTTACTCTGATTTCACTGCACACTGTGAGCTTCTCACTGTATACATTAGAAGCAGATACAGATCAGATAGTGCCCGTCTCCTGATTGGAGGACATCCAGCAATATCTAGCGCCTTCCTTTGCAGACTGACTGCCCCTGGCCTACCCCTTTCATTCTTTGGATTTCAGCTCTTATAATGGAGGTTCAGCATTACGTGCAAATTCAGCCTATCTAGAAATGCCCACTCCTCCAAACTAACATTCAAAGGAACATAACTGCTCACAGCCCATTGCATCAGAACTGAGGGCTTCTGGGATGGGTATTGGGGCAGGGTACTGTCATGTTTTCAGGAAGCGCAGAGATGCAGGGATGACATGTAATATAAGGTACACTATATTACCAAAAGTATTGTGACGCCTGCCCTTACACGCACATGAACTTTAATGGCATCCCAGTCTTAATCCAGAGGGGTTCAATATTGAGTTGGCCCACCCTTTGCAGCTCTAACAGCTTCAACTCTTTTGGGAAGGCTGTCCACAAGGTTTAGGAGTGGGAAAGTTTGACCATTCTTCCAGAAGTGCATTTGTGAGGCCAGGCACTAATGTGGATGAGAAGGCCTGGCTCGCAGTCTCCACACTAATTCATCCCAAAGGTGTTCTATCGGTTGGGCCAGTCTAGTTCCTCCACCCCAAACTCACTCATCCATGTCTTTATGGACCTTGCTTTGTGCACTGGTCCAAATCATTTGGTGGAGGGGGTATTATGGTGTGGGCTTGGTCCCTTAGTTCAGATGAAGGGAACTCTTAAGGTATCAGCATACCAAGACATTTTGGACAATTTCATGCTCTCAACTTTGTGGGAACAGTTTGGGGATGAACCCTTCCTGTTCCAACATGACTGCGCACCAGTGCAACAAGTTCCATAAAGACATGGATGAGTGAGTTTGGGGTGGAGTAGCTTGAAAAGCCTGCACAGAGTCCTGACCTCAACCAATACTTTTGGTAATATAGTGTATGTAATAAAAGTGGAAACCAGTAAAGGCAAAATAAAAGCAGATTAAACTTCAGTTTTGAACCAAAATGTTATGTTTTATTTATTAATAGAGTAGGGACAGGTTAGAACCTGTCTCAAATTTTAATTACTCTTCCCGCTGTGGAGATACGCCCTCTCTATTTATCCTGTTGACCATTATCACTTACATGGAAGTAATGAAAAATCTAAATTTGTAGTTGTCACTGGAACAGGAATAGAATGTGGATCCTCTAGAAGTGGTGGTAGGTCTGTTCAATATTTGCATTAAATACCTGTTAGCCATATTAGGTCAATATTATTGACATATTCCTGAGCTGATTGTCCTGGCACTGACTGCTTCCTTCGGGGGTTTGAACCCTATTCCTGAGCCCTCTGGCTGTGCTGACTGTTACCAATTAGCATTGTTCCTAGCTACCTCTACAAACACCCCCCACCACCACCACCATGTTCTGGAAAAAAAAGAAAGGGGAGGTGTACTATAGTGTACAGTACAGAATGTTGTGAGCATTGTCACCCCAGGACAATAAATGTGTTAACACCAGCATCACAGGGCAAAAAAAGCTGAAATAAGCCAGATAAAAAGAAAACGACTGCAGCCACCACATCTATGGACTGGTTAGTCGCAAATAGGGATGAGCTGCCGACCCAATTAACTGCCTGCCCTACAGTCGCACATAACAAATGGCAGTTGATACTGGGGACATCATTAACCTAATCCTAATATAACCACATGGCCTTTTTTGGATAATGTCATGGACCAAATATGGTCATGTATCCACATTAGGTCAATGATGTCACCAACATCCCCGCCCCTTGTTACAGGTGGCACTGGGGCAGGAAATTCCACAGCTGCAGTTACGTAGGCTGGCAGTCAGCTATCATGTGACAGTTTTCTGGGGTTTGCCCAAACGCTAGCTCATTCTTAGTTGTAATGTATTATTTCTTCTTTATTAGTGCATGAAAGGCATCTAGAAACACACACCCCAGATGATGTCCTGTAGGACGAAACATGTCAGGTGAGGACCACGTGAGCATAGCCTACTGATTTTATACTGTCTTTGCCGGCTACATATCTACCTCTTGTAAGTGTGCACTTTTTATCTACAATAAATATGTTTTTATACAGAGTCACACTATGTGGAATGTTTTATCTTTACACATGTGACTACTCCTTGGAATCTATATCCCACTGAGGACTGTCTGAGCTACACGGAATCACAGACTCCATAACCAGATCTCTCCATAAGGGATTACCACCTGGGAACTGTTCCCAAACAAGCTCTACTGACCCATGTTGCCGTACGGCACATGTGTCCCATCCATCCAGTAAGCATCAAATCTTACCATTTCACATGTACATCACTTTATTACTTGATTGATATATACTTTTTCATTTCACTGTATTTGGAGCAAGATTTTGGGACTAATCTCTTTGCCAACACATCCTATATCACCTTGATGGCATTTTAGAGACTACTCAAGAAGTTTTGATCTTCGTTTATAAACTTTTGATTGTTTAAACTTATATATATATACTTTTTGCACTATACTACGTGGAGTCACTAGTCATAGTGACTTCATGCGATACTAATTTGCACATTTGCACCTTAATGTGTGACACTGTATTTTGTTTATTTATGCATTTCCCTGTTTTATATATTCAGAGTCACAGTGCACTCTTTCAGATCTTATGTTATTTATGGTAATTTGTTTGTCTTATCAATTTATATAAAACGCTACACAGTTTTTATTTTAATTGTTTTGCACTGTTGGTCTAGTGGAGTGTTGGCAGCTTGTGAGTTCTCTGTGTGCAGTTTTCTTTTTTTCATCTAGAAATATAGCATGGAAAGCAGCCTCTGTTTACCATGGAAGTGTGACTTTTCTTGATTAGTGGAATTCTGCTTGGATCCAAAAGGTTTTTGATAGTTTTAGCTCTTGGGGCCTCACCGTCACCCGCCAGACACATCCAACCACCATGGAGTACCTTGGCATCACCCTTATGGGTAATGGAGATGATACAATCACCACCACTAACTTTTTTCAGAAGAATTGATAGTAAGAGCTATCTTGAATTTAACAGGTGTCACCACAAACCATGGCTCAGGAATATGCCATTTGGTCAGTTCAAGGAATTGTACCACAGATGCCACATTCTCTGCACAATCCCAGATACACAAATCAAGATTCAGGATCAAAAATGACCCTTAATGACTCATCGAGGAAGCACTTGAGTGAGCCAGAACCATTTCACATGCCCCACGTCTCAGACCAGTAAACATTGGAATCCACCAAATTATTTCCCCAATGCAATTCTATTACAAGATACAACACCAATCACATCTTGATTAAGAAAATCCTCTCTAATTATTGGCACATCCTACAGCATGATCCACTCCTCCAATCCAATTTTTCCCCCCACAACCATGGATCACTATCCGAAGGGCCAAAACTATAAAAAAAACATTTGGCTCCGAGCAGAATTCCACTAATCAAGAAAGGTCACACTCCCATGGTTAATACTGGCTTCTTTAGATGAAATATTCCTAGATGCCTTTTGTACACTGTCGTGATAAATGGGACTAAAACATTTCACTCCACTAGCACTTCAACAACTTACATATACCATACTTACATAGTTGGTAAGGCTGACTAAAGACACCAGTCCATCCAGTTCAACATGTGAACTTGGCCTATTACTTCTCATCTCAGCTGTGCATTCCAGTTTATCATATACTTACTTACCTGTTCCTTTTTTTAGATACACTTTAAACCCCAACTCCAAGCTCACCAATTCCTGTTGTAACCCATTGAAAAGCAGGATTCATTTTCCTCCTCCTTGGGCCTATATACATACCATACACACAAATGATTGGATTTCCAGAGTTTTTATGATTATGGGTGGGCAGGCCAAACACATAGAAGACCAAGTTGGATTGTTCATGCACATCAACCTAATTTTATGATATGTCTGGCCAGAAAAAAAATGAAAAAAAATGAATTTCTGTACCTGTGAGAAGGGCACATAGAGACCTGTGTTTTCTCCTGTGTCCTCATGTTGATGCCCAGAGCCTGGAGTCAGATAAGGAGAAGTGCATATTAATTTTGGCTGTGCCTCCTCTCTGATTACAAGTTAAAATGCAATGGTATCAATCACATACCTTCTGGGATTTGCTTACACAGCAGATTAGTCTGATAAGGTAAGTGTATGTCAATAGAGATGTGTTGTAACTGGGTGTTCCCTGCTGTGTTAGCATGGTTATCTGGTGATCTATCACAGGGTTTTGTTAAACCTTTACCTCCCCTCTAGGTGTGAAGCTTTTAGCCAGACCAGGATCTTGGTTCTGTGTCCGTATCTGAAAATGCAAAATATAAGCTGGTCTAAAAGTAGACAGTTTCAAGAGCATATAATAATACATCCGGAATAAATATACCATCTTTCCACCAGTCCTGTACATTCCATGGAGAGTGTGTGTTAAATGTAATGTTAGTTAGTGATGTTGTGATTTGGTGGTCACCTCCAAAACGCCAAAATACTGTACTTAGAATGGCCTTGCGCTGGGAGTAAAACCTGTCAATATCTTCATCATGGGCAAGCACAGGCAATCTATCTGCATATCTTGACCAGCTACACAGAATTTACTTAACTAATAATAGGCTCAATTCATCTCCTGGAGTCAACGGAGCTGTCACTTGGGCACAGTGCAAGTGAGCGCAGCAGTGTTGCCAACCTCCCGCCACATTTTTCACTGGCAACCTGAAAAATAACTGAACTCCTATTAAAACTAAGACAATTGATATTTAAACACAACATGGAAACACCGGCAATAACAATACCAAGTAGTTTGCCCGGTTTACACTTAAAAAGTCAGCACAGCATGACAAATTATCAGACCCTGATATTTATAGACAGTTGTAAAAATCACTGATTTTTACAAACTGTCAGTAAATTTACTGGCGGTTGGCAACACTGTAGCGCAGGCATGAACATTGGGGGTCAGAAAATGCTTAGGAATGTGTGCTTTGTGGATGTCCATTCATCAAGCTGTAATGGTACTTAAAGTGAATCTTTTTCCAGGGTATGGACATTCTAGTATTAACATATTGTTAAGAAGCAGTAAGCAAGCTTTAAGACAAACCTCAACTGACCTCTGCAACTGCAATTACTTAGGAGGAATGGATTCTGAAATTTCACAGTAGATACACTGGCACTGTTCATGCTGGACAGATTAGCTCACCCTGCTACCTTCTCCAAGAGCACCAGCTCTGTGCTTGCTTTAGAAATTAGAAGGTTAAAACGTGTCTGAGTCACTCTTAGAAGAGGGGGACAAGGGGAGCTAAGTTGCTGAATTGCTGATTGGAGAGGGTACTAGTAGTCGGAGCTAAGCTGCTGAATCACTGCTAGGAAGGGAGGAACAGGGAGCTGAGATTCTGAGAGAAGGACTTGGAAGATGTTAGTGCTACTTCTTTGAAATTTGATGATCAATTGCTCCACAATGTGTGCAGCTACAGAGGTCAGTGAGTGCTTGTTTTAAAGCTCATTTACTGTTTGTTGGGAATATGAAAATATTTGCATGTTCACAGCCTGACCACAATTATACTTCAAGGTGTGCCAAATATCTGTTAAGGCATGCTAAAATTACATACAATTATTTTGACTGAATAAATTAGAAGTGCTGCTTAAAGCTTGATGAATGCTCATTTTGAAAAGTCTGTAAAGACCCAGTAAAAACCTCCATAGATAATAATGAGCAAACCTTGGGATCATGCAGCGAGACCATCAACGGAAATGCTCTTCTCCTTATCAAAGGAATGTGAATGGGAGCTGTCTGAATGGGAGTCTGGTCTGTACCAACCTGTACTCATTTGCTCATCACCACTGCTCCAGCGTGCACTTATTCACTCACTTTCACTGCACCAATGCACATGACCCCTTCATGCCACCATTGCATCAACAGGCACTAATTCACCCACCACCACTGCACCAGTTCACACTCATTAAAGTGTAAGTAAACTGTAGGTACTCTAAATATCTCCTAAACGTGCACCGTTTAGGAGATATTTACTGTACATGCAGCCAATGACATCATCGGCGCATGTGCTCTGAAGGAATGGCCACCTGTGCCATTTTTTCAGAGCCATGTGCCATGACTGGTGGCTCCCACGTGCATGTGTGGGAATGACATAGTTGCATAGTTGGTAAGGTTGGAAAAAGACACCATCCAGTCCAACCTGTGTGGGTGCTTATATGTTAATAATACATTGTATACCCCTGTATATTGTGGTCGTTAAGGTGCCCATCTAATATTTTGTTTTAATTATTGATGCTGCCTGCTGATACCACTGCTTGTAGAAGAGAATTCCACATCCTTACCGCTCTTACAATAAAGAACCCTCTACGCAGTTTAAGGTTAAACTGATTTTATTCCAATTCTAGTGAATGGCCACGTCTCTTTTTATTATCCCTTTCACAGAAAAGCTTTTTCCCTATAGTGGGGTCACCAGTACAGTATTTGTACATTGAAATCATATCCCCTCTCAGGTGTCTTTTCTCCAGAGAGAACAAGTTCAATGTTTGTAGTCTTTCCTCATAGCTGAGATCCTCCAGTCCCTTTATTAACTTTGTTTCCTTTCTCTGGACCATCTCCAGTTCCAGCACATCCCTCCTGAGGACTGGTGTCCAGAATTGGACGGCATTCTCAAGATGGACCAGAGTCTTGAAGAGTGGAAGAATTATCTTTTTATTTCTGGAGTTAATTCCCTTTCTAATGCATGCCAATATTCTAGTGGCTTTGCTTGCAGCAGCTTGGCATTGCATGCCATTGTTGAGCCTGCCATCTACGAAGACCCCAGGTCCTTTTCCATCCTAGATTCCTACAGAGGTTCTCCCCCTAGTGAGTAGATTGTATTCATAGTTTTGGCACCCAAATGCATTATTTTACATTTTCCAACGTTAAACCTTATTTGCCTTGTAGTTGTCCACCCCATTAATTTGTTTAGACCTTCTTGCAAGGTTTCCACATCTTGCGTGGAAGTTATTGTCCTGCTTAGCTTTGTATCGTCTGCAAAAACTGAATTTGGGCTGCTTACATAGCCGGAGTCCGCAGACCCGGAAGGAAGACCGGTGAAGATGGATGAGGCCTCCAGCGGTGAGAACGAAGGCTTCGTTTGCAGGTAAGTTTCACATAATGTGCTAGCATGCAATGCATACTGGCACATTATGCCTTTACTTTGCAGGTCAGGAAAAAATAAGACAGAGCTTTACTTCCTCTTTAAGGACTCATTCACACTTGCAACAAGGACCGCTGCTCTTCTGAAAAGGGGTCCATGCTTTGATCGCTTTACTCAGATATATGACAGGCGTTAAGGACAGGCTGAAGTTTGTTGCCTCACCACAGCAAATGAAGCAGTTGCAGCGTGAATGGACTGCTGAATACAACATTGGGATAATCCCTGCCACAACTACAAAGCAAAGCATTGTGGTCTTGGCAGGTGTGCACCCCCAGCCACTGCCTCGGCAGCTAAAGGGTGAAAATTAAGCTCAACCCTACATGTGAACAAGCCCTAAATTATTGCCACTGCACAGACATGCCCGATCACTTACCAAAACTGCATAGATGCGTCCAATCACTCCCTGCCTTTGTACTGGTGCGCAATCATTCACATGCCACCATTACTCAGACATGCACAGCCACACACTCCAAGATTACCCAGGAGGAAAGAGGGAAGGAGGAGCCAGCTGTATCACTTCCTGGGTTTCTTCCATTATGTAAGCAAAGAATATGAATCCAAAAATGTTTTTTTCTAGTTTTAGATGGCAAGGGATAGACTCAGATATCTTGTTGGGTTTTTACTGCTATACACAGCCCCATAATAGAGATATTTCTCCTCACTTCCCATTTTGCTGACAGTGGTTTTATCCAGGGCCAGGGCAAGGGATGGGCAGGAGGGACGGCTGCCCTGGGTGCTATGGTTTATTGCAGGGATGGGGATGCCCTGACCCTAACCCTAAGGGAAGGGGGGGCGCAGTTTAGCATCTTTGCCCTGGGTGCTGGATGACCTTTTCCCGGCATTGGTTTCACCATACAGGAAGTGAGGGAAAATCTGCAACAGGGACACAGACAGAAACAAAATATTATAGGGGTTTATTTCTATCCCTACTCTACTAAAGAAAAACATGGAAAAAGATGGATCAGCACATCTTACTGGATAGCTTAAAGTTTCACTTAATTCATACATCCATCTTTTGCTGAGGTTTTTTTTTTTTTAATATGTGAATGTAAACATGAAGTTTAAGCTATCCAAACGAATGTGTTGATCCATCTTTTTCTGCATCTGCATTTATGAGTGTAGTGTGGAAGGATCCTGCACTCCATTGGAGAGCTGATGGATCCCAGGGATAAGGGTGAGCTGATCATTTCAAATTGTTTTAATATTCACATGCGACAGCTCCATATTTGCTGGCACCAAATATCTCTAAAGCGGGTTCGTGAAGAAGCCTTCGGAACAGTTTACATCAAGGAAATCAATACTGAGCTGCGTTGTGTCTCTAGCTTGTCTGATCAATGTTCCCTCTGACAGAGGCTGATAAGCAGATGCTGAGGCAGATGGGTTGATTCTCATCTCATGTTTATGGGTAGCTTAAAGTATATGTAAAGGCAAAATTGTTATACACAGTAGATATACACACATCTATATATATATATATATATATATATATATATATATATATATATATACTATATTGTCAAAAGTATTGGGACACCTGCTTTTAAATGCACATGAACGTTAATGGCATCCCAGTCTTTGTCCGTAGGGTTCAATATTGAATTGACCCTCCCTTTGCAGCTATAACAGCTTCGACTCCTCTGGGAAGGCTGTCCACAAGGTTTAGGAGTGTGTCTATGGGAATGTTTGACCATTATTCCAGAAGCACATTGCACAAAGCAAGGTCCTGACCTCAACCCGATAGAACGCCTTTGAATGAATTAGAGTGCAGACTGCAAGTCAGGCCTTCTCGTACAACATCAGTGTCTGACCTCACAAATGCACTTCTGGAAAAATGGTCAAACATTGCCATAGACACTCTCCTAAACCATGTGGGCAGCCTTCCCAAAAGAGTTGAAGCTGTTATAGCTGCAAAGGGTGGGCCAACTCAATATTGAACCCTACGGACTAAGACTGGGATATATATATATTTCTTCTGGGCCAGTGCTGACTTTCATACAACAGTTTAATATTCTCCTGATCTTATCATCCCATTTTGATGTACACAGTAAGAGTTCAAAGAGCATAAGACCATATACAATCTTCTTATATCTGCCCTTTGCCCAGATGGACTATTGAGAATTATTCAAAGATCTTGTTGGTCTTCTTGTTTGAATATGTCCTACCCGATTCTGCCAGCTTCTCAATGGCAGGTGTATTTGTTCTAAAAATCAATGGGAACACTTTACAGATGCACAGATTGGCTGATTGCACAATGCTTTATTTTGGTGTATTGTAGCAAAAAGGAAGAAGAGGGATAAGAGAATGGTGAATAGCTACAAGAAAAATCCCATTCATCTAGTAGAAACTAAAGTGGAAATGCCCTTTAATGGTAAAAACTCACCAATACAGCAAGTGAAGGGAAATCTCTCTAATGCTTCCTTTCTCAACCTTTTCATCCCAAATGGATCGCTGAAATAATTTTCAGGTCCCAGAGGACCCCAACTAAAAATGATGACATTATGATGTATATTAGCATGAGCGGTACATTTTTAAAACCATTGTTAATGTCATATATGACAAAATTATTTTCTGTAACATGAAGGATAATAAAATGACTTGTTGTGTCCCCTTTACATTAATGGTCAGTGTAGGTATAATACACCATTGCTCACTGCTCAATGAAGCTTAGCAACCCATAGAGCAGGGGTCTCCAAACTTTCTAAACAAAGGGTCAGTTTACTGTCCTTCAGACTTCAGGACCGGACTGCAGCCAGTGGGAGTAGAAATTGTCCTGGTGTCAGTGGCAGCAAACAGTGCCCCATCTTTGATAATAAGGGGAGTAATAGTGCCCCATTTCTGGTATTAGTAGTGGGAATAGTGTCCCATTATTGGTGTCAGTGGAAGGAATAGTGTCTCATATCAGTGGCAGGAGTAACACCCAAGGGCCAGATAATATATACAAAAATGGTTTGTGACCCTCCAAGTTACATGGGACTTTTGAGGCAACAATGAATCAGAATTAATCAAAACTAATACAGTTTTATATTGACAAAATTCATAAAATTTGAGTGCATGTGATATACAATCAATATATATCATAAAGACATGTATAAAACCATTGGTACGGTGAGGAGTCTTGAGGCTTGATGGTACTTCTCAATGCCGGCCTGACATGTTTCAGGACTTAAAAATTCCTTTCCTCAGGGGAAATTTTGTCAATTGAACAGTACACACTACAGGACAATACAATCATAATATTAGTACCATCAAGCCTCAAGACTCCTCATCATACCAATGGTTTTATACACGTCTTTATGATATATGTTGATTGTATATCACATGCACTCAAATTTTATGAATTTCATCAAAATAAAACTGTATTAGATTTTATTAATTCTGATTCATTGTTGCCTCAAAAGTCCCATGTAGCTTGGGAGTTACAAACCATTTTTGTATATATTATAGATTGGGATGTCGGCACAAGGGCTACCCACCCTGGTGGTATAATAGTTATAACAAGGGCCAGATAAAAGCAAACATTGTTTGGAGACCACTGCCATAGAGGAACCTTTTGGTTCTATTAAACCCTTGTTGAGAAAAGTTGCTCTAAGGTGTATTTATATCATCATGTGTTGTATTATCTCAGGTTGTGATATATTTATCTTAACATTTTCTTTTTTCAGGTTATTATTAATGCTTTGAATACATTTTTTTAATGTTATCACATCTGTTATATACTGTTGTTTTTTATTGTAAATGCTTCCTATATGGTTTCCCTGTTTTTTTAATACATTATAATCAATAAATAAAATAATGCAAAAAGAAAATGTAATAGGGAGAAGGTGCTTAGTGCTGATTAGGAAGTTGAGGTACAGTTTGCGAATCACTCACTGCTCCAGGATATTCTAGACTGAAACACTGGATCAGTTGTGTGTATCCCAATACAGGTGCAGGCTGATGAGTGCACATAGACAACTGAAAAGATAAAGGCTGGGCAGCCGCACACTGAATCCAATCTTGTAGTTTATTAGTAATAAAAGGTACAGGTACAGAGGAGGCAAACCACAAGTCCCAGCTTACGCGTTTCGCACCTTAGGCTGGTGCTTACTCATAGCTAATGGGTAAGCACCAGCCCAAGGTGCGAAAGGCGTAAGCTGGGACTTGTGGTTCGCATCATCTGTACCTATACCTTGAGGTACAGTTTGGGTCGAAAGTTCAAGGACTCCACATGGTCAAAGTGCTTTACCTGGCCATACATTATACAATTTTCTTGTTCAATATTCCTTTAGATTTAAAAAAAAAAGAGGTCAAACCTAAAAACTTTCAATTTGTATGCAGTCAGGCAAACACTTGCACTACATAGTTGAAGGTTAATCTAGGAAAATTGTATAATGTATGGTCAGTTTAAAAGGGAAGTAGGAATGGACTTCCTGAAGTCTGTGCTATGTAACTTCCTTTGTCTCTGCCTTCTTCATCACTTGTCACAAACATCAAAGACACATTTTAATCTGATTGGTGTTTTGATTATTTCTAAGTACTTTTTTTTCTATCAATTGCATTAGAGGCAGCAGGGAATGTGTTTCCCAGCATCACAAGCCAGTGTGTTCCAGGATCACCAGATCACAGGCAAAAGGGGGGTGGGGTAGAATAATGAACTACTGCAAACCTTGGATTTAAACAAGAAAACAAACAGCACTGGTAAGTAAATTGTCCTTCCTTTTTTCATCTGTTGACTGCAGTATATCTTTAACCACTTCCATACCAGGCCTATTCTGGCACTTCGCTCCTACATGTAAAAATCATCTTTTTTTGCTAGAAAATGACTCAGAACCCCCAAACATTATATATGTTTTTTAGCAGACACTCTAGGGAATAAAATGGCAGTCATTGCAACTTTTTGTCTCACACGGTATTTGCGCAGTAACGTGTTTAGTTTTTTTTTTGAGAAAAAAACAGTTTCATGCATTTAAAAAAAAGCCCATTTTTTTTGCATAATGATGATGCTGTTGCCGAGTAAATAGATACCTAACATGTCACGCTTTGAAATTGCATACACTTGTGGAATGGTGCCAAACTTTGGTACTTAAAAATCCCCATAGGCGACGCTGTAAAAAAATTTACAGGGTACATGTTTAGAGTTACAGAGGAGATCTTGTGCTAGAATTGTTGCTCTCACTTTAACGTTCATGGTGATACCTCACATGTGTGGTTTGACCATCGTTTACATATGCGGACGCAACTTACATTCGCTTCTGCGTGCGAGATCGCGGGGACGGGTGCGCTTTCATTTTTTTCTGTTTATTTTATTTAATTTTTTTAATTTTTACACTTTCCCGTTAAAAAAAATCTTGATCATTTTTATTCCTATTATAAGGAATGCAAACATCCCTTGTAATAGGAATACTGCATGACAGGTACTCTTTATGGAGGCCCCCACACCTCTCCTTCAAGTTGGAAAGCATCAGATCAAAACAAAATTAGCGATCTGATGCTTTTTAACTGAAAACCCGGCTTTGTTTTCCTTTTAAAGCCCAGACGTTACCCCCAGGCCTCCGAGAGCCATGGAGATGCCCGGAGACCATCTGTCCCTCGGATCGCTATGGTACTTCCTTCCGGCCACGGCGGTTCCATTCTCCAGCTCACTGATCACTCGGTTAGTCGGTAGAGGCACCGGCTATAGGCATAGACATGCATGCTCATATCACTCTAGCATTCATGTGTATGCTCTGAAGGGGTTGAACAATTACTCAGTCAGCAATGTATTAAAGAGGACTCATTACTTACAAAGAAAAAGTTGGTTGCAGATGTGTGTTACAATCTCAAACCAGCCATATGAAAAAGTGTTAAAGCTAAAGCTTAAATTTTTTTTTAACATTTTATTATTTTATTACATAGTTACATAGTTAGTCCAGTTGAAAAAAGACAAAAGTCTATCTAGTTCAACCGAAAAAAACCCAGAAAAATGATAAATAACCATAAAATCCCTTATACAATCCTTCACCCACAGTTGATCCAGAGGAAGGCAAAAAACGCCAGCAAAGCATCATCCAATTTGCTTTAGCGGGGGAAAAAATTCCTTCCTGATCCCCCCGAGAGGCAATCGGATTCACCCTGGATCAACTTTACCTAAAAATGTTAGCACCCAGTTATATTATTTACATTAAGGAAAGAATCCAGGCCTTTTTTAAAGCAATCTACCGTGCTGGCCAAAACTACCTCTGGGGGGAGTCTATTCCACATTTTCACAGCTCTAACTGTGAAGAAACCTTTCCGTATTTGTAGATGAAATCTTTTTTCCTCTACAGGTAAAGAGTGCCCCCTTGTCCTTTGTGATGACCTTAAAGTAAATATCTCAACACCAAGTTCACTATATGGACCACTTATGTATTTGTACATGTTGATCATATCCCCCCCTTAATCTCCTCTTCTCAAGAGAGAATAAATTCAGTTCCTCTTAGCTGAGGAAGGGCATGCCAGTTATCTGCTCTGTGCAATAGTTTTGCACAGAGAGGCCCATAAACTCCTCTTCTCAGACCCCCTGCTGATGCTCTCGTCTCCTCCTCTTCTTGGTGCGCCACCCAGGGCCGGCTATACCACTAGGCGGAGTAGGCGGCTGCCTAGGGCTGTTTATAGGAATCCGCTTCCTATATGGGCGCACCCAGGGCCGGCTATATCACTAGGCGAAGTAGGCGGCTGCCTAGGGCTGTTTATCCGTCACTGGCTGCTCTGCATGCATCCGCATGTCATCACAGAGGAGAGCCGTGGCTGGCAGGCCACTCTGCCTAGATCGGGTCAGTGTGAAGTGGAGAAGTGGAGAGCCATGGTTGGCAGGACCGCACACCCCCCCAGGTCGCTGTGCATCCTGGCATGTTATGCATGTCACTACAGTCACTCGCTAGCAAGCACCATAGCCACCCCCCACGCCGCATCCAGGCATGTCATGGGACACGGATATCATCTACAGAGACTGGACGGCACATCCCCGCCCCCCCATGGAGGCCGCTCTGCATCCTCCTGGCATGCGCTGCAGGTAAGGCTGCATTTGATGGGTGCAGGTCAGGCTGAGCCAAGGGGGGCGGCAAAATGAGGTTTTGCCTAGGGTGTCAAAAATCCTTGCACCAGCCCTGGGCACACCTGTGGGCTCACTTCCGAGCAGGCCTGTGTGCATATATAGACACACACAATGTGGCTCAGTCCAGCCCATGCTCCCTCCTCACAGGATTTGATTGACAGCAGCCAAAGGCTCCTGTGAAGAGAGGAAGAAAGAGCAGTGCTCCTGCACTTGGGCACAGTGCTGTATTGAGATAAAATTCAAATAAGTATTTAGAGAGGTAAGGTATAACCAATGGGAAATGTTGTACCCTAATGCAGGGAATGCATTAAGGTAAAAATGTCCTGCTTTTAGAACCACTTTAAAGCGGAGTTCCACCCAAAAGTCGAACCTCCGCTTATCTGCTTCCTCCACCCCCCTCCAATGCCACACTTGGCACCTTTCAGGGGGAGTGGGGAAGAGGTACCTGTTTTTGACAAGTACCCTTCCTCTTTCCTGGGAGACAGCAGCGCGGCGCCGTCCCTCGGAAGTTTGGCCCCCCTTCACTACTGGGCCAGTTAGAAAGTGCAGTGCGCTTCGCACACACACAGTAGGGAACCAGCTGTGAAGCTGAAAGGCTTCACTGCCGGTTTCCCTTACAAAGAATGGCGGCGGCAGCACCCGACAGCTGCTCCGAAAATTGACTGGGGTGCCGGCATCGCCAGCTCCCTGGACAGGTGTCCATCTTAGATTGTAAGCTCTAACGAGCAGGGCCCTCTGATTCCTACTGTATTTAAGTGTACTGTATTTGTACTGTCTACCCTCAAGTTGTAAAGCGCTGCGTAAACTGTTGGCGCTATATAAATCCTGTATAACAATAATAATAATTAAAAGTCAGCGGTTACAGCATTTGTAGCTGCTGACTTTTAATTATTTTTTTCCCCAGGTGGAACTCCTCTTTAAGTGTTAAGTTATTGTGGAAAAGGAGGAGATTTCTCCAAATTTTGCTAACTAAACTGCTTAGGTGAAAACTGCGTGAAAAAAAGTCTGATATTTTTTCTTCATGTAGTGGATATATATTTTTGGAGGGGGTCAAGTGTATTTGTGGCAGTTAAGTTTATTTAATTAATTAATTTTCTTGGTAATTTTTATTTTCTTTAAAACATGCAAATAATAAGAACTAGGAACAGGTTCAATATAGTTGAAAGGAGCTTCCATAGCCATGAAGAGCCTTTAGAAGCCCATTGCACCCTTGCAAGACACAAGAAAATCACCTTCATTTTGCCTTACTTATTGACTTCAAAGCATTTTGCCAAAAAAAGGTAATTTCATCTCCCAATTTTTGAAAATTAAGTTGAAATGAAAACATTTTGCTAATTCAAATTAATCATTAAAGCAGCTCAATTTATATAGACTGGTTGACAATCATTTCTAAATTTACCTTTAGCAAAGTAGCTTATCTAAATATTATGGCCGTATCATGTTAGCGGGAAACATTTATCAACTACAGTTACAATTTGGGTAAGATTTTTCTCACCTACAAAAACCTCTAGCATCTCACAGATAATCTTCTGTATCAATGAATAGAAAGAGTAGAAGTGAATTAAGAGTTTGGATAACTTGGAGGAGTTTTGTGAAAGCCCCTAGAAGCTCGGAGGTTAATAAACCACTTTCTTATCTATTTTAATGTTATCAAATTCCAAAGGAAAGAGCCCAGGACTTGGAGTCTGCTTTCTCAGCCTCCATGTGTTTCAACTCAGGAGCCGACTTCAAGACCCTCTGAATGCTGTGCTCACAAACAAAGGTAACAATTTATTTTGGATTTATTTTCTGAATTGGAACAATTCTTTTGCCTGTACTCTCCATGATTGATGCTCATTTTAAATATAATTAAACTGTAAGACTAAAACAATTCAAATGCAAGTGATTAAGTGAAAAAAAATATAAAATATAAAATGGTCTTTCCTTTTAATTTGCTAAAAGAGAGCTATTTATAGCATACAAATATTTTTTTCACTTAAGCAAGTTTTATAAGTAGAATTTCGGAAATAAGATAATGACAAGCTTCGTCTTTCAAAAGCTCCTCTTTTCCATAGCATACCTTTTAAATATCTAATCCCGCAAAAAATTCAGTTGTCAAACATGTATATTAAATGTTGTCAAAATTGCATTTAAGCACTGGATCTAACTTATATTTTTGAAGATAAAAAGAGGGTAGCTATTTTTAATTAATCATTTCAAAATGTCCATCTAGTTTCCACTTAATTTTTACTCGGGCAGTATAAAAATACATAGACATAATAGTAATATTTATTTTTATTTCACTTGAACTGTACAACAGTATTTACTAATCAAATTACCTAAATTGGCATGTTTTATATTGATTTTGTTTATATTTTATTGTGCCTATACTGTGTAAGGACTGATATTAAAAAAATTAGATTTTTCAAAAATAATTAAATACATTTTTCCAAGATATAAACAGGAGTTTAGATGTATATTAAATGCCTTTCAAAAATGAAACATTCCAGTCAATTGGCTTAAATATGTTATGGTAATCAAAAGTTTATTCTAACTTCATTATATAGCATTATATTTGCATATTGTTTTCTGTTTGTATCAAAATTCTTTGGGCTTTTAAAGTGAATATTACCCAAAAGATAATAGTTTTAATTTAAGATAATTAGCAGGTCCTCTAAGTATTATCTGTAACAGTGAATATACCTGCCAATTATTTGAAATATATGTTACCAACTAAATAATAGGTAATATGTTGTTTAAAATGTAAACAATACAATATTAGATGTCATTTTCTTTTTTTTACAGAATAAGCAGCTTATTTACAGCATAGGTAAACTGAAAAAATAAAATAAATCATTTTTTTTTTCAAAGTAGCATTTTAAATTTGCTTATAGGAGATTTTGTGTGGGCTTTATGTTTATTCTTGTGAATACGTGGTAGATGATTTAATGCCATTGTCCTTGTCTGTTTTCAGAGTCTTATGAATTTATACCTTATCTTCGCATTCTTTCATATATATATATATATATATATACATATATGTATATATATATATATATATATATTTATTTATTTATTTTATTTTGTGGCTATAAATACATTTGTGAAAAATAATGTGTCCATGCGTGTGTATCTATAAATTTAAGTAAGCACAAACAATGGGGCTGGCCTCACAAGATAGCTCATCACATCCCGACTATTAATCTCTACACATACTCTTTTAACATTGGGACTTTTCAGGTGCCAATGCACATATTTAAGACTTACACATTATAAAATTATTTGTTACTTTTGTTTAAATCAAATAAAAATAGTAAAAATATAATTTAAGTACACAATATTTTCCTAAGCCTTATTAAGGCTGTTATGATATAGTATTCACGTTATATATATATATATATATATATATATATACATGCACAGAGCAACACAAATATATTTTTTCCTTCAAGCCATGCCCTGGTTACCCACACTCTTCAGCCATTGATGAATATTTCTAAGAAAACACTGTCTTTTGGTTTTGGGTGATAATAATAATGTCTTGCATGCTGGTCACATGTGGGATCTTGGCGAATACAAAATGGGTTTTGTGGGCCACTAGACCTACTTCATCAGGATCTGTGAAGGCTGTATCTCATAAGACAAAACATCAATTACTCAGTTAAAACAAAATAAATATAATACATATATTGATAACATTGTCCTAAATGTATCAATTTTCTATACATTTATAATTTACACAATTCTCAATCAAAATGCTTGCACAGAATTTCAGTTGAGCTGGACGATCGGCCAATAATTGTCTACCTCACCATACCGCCCCCCTTGGAGCAGAGCAAACCGAATGACACCAGCGGGGGGGCCTAAGTGTCAGCGAGTCCAAGGTGGCAAGGGGAATTACATTTTTTTTATACCATATATCTCTTACATACGTGAATTAGCACCTGAAAAGTCCCAATGCTAAAAAAAAGGAGTAAAAAGAGTATTTGTAGAAATGTATAAATGTAAGGCCGAGGGTATATATACATAATTACATATAATTATTATGCAAGTTCGGGGCTCTTTTTAATGTATTTATATTTGTGTGTCAATTATTTGAAATTTGCAAGGATGAAAAAGTGCTTAAATCGCTTTTCCTAAATCATTTCTACTTACTGGTGAAGGCATTTGTTTGTGCTGTGGAGTACAAAAAAAAACTCCCAAAAAGGGAGTAATTGGTCAATATGTGATTTTGACAACAGTCTTCATTGTTTTCAATTTTTTTTTTAATGGGATATTTTTAAAACATTTTAAAATCAAATTGCAATTGAATTTAGACCTCATTTAAAACGATATCACAGTATTAAAGGGAGGCCAAGCAAAAATCACATTTCATTTTTCCATTAACACTGATTTTTGCCGAGCAATCTGGAGATCTGGCACTTAACACTATACAAATTGCCAAGTCTATGGCACAAATCACCTTTGCAGAGAATTCTTAGATCTGTGAACTCGAGGAAATCATTTTTCAAAATTGACAAAATGAGTCTAGTAATCTGTAATTTTGATTTATTAGAGAGCTGATGTGCATTGAAGAGCAATTTTTGGAAGGACTAAATACCTATAACTGTTTAGGTGAAGTTTTTAGTTGGGTGAAAAAATGTTTGAAACTTTTTGCTAGGTGAAACTTTTATTCTTTTTCTTTCTGACAATCTTGTGCTGGTTTCATTATGTGAAACGTGTCATGATTTATTGATTAATATTTCACGGTCATGGTACTATAGAATACAGATCTGATAGCTCTTAGAACCTCTAGATAATAAAAATTGGAACTAATGCATTTTTCATTTCTATGTGTCAGTCAGTGTTTATTTGCTCAGACATTGGTGAGTACAAGTGCAATTTTCATATTAAGGTAAACCTGTCACAGACTTGGGAAACTAAAACTGAATATATAATGAAAAAAATATGTACCTGTAAAGTCCACCTCTCAAAACTTTATGCAAACCTTCACACTTCCTCTGAAAGTTCCACTCGTCCTACTCTTTCTGCCTTGAGGCTGTCCCTTTAAATTTGTTGGGCAACCTCAATAACTAAACAAGCTCAGGGCTGGGGCTAATTTTTTCTTTACAAGAAAACACAAGCTTTGCATATAGCTTTAGCCATCCCAAAACTTTTTATCATTTGGACACTGATTTTTTTAACTGGAACTTAGCTCTGCTTTTGTATATTTTTCATATGCTTTGCGCATAGCCCATCTTTTTTTAGTGTAAAAAAAAATTACTTATTTTCAATGAAATAAAACTGATTTATTAAAATTGTTATTTTACATACAAATATGAAATACCTGAGTGCCAAAAAGATCAGTCTATAGAGACTGCAAGAGTGAGTCACTCAACAGAGATATGGCAGTCTTAACTTATTCAGTTATACATTGGATACTATAAAGCATGCAGGCAGTGCTGGACTTTCTTTTTTGAAAGCTTATTATGAGTGCCAGCGAGGAAAATAAAATGTTTATTATAAAATCATTTCATACAGGCTCACTTTAATCATTCTCTCATTATTTTTTGGGTTACAGGGCAAGTCAGCATCATTGCTTAAAGTGATTGTAAAGTCTTGTTTTTTTTTTTTCATAACAAACATGTTATACTTACCTCCTCAGCGCAGTTGGACAGAGCAGCCCGGATCCTGCTCTTCTCGGGTCCCTCTTTGCTGCTCCTGGCCCTTCCCTCCTATTGAGTGCCCCCACAGCAAGCAGCTTGCTATGGGGGCACCCGAGCCGAGCCACAGCTCCCTGTGTCCATTTAGACATGGCACCATGGTTCTCCCCCCCTCTCTCCTCATTGGCTTACTGACTTTGATTGACAGCAATGAGAGCCAATGGCGCTGCACTGCCACCTCAGCCAATGAGGAGGGAAAGTCCCGAACAGCCGACACTCTCCTGCAACATCATTGGATCGAGATGGGCTCAGGTAAGTATTTGGGTGCCTACTGCACACAAAAGGTTTTAATGCATTCTATGCATTAAAATAAAAAAAAAACCTTCCGACTTTACATCCACTTTAAGCCTTGTACACATGACTAATTTTTTTTTTGGCTGCTGGGTTGAACAAAAAAAAACTGACAGCGCAGGTCTGAGCCACTGTACTAACTATCCAATGTTAGTACAGCGATTTCCCCTGCTGTGCTATTGTGTTCTGACAGGGAGGCAGCCCCCCCCCACCAGGAAACTCCGGTCAGCCACTAAGAATGCTGAGAACGCTGACCGGGAGCCGGTTGGCAGACCCTTTATGGTCATGAGCCTGCTGAGAGGCTGGCTTCTGTCAGACCGGCTGCTGTACAGATGTGCCGCTTCTATTGAACCGGCCCATGCCAGCCGACATTTGGCCTGTGTGTACTAGGCTAAAGTCAGTATCATTGTTTAGTCAGGGTGAATGTGTCTATAGACTCCTTAAGGTTTCCAACCATAGAGGTAAATGTGTTATTTTTATGCCTATAACCATATTTTAAAGGGCTGTATTTGTATCAGTTTCTCATCTCTTTCTAGAGTATGCCAGTTCAAACATCATGTATAGTGTCCTCTATACACAGTCCTAGGCTGATGATGAATAAACACAAATTAAACAAATACATTCTGTTCAGCCCTCCATTTATTTATGATGCTCTTATGTTTCCTTTGCATTGGGTAGTCTAAGCCTGCCATATACAGACTGATAATTGTAAGCTAAATTATCGATATGGTTATTGATTGTGACAACTGGGATGTGTGCCAGTTAAATTCTGAGTGCCAAAAAGCAGTTTGGAATTGTAGTAGCTTGTCACGTACTGGCTGTGTAGACATTGGTAACTTCTACATACGTGTCACATTAGGTGTATGTGTGCAGGGAGCAAGCATGGAGCTCCTGGGTGTAAGAGACAAGTCAGATAGATCTGGTTTGTGGTCATAGGTTTAAGCCAAAGAAAGAGCATTAAATTAGGTTTAAAGTCAACAGTAGTAAGCACATGCTGGCCTATCTAGAATAGCCAAGGAAGCAGGACCCAGAGTACAGGTAGTTACAGGTAACTGGGACAAGCACAGTGGAAGAGGATCACGAAACTGCTGTAGATCTTGCAGCACCAGACCATTGCACTGGTCAACCTTAAAATATGACTGCATTGCTGGCAGCACAAGTGTGGGTATTCATAGTCATTATAGAAATGCTTCTTGTTAAATACACAGATTTTCCTGCAAATTTTCCTCTGTAGGACAGACAAATTGGCAATAAATTTAATTTTGTATGGTGTTAATTCACTAGCCTGGACAAGTAGTTTCCTATCCAGCCTCCATCTACTGTCTATGGTCTGCCCCTTTTTAAGTGCCATATGTAATTAAGGCCTTCACTATTCTTCACAGGCCACATATTTTACCTTCTTACGTTGTGGCAATAATTCTGCAATGACTACCTGTACTGACATAATCATCATATGATCACAGTGACCATCCTGATCATTCAAGATCCAAAAGCTGCTGATTAAATTTGTATCAACTTAAGTCACTGTTTTTGCGCCACACACCAGGCAATATCAGCAGTATACCTGGTGCTCAACCTGAAGCCTTTGGCACTTATTGTGAGGCCTTCAGAGCCCTCTACAAACAGTAGTTTGTGTTCTCCTTAACTGGATGCTTACTCAGGCTATTGAAGAAAAAGCATTCTTTTAAATGACTTCTAGCTAAAGTGTATAAATAGGTAACCTAAGTAAACCCTTTGTTTTGTTTGTTTTGGATAGAGTGTGGACTAGTTAGACCCCCTATCAAGGTATTATTAGTGTCTGCTAGGAAGATGTACCCTTCTAGTTGGATTGGTGACCACTGTTACTGAGAAATAAAGTGAGAGGAAATCCAAAATCCACTGAGCTCAGAGGGGATTCGTCTCACTTTGGAAGACTTTCTTCTAACTTCTTGTTGTGGGACAGAAAATGAAGTAAAATATGCCCAGTGGTTTTACTCCTTCCCTACTCTAAAAAAAAATGTTTGGCTTCACCTACATTTTAATGCTTTGGTTTATTTTCTTTCTTACTATCTTCCTCTTTTTACGGCTGTCCATACCTTTTCTCTTTATATTTTGTACTCTGATCTTTTACAATCGATCTTATTGTGGAGAAATTAATTTTTAGGAGAGTTTAGGGAGCACAAAGGTGGGAGCATGAATTTTTAAAGGGGGCCTAATATCAACAAATTTAATCACCGCTGGTCTAAAATTTTCCAGAATAATTCACTTTAGGCCAGTCATACACATGCATGGTGGATAGGTTTTCAAAAATCTAGTGTAATTCCTCAAAACTGGAGCTTGGGAAACTGGTGCAAACTTAGAGTTATTTCCCTTTGAAATTACAAATTTTAATCTTTCATTCCCTGAAAATATTGGGATGTTGAATTTTTTCCCATTTGTTTCCACTGTTAAAAATGCTGGTTAAGCAAAGTTTCCTGCTCAGTCGCCTTGCCTGCTGTAAAGGTAGGTATATTGCCCAGCATTGCTATGCTAAGTGATGCAGAATCTGCACTTTTAACAGGTTCTGCATCTCCAAAGAGGCTAGGCCACTGTGTCTGCCTGTGTTACAGGAGCCTGTGGTTTAACCAGACTCAGCATTACTAAACTGCCCTGATGACAAAGTGCCTGATACAGTCAGCGCCACCATGCCTCCATGAGTGTTTCCTGATGAAGCCTACCTCATTTGACCTCATGGATGGCACAGCCCTGTTCCCATGCACGTTGGTATGTTATAAACATATAAGTATATAACACTGCGCATCCACCAAAACGTAAAGCAGCTAACACCACAATTTCAACAAAATTTGTGCATACAGACAATGAATTAAATATAATGTGCAGCGCTAAAAGTTATATGAAAGAACCAAAAAATGATTCAAAAAGTCCTTAGAATAAATGTGAAAAAGAAGGGACAAAGCCTTCAAGTGAAAATGCAAAAAATATAAGTCCATAAACAGTTCATCGGGAAACCAACATGAGAAAAGAGGTGCAGATTAAAACAAACGGTGAGTATTGTTTCATAGTGTTCCACCAATTGAAGTGCATCCATCACCTTACAGATAAAATACTCTTACCAGATGTCAACTGGTAAACCGCATGTATGAATATCCAGTGTGGAGATGTTATTCTAAAAGCCAAACTGACACTCCTCATATATGCACGATCATCGCCAGTCTGGATGACAAATCAATACTTCATGGAAATACCACTGGTAACTCCGTTCATGGAACAAAAAAAGGGGCCCCATATAGTGTGATACCGTATATAAAAGGTTTTAATCCAAATTAAAAAAGTATTACACTCACATGTGACAGTAAAATCATGAGCAGCAAGGAATTCCAGGCAGTAACATATCGTGATGAGGAAGATGAGGGCTCACGGTAACCGACGCGTTTCGTCTTAATAGACTTCAACAGGGGTCTGTAGTGACTACCTCATGGGGCAACTAGGGGCACCAGTGGACTAACTAAGGGGTACTTATGAGAAAATGTACAGGAATGTGTATTGAATACTTCATATGAACTGCTCATTTGTTATATTTTAACAACTTCAGTAAAAAATGGTGCAATTATTGTATTGCGTCTAATGCATAAGCAAACAGCCGTTTGGAAAGCGGTTACTAGGCAAAGGTGATGGAGGCCCCGGTAGTGAAGGAGCTTTTGTGCTTAAGCTCCTTCCCTAGCGACTGGGACCCCAAACCTGAGTCAGAAATCCCAGCACTAGCATCGTGGGGATCTGGCCCGGGAGTAACAGAAGATGAAGTAAGGCCTTGGGACAACAGTAAGCATGGGTTATGTACCGGAGTACAGCTTTCAGTTATTCAAGTAAAACAAATCAATGTCACTGGGAGTGAGGTAACTGGTTCCTGGGCTAGTGGAGTCCAGTACAAGCTCAGTGATACTGGCTCAGAAATGCTGCACAAAACAGAGCGAAGGGTAATGAAGTGTGCTGAAGAACTGTTATCTGTAGTGCATAGAGTGTAATGAGGAACTAATGTCCGTATTGAACAATATAAAGAGTATAGAAGTTGGGCCACAGATTACAAGAGTTAGCTGTGTTCTTGTGAAGAAACATAGCTTTTACGTTGGAGTGCTGCCTTAATGCCTGCCTTGCATTAAACAGCAGCTTCTGTCTGCCTTTTTGGAGGCACAAGTGAATGCTCTCTTTGGTTCCCCACATGGGTGCAGTAAGCCCAGCCCTCAACTAGTATATTTTTGTGGGTGGACATGACAGGTTCACTTAAATATTTACTAGAGCGGTAGAGAGGATTCACACTGAAATGTTTTCCTATATCAGTACATTAGATGGTGGTGTGTTCATTTATAGTGATGGGCTTGGGTTTGGAACTTGGGAACATTGACCTAACATGGGAATGCCGCCATATTAGATCAATGATGGGCATCTATGCCCTTTTGTGTATGTGCAACTGTGGGGCATTCCCTACCTGCAGCTCATTGGCCCAGCACTGACATCTGACTTGGGTTTGGATTGAACCCAGAGCTGAACATAAGCTCATCCCTATTCACTTGGAATACTCAATCATGTACAATACGAATTAAAACCAACGGCATATGTTAGTAAATTTGAAGTGAAAGCTTACTTACTAGCTAAGTGAACATTCACTGGGCCAAGGGACCATTCTCCACTCCTTTAGTAAATCAATTCCACAAAGTCTATCTGTGTACAGTTAGCACTTTCCAGGAAAAATTCCAGCTGGCCCAAATTCAGAATGTCCAGTCAATTTACTTTTAACCACAACAAACATAAGAGGTTGCATGCTGGAATCTTTGTGCCAAAACTATTATTGTGGGTGATCAGATGACTCCATTTAGCGCCTCCTGCTGACCCGTTTCACCAGAAAGTGTGAGGGTGAGTACAGTCATTATTTTCATAAATAGTTTGGTACAAGAATTCCACTGTGTTTGTTTTGGTGGGAAGGTTGGACCAAACTGAACATATCCACAAGGTTCACTTTGCAAAAATGAGTAGTCTGGAACAGTACACTGTTTGCTTTTACATTGCAGTTGAGTGATCTTTATATGTAGTATTGCAACCAGATTCCCCAAATTTCTCTCCAGACTTTTGGTTAGGTGTATAGTCTCTTGTCAAGTAACTCTGTCCTGTGAAACCTCCCTCTTACATGTGTTATTGGAGGTGGGTGAGGCAGAGAGGAGACGAGGCTGGAACCAGGTATCACCCTGGTCTACTGTACATTGTCGCATACTCAAATATAGGTCTGTTGAGAGGAGGAATATACAGGAAGTCTTAAGCCCCGTAAACATGGGCAAAATGTTGGGAGACATTTGCCAGTTCAAAAAACCCGGCAAATGCCTGTGAGTATGTCGGTCTAGAAAACCAGCAGCTGACCGACTCCCGATCAGCGCTTTCAACCAATGGCAGAAAGCGCTGATTGGAGTGTTCTGTCAGGGGGGAACAGCTCACAGGGGGAGATCGCTGTACTAACCTTGCATGGTTAGTACAGTGTCTCTGATCGGAGCTCATAGTGTGTACTCGGCTGTAAGCTGGCCATAGATGGAGCAAGGAGAAAATTACTTGATTCCCCCATCAACACAGGGGGGAGCTATTGTGTTCTCCTGGTGTGGGGGGGGGGCAATAATTGCATGAAAAATCCAACAGGCTGGTTGTGCCCAAGTCCATCGATCAATCAGCGTGGGTACAATCGGCCTGCCCATACATGGTTTGAATTGAATCTTGGCAGGTCCCTGTTAAACTGATCAAGATTTGAACCATCTATGGCTGGCTGTAGTAATTTAGTTAACAGAGCAACCAAGTGGTGCAAATGAGTGGCCAGATAAAATTAGAGCTAGTCAGTATAAATTTGTATCCACAGAGTGAAATTAAAGAGACACGGTCACTTTTAGGGCAAACACCCTGACCCACTTATACTTACCTTATCCATGCTCCTCCACTGCACTGTTCTTGGGTGGTTCCCCAAATGCTTCCTGTACTCGGAAATACTGAGTAAACTATAGCAGCACTGATGGTGCAATGGAGCAGCGGGGGTGCGTTTTGGTAAAGTATAAGTGGGTCCAGTGGTGGGCTTAAAAGAAACACTCAAGGCAAAGTAATAGGGTTTCTTTAAATTATTTTTTTTTTATGTTCAGCCAGAAAGTGTTTTTAAAATATGTGTTTGAGTCATAAAAAATATGTAATTTCTTTGAAATCTAAACCTAAAATCCTGTCAGATTATACTGACGAAAGCCAAACCATATTACTTTGTTAGGCTGGGAGGAAGAGTTAGCAACAATCCTTAAAATACACAGAGCAGAAGAGCGAGGTGATCGGATCTATCTGTGAGCGCTTAACGATGCTGTTTGCTCTGTGAAATCATTTATAATGGTTTTATGTGTAAATAAAAAAGTCAGAACTTGGGTGGATTTAGAGCAATTACCCTCTCAATGTTTTATTTGTACTTAAAGTGTCTTAACTGGATTATTGAAGAATTAACATGCAATAATTCAACCCTTACAGCAGCAAATCCCTAACCTTTGATTCACCTAAACAGAGAGGGAGAACGTTGTTCATCAAGGGCTCAAGAACAACATAGAGAAAATAATTCAACTTTGATGCCAAATCGGGTTATATACATAAAGTTGGCTGGATACCTCAGCTCGACATGGTGGCTTATTGGTTAGCGGTTTAAACTTGTAGTTCAATGCTTTATGATAAATTCCCATAAGAGACACAACTATGAAGTTTGTATGGGCCTTCTACCACAATCCAGAGACATACTAAGGTTTAAGAGAAAACCTGTAATTCTTAGAAAAACAGTTAAAGAGGAACTTCACTCTCTCGCATTTAACAGTTGACAATTTTTAATCCTTATGCTGTTAGGTTCAGTAAATAGATAGGAAGGTATAATATACAGTTAGGTCCATATACATTTGGACACAGGCACAATTTTAGATTTTTCAGGTGTTTACCAAAATATATTCAAGCTATAGTTATATAATGGATAGGGGCTGAAAGTGCACAGTCTCAGGTTTAATTTGATTTACGCTCTCTCACTTCAAGGAGAAATTGACAAAAAGATTCTTAATGTCCAAAAGAGAATTTGGAATCATACAGAGACCTAACACCATCTTCCGGGTATGTTTGAAGTATCAACACAGAGAATACCCTTAAATAGTATTTCGTAACTTGATGTTCAAATTTGGCGATTGGTTATTCGGTGGTACAGCTCGACTCCATAGGTCGGTTGAAATACATATATTGGGCTAAACCGTAGTTTCAACTTAATAAAAGA
>BLSH010333424.1:588170-614068 GCA_018402905.1 Glandirana rugosa | reverse complement strand
GGAAGGGAGAGAATCACATGCTCCCCATACTCAATCTATATTGGAACCAACAGAAGGCGTAGTATAACATGAATTACGGTACGAGTACTCTACTTTGTAAATGGCATTTTTCCCCTTAAATTGAACAACCCTGAAAGGACGCTTAGCCGAGCTGGTTTTTTTTTTCCCTGCATTTTTAGTAAGAAGCTTTTCAGATGGGCGACATCTGGGTTATGTTACATTGTTGTGGTTGCACTGAAAACAATGTTATTCCTCATATCTGGCTTGCTGTTTATTTTTCTTTGGGGAGGAATATCACCATTCATATACAAGTTTGTGTCAGTGGTGATGAGATATAGTGGATGACGTACTGTATATACAGACAGTGGGACTTGGGAGCAGAATACAGAATTTGGGGAATAAGAGGATGATTGACAGGCAGCTGCTTCCAAAGAAAACAGACAACATCCCCTCCACCTCCTTCCCATCCTTGTGCATACCCATAATCAATATAACTGTTAAAGCTGAACTCTAGGCAAAACGTTAAGTACAGAGATGAAATAATAATAAGAGAAGTGCAGTTTCCTGCCAAAGGTTTGTATTTCTGTTCATCCAGTATTTAAATTTACTCAACTCTGCCCCAAGGCACAGCCCCAGGGAAGGAGACCTGATCTTTCTTTGATGCAGTTTCTCTTTCACTTACATGTAGCACCAATCCCAAAAGTTGTCTTGGTTGTTGACGATCCCCTAAACAGCACCACAATCTACAGCAAATATGTCAAACACAAGGCCCAAAAGGTCGAAGGGTCGAATCCGGCCTGCCAGGCCTTGTCATGTGGCCCTCACACCCAGTTTTGCAGCCAAAATGTGGCCATTCCACTACCTCTGGCTCTCGCCTGTCGCTCCCACTCCCTTGGCTCTTGGATCGAACAGATCCCTGTACGCACTCCTTGCTGGGCACAATGGGGACAGAACTCCAGAATCTGAGTGAGAGAACAAAGCGAGGCAGAGCTGCCTGCACGAGGAGATACCAGAGCCGAATACATGGGTAGTAAAGCAGCCTACACAGAGAGGTACTAGAGCCAGGCCAGGTAGAAGAGAGAATTTTCAAAGAAAAAGTCCACTATTTAATCATTTCACCACCTTTACCAGTTCCAGTGTTCTTGCCCACCACCGCATGAATCAGCTTACCAGAGAGTCAGGCCTCAGTACACAGGAGGTCTAATATGGCTTTATCCTGTCCAAAGGTGTATGGATGGATGGTGCTCTCCTCTGTGCAGGTTGTAAATAGCCACATGCACTAGAAGAGGGTGTCATATACAAAGGAAGAAACAAGAATCCACATAGTCTAGCAGTTTCCCAATTGATTTAGTAGAAAAGGCTAAAATACTCACAAACGAGGAATTGTAAATAAAGTATTAAAACTAACAAACGCCACCTGGCCAAGCCGATGTGATGACGTCACCATGTACCTTCACCCTTGCACGTTTCGTCCTACAGAATGTCTTCTGAGAGATATTGAAGCAGCGATAGTAGTAGGCTACTCTGACATCCCTTAGAGGCACAAATTTCCAAATTGCCAAAAAAGTTGACATTTGTCATATTTTAAAGATTCCTTAACTCATTTTCATTCATTACTAGTCGTTATTTGTTGTGATTTTGATTTAAGGCAAAACTTTTGTTTTAGTCTTGGATAGAATGGAGATGGATTAGAACACCTGGTACATTTTTATTCCTGTCTTTTCTCCCATTAGGGAGATTCACTCTGTCTATTTGTCCTGTTTACCGTTATCACGGAAAAGGAAAGTAAGGAAAAAATTCTAAATGGGGTTGTCCCTAGAACAGGATCAGAGGGGAAATGTTCCAATGGGGACACTAGCTCGGGTGACCCTGATGACAACCAGGGATTCCCTCACTTTAGATGAATTTCCTTTCACTTCCTATTTTACCTATGGAAAAGAAAGTGAAGAGAAATATCCCCAATGGGGCAAAGATGGCAAAAATAGACCTTACAGGGTTTATAACCCTTCCATACTCTATCCAAAATGAAAAAAAAGTTTTGCCTTTAATTCTACTTTAATACTATTGTTGCAGTTTGTTGTTATCAATACTTCTATTGTTGGTATTGTTGCTGTTTGCTGCTGTTGTCATAATTATTGTTGCAGTTACTATTATCATTCTTAGTATTATCACTAGTATTTTTAAGGCTCAAAATAATTGTCCTGGTGTTGTTTCAACCTTGAAAATTCATGATGTATAGTCCAGTATTTACTGTAAAAGCATGGTTGGATAATGACCCTTATTCCTTTGTTCCAAGGATGTGCAGCCATAAATACAACTATTATCCCACGTATCTCCCCTAAGCGCACCAGATAGATGGTAATTTCATGGGGAATATGTAGAGCTTGTGTAAACACGGCTAACTTCTCTATTATATTAAAAGTAAAATCAATAGTCTAATAGAGTGTGCACTTTGCACTGCCTGCATGGTGCTGATCAATAGGGGCCAAGGTTAATGTGCCAATTCAGGAACATGTACCTCCCACCGCTGGGTTCTGCTCACAGTCTGGCAGCAAGAAGTCATGCTGTTTTCCTTGTCAAGGGAATTATGCAACTTTTATTTACATATTACTTTTTTATATCACGAAAACATATTAAATGGAGTCTTACAAAGTCAATAAAAACAATCCCCGACTGAGTATATACTCTAGAAGAAAATCTGGTTGGATGCCATTTATTGGACCACTATAGTGAATATGCAGTAGGCAGTAAATATGGGCTCTACAAGAAACACCCCCAGCATGTTTTTATGTCTACAGAAGCAGAAGAGCTAAGGTTGAGAAGCACCAGCAATAAGACAACTACTTGATTATGTCAAACTAAATAAAATCATATTGAAAAATTCCAAAATGATGTCAGTCAGTGTAATAACTATTCTAATCAAATGCATATACAAATCATCCAGCAAACTAACCTCACAGCCCCAGCAGCAAATCATTCATTACTGCCCACTAACCTGACTACTCAATGACTTGTGTCCATGGCAGTATTCCAGTGATCATAATATGCACTGGTGACTGGACTCCACAGTAAGACACATGCCCCTCAGTGACAGATCAGATTGGGGTTTTGGACCCTGAAGTATCCAGAGAGCAAGTGCAAGTTTGGCTGACTCTATAGTTGGCAGCTTTGGAGAACCAGGAGGAAGGAACCGTTTGCCCTGGACTTTGTGTGGAACCTGGAAGAGGTGATAACCAGGAGGAACAATTGTAGAATTTTGGACCACCCCTGCTGTTGAGCAGGGACAGGTCTTTGTTTTTTCTTATTGACCTTAAATATCCTTACCCAGGGGTTGGTAGCTCTAACCAGAAGAGAAGCAACGAGCAACTTATAGTTGCTTAACAATGCTGTTTTGAGTTTCATCCCAGATAAGTGTTGGGTTATCAAAGGAGAGAAACGTTTTGCATCTGAAACAGTGTAGAGTGCAAGAGTATGTACTTCTTCACCTAGTGATGCCTACCGACACGTGCTTAGTGTTCCCGATGGCAAATTCCTTTCAGCCTCTACCCCTCTAATCCCATCCATTGCATAATACAATATTTGGATCGAACAAATCAGCCACAAAGAGTTTCCTACACAAAAAGATGCAATCCATTTGTTTATTTCTAATCAAATCTCAAGTCAGTCAAATGATGATATGATTTTCTTACAAGTATGAGATCAACCAGAAGATGGTCAGAAATGGTAGTTAGCAATGAGATGGTCTTGCTGAATGCACTTCTGTTAACCACGATTAATCAACATTACTGTCAAATTTTGGAATGCGCAACAACCAATAAGTAATCACCTTCCATTGTCTTAACTGCTGTAAACTACTGAAAGGTGTAATCTTATCGGCTGCCATGCCTAGCTATACATGGCATATCATCGCTTCTCATTACACTTGCTTATTAAAGTTGCCAACCACAATACATATATATACGCGGTTTGCAAGTGGTTTACTGGGGTTATGGCTTAAACTATCTGACATAACCACAGTATTGGGTTTCAGTTGGCTGCCTTTCTCATGAAAGCGGTCCGCACAGCTCATTAGCCACTGGATCCCCCCCCCCCCCCGCCGCCCACAGGATTTTAGCGGTGCACCTGAGAAACAATCCAACAGAGCGGCTGGCTGATCACAGAGGCGAACAGAGACCAGATCGTCCCTGATCGCCTCTATGGCCTTGGAGGACCGGAGCAATGTAATGATGTCACTTCTGGTCTACGGTGGAAGTTAACCAATTTTTTTTTCAAAGCAAAAGATCAAAAACATTTATTTTGATCTTTTACTTTTAAAGGTAAAAGGTAAAGAGAACCTGTCATCCTTATTTATATCACAAGGGATGTTTACATTCCTTGTAATAGGAATAAAAGTGAATAACAATATTAAAGGGACAGAGTAAAAATAGTAAGTAAAAAAGTAAAAATAAAAAATAAAATAAATAAGAAATACATTTAAACCGCCTCTATCCCTCCATGCTACCGTGCAGAAGCGAACGCATACATAGCTTGTTTGCACCACATATGTGAGGTATTGCCACAAACGTTAAAGTGAGAGCAATAATTATAGCGCTAGACCTCCTCTGTAACTCTAAACAGGTAACCTGTAAAAAATTTGTTGCCTATGGAGATTAAGTACCGCAATTTTAAAGCATGACATGCTAGGTATCTATTTACTGTATTATATATTGTGTGTTTTTTTTAAATTAATTAAAGTGTATTTTTTCTACAAAAAATGTGTTAAAAAAACTGCTGCGCAAATACTGTCTGACATAAAAATTGCAACGACTGCCATTTTATTTCCTAGGGTCTCTGCTAAGAAATATATATGATGTTTGGGGGCTATAAGTGATTTTCTATCAAAAAATACTGATGTAAACAAAAAGTGCCAGAAAATGCTTGGTCTTCAACTAAGCCTGTATGTGGTAATAAGGAATGTCCTTGCTTCTCCTACTTCTGAGCAGCTGTGAAGCCTCCCACCATTATATGCCAAATATTTGCATGATTCATTTCAGTGCTGCTCTTTGATGTCAGATGCAGCCATGTAAAACTGTCAGCGATATACCCCACAACACACAGCCTCCCCTTACCCAGCGTGAGAATTCGGGGAAGTGGAGAATTTGGGTTACTCATAAATTTGTCATTTTATTTGCAAAGCTATATCTGAAATGATGATGCTATTTAGTCACAACAGTTCCTAATATATGCTGGGTCTCATTCATCTTGGAAAACATTAGCTGAGGCAAAAGCATGGAAGGCATTGTTAAAGAAGTCCTGTACTGTGGAAGCTGTGCCGAAAAAAAAATCTAGGTATTATTCACTATACCTTGGTATTGACTTACCATACCATATTTGCACTGTATTATTTTGTGAAGGCAGCCATCTTGGTAGAGACAGGGCTTTGCTTCCTTGTGTCAGGGCTGCCCCCCTGATGACTGGTGATGATCTGATGATTAGGGTAATGTATATTCAAGATATAGTAGGGAAGGTGGAGTAATCATAGATCCACAGATTGGAGGAAGCAGCAGCAAAAACCAACCGGTTCTCGTGTACAGCTTCCTCACGAGCAAGGAGAACAGTTAGCTGCCCACATTGAGGGGCACAAAAGCACCAAAGTGAACCAAAAAATTGCAGGCAAACACACACACACACACATAAAAATGCACTAGGGTGTGTCAAATTGTCCCCTTATGAAGAGGAAGGACCATTCCCTGACCCCCCCAGGGCACAAGAGTCATGACATGCATAAGCCACAAGTAGGTCCATATAGTCAAAAGGCACAGTGGACTCATTCCTCATGATCAGCTGAAGCCGACCAACGAATACCGTGTGGGGAGGCTGTCCCAACGAGACTTGACTGATGAAAGGGGCCCTGGGTGGCTCTGAAACGTTGCTGTATGTTTACTATGTGACCATGAAAATAAAGCTTTGGACCCTTTTGAGAAATTCTTGGTGTGCTGGTGACATTTCTTCACTCTGATTGTCCCAAAGAGAGACCCCCCCCCAAGGCAAATGCCATTCAGATCCCTAGCCCAATCCTTTCCTATATATGGGCCCTTTAACTAAACTGATTTTCAGTTTTATGTTAATTCTCAAAATAATTTTACGGCTGGGAATTGGGTGTTCTTCAAAACGCAATCTTCAATAAAATGTGTCCACGGTGCCATAAGTAAAGTGTTACAGTGTCTGGAAAGTTAGCCAGGCTTATGTTCCGGAATATAGCTGAATACTCATAGAGATTTGGAATGCAAATCTGAGGCCAGCACATCTGATAGGAGAATCATTCCCCTAACACAACTTCCTACAGTGAGATACAAAGTAAAACAATGTCAATGCCTGAGATCAACCTGTGCTGAGAATCCCAGCATAGCTGTTTGGGTGAGATTGTCTCTTCAGGCGGTTAGTGACGTCATCAGTTGTTCTCTAATGTGGGAAAATCTCTTTGATATACAGTTATGGGTGAGTGTTTTTATTGCACCAAGAAACAGTTATTCCAGATAGAGTATCTTTCTTCAATTTTCTTTTTCACAAAACTTGTTCTCCTTTTCATATCTCATCCACTACAGCTTCTGTTTCTCTTCCTTACACTCAATCCTGCTACTTCTGCTTTCTATCCAGTGTTGTAGCTTGAAACATTGGGGCCCTCATACAAAATATAGACTAGGATCCCTGAACTTCTGTTCTGTATCCACCCAGGCAGCATCCCCAGCTCTTATAATTCACCCCACAGTTAGGGCCGGCAATAGACAGTTCGAATCACGGTCCAGCATGGTTCGACCCATGTTTGGGTAGGCTCAATGTACCAAGTTGATCGAATGATAGACTTGGGTACAACCACCCTGCTGGATATACTATCACTTATCGCTAGCAGCTGCTATAGCCACTAGCAATAATCAATGTCTTCTGAGAAAGTCCCTCTTTTCCTTCCTTACTTACAAGTGGTGGGAGTGCTCTGTGGTACAGTCTGATCTCACCAGGCATCCAAATCACACCTCACACCAGGGAGAAAATCCCCATTTTTGAGACCAGGTCCTGTGCAATGAGTAGTGTCTCTGAGGTCTTACCTGATTGTGGTCAGCTATGGCAAGGTTCCATTCAGTCAGCAGTCCACTCTCTCTGTCCAGCCAGCAGTCCAATCTCTTTTTATCACCCTATCTCCTTTAAAGTGGTTGTAAACCTCAGTCATGAAATCTGAACAAGGCACACATATCTGTAGTGTTTACCTATCTCTCGCCAAAGCTCGAAATGTAGTTTCTCTCTGGTGCTTCATCCTCTATTATCAGCATGAGTCACTTATGACAAGTTTTTGCGACACAGGAGATCAATTTGACTGGGGAGGGAGCTCAGCATACAGCTTATCTACTCAGAACACAGCTTTGCATGTGCCTTTGTTCCTGTGCAGTGTGTGGAGGGAGGTGTGTCCCTTTCCTACAGCCAGCTCTCACACAGTATATAAGTGCTGTAACTGCAGCTCTCTACCCACTCCTCTCTGCTCCTCACAGATACGGAAAGATTTTATCACAATTCAGCACTTTTGAATGGATGTAGAGAAGAGACAGCTGCAGATAAACAAGTAAAACTTATGTAGGAGGATTTGTTTCATCTCAGTCTATCACCTGAAGCCATTCACTTCACTGGGCAAATGAGAGGGTTTACACTCATTTAAAGTCTGGCCTCTTTCTTCCACTCAGCAGCAAACCCCCTATCTCATTTCCTTGTTGCAGCAGCCAATTACCATCCTTCCAGGTTTGATCAAGACCCAGTCAAGATGGCTGCCTTTTGCACTGGAGACACTGCATAGGCAAGTATTGCAAAGTGGTCTCTTTAAAGATGGCTGCTGCACTTCTGCGTTAAAGCGGAGTTCCACTGATTTAAAAGTCAGCAGCTACAAAAAGTATAGTTGCTGACTTTTAATAAACAGACACTCACCTGTTCCACGGTCCAGAGGTGCGGCTGCCCGAAGCCTTGCTCCTTTCCCCCTCCTCTCCGCAGTGCCGGCATTGCAAGTGTGGGAGCCTAACTGTCAGCTGCGCTGTGCACTGTGAATGGCCAGCCAATCTTCTGGGACCTGTGACGTGTCCCAGAAGATTGCAGGGAGGGGGGGGGGAGAGGTGAACTTTTGTCGGTGCCGCGGAGCCAGGAGAGGAAGTGGGAGCTGTGTACCTGTGAAAATTAAATACCCCCCCAAGAAATAACATGCCTATTGTGGCATGTTGGAGGTACTTAAAGCTGAAGTTTCACTTTTGGGTGGCACTCCGCTTTAATGAATATTCAGTTTAACCCTGTCCACACTACAGAAGGGTAATTCAGCAGTAACAAAGGAAGAGGTTCTGCAGCAGTTATCAGCTACAGTCCAGGTTACATATACACAACCCCTCCAAAGAGTCAGCCCACTTCTTACACCAAGGGTGAGGGCTCTTGAGAAGAATACTGAGGCCGGATGCTGTGATGTTGTTGACCTCTACCACCCGCCATGATCTGCCTGCATTAAACCATAGAGGCCTAGTGACGATTAGATCTTAAAATGCTATGCAATAAAAAAAAAAACGGCTTTAAATGAATTACATTTTTTTCTTGTTGATGAGGGGTTTGAAGGAACATTTTAAACATAAGCTTAGATGCTATTTTCTACTAATGCTAATTTTACTTTTTTTTTTTACAAAAAATGTATAAGAAATGCAACAAAATTAAGGTTGGATGAAAACTTTAATGCAATGTATCACTTTTGGTAGTTAAATAGTGCCGTTTTATAGAGGTCTATACATCAGACTAAAAAGATGGACACCTAAAGAGGCATTGGTTTTAAATGAGGGACAGTTGGGCGCCTTGCCAGCTCTTCTCGTCCTCCATTCTTCCCACAGTTTGTTTCATTCTGTCTTTTCCTTTTCTCGTCTCCCTTCACAGTTTTCATCTCTTCTCCAGCTCCAGTCTGTCACCCCCTCCTTCCATCTATTTTCCAGAAACCCCTCTCCTCTCTGGCCTCCAATCAGTCGAAGAATAAACACCTACACAGACATTGTATAGAGCAATACAAAGGGCCACAAGAAGGGCCACTTAGCTCAGACTAAACATCTATCTGGTAGACTCTCCTCTATCTTTGACAGCTCTGAAGATGCAACAATTTGGCCGTGAGTGTCCCGTTTATGAAATGGAAACCATAAGTTTCCTATCAAGCGTTTTCCAGCAACCGTCAGACGTCTCCCCCGTCCTGAACGCCAGCGCGGCCCGTGGGTATAATACAACATGTTGTGTTAAGCAAATTGCGTTTTGACTTTTAATATGACTCAGTGTGTGTCACATCTGCCTTGTGTCTCACCGATCGCGTGGCTGTTCAGTGTCAGCGCTTGTCACTTGTCACAACTCTGGAATGCAAGCGCTCTCTAGAACTCGCCTGTCCTTGGGAGAGGTAAAGTACCCTTCACCTCCGAGAGTGCACAGATAACCCCTTCCACACTGACCTGCACATTAAAGGAAAACCACAATTACAACAATTTTACAGGTTTATCAAAATGATGTTTTAAATCACTTTTAAAATAATATACATCTCATATCATTTTATTATTTACAAATAAACATTCAAACAGGTGGCAAAAACAGGCAGTTGATCCGCATTTTTACTGCCCCTTGACAGTTGATTTTACATAACCCTATGTTGTAAAGCGCTGCGCAAACTGTTGGCGCTATATAAATCCTGTATAATAATAATAATAATAAATAACGGCTACTTTGAGCAATATACATGGTCATGACCGTGACGCAAAATTTTTACAATATATCATGTTGGGCAGGTGGTTCCAGCTACCAAACAAGTCAATTGATGTTAATGGGACCGCATGCCAAATGCCTGGCCCATGGTTAAGGCATGGTATTTCCCCCTTGGGATAAAAAAAAGAAAAGGAGATGGCAGTATCACTTCCTAAACCCCTGTGGACCGGCTCTGACCTGCTTCTGAAAAAGATCCTTAACCGCTTAAGGACCGCCCCGCATACATACACTGCGGCAGGACAGCCCTTAAGCGCAAAATATTGTACCTGTACGAGATTTGCTCTTCCTGGTCTGGGGCGCACGCCGCTGGAGACCCGCTCCCGCTGTGATTGGACACAATCAGCGGGTCCAGCGGACCCAATGTCCTCTGGGAACCCAGCTATCGCTCAGAGGGAGGCAGAACAGCAGTTTGCCTATGTAAACAAGGCAGATCGCTGTTCTGCTAATCATGTTGTATTTCTGCTAAGCAGGGACACAGACCTCTGTCTTCCTATAGTGCAACCATCCCCCACACAGTAAGAAAGCACCCCCAGGAAACACATTTATCCCTTTGATCACCCCTGATGTTAACCCCTTTCCTGCCAGTGTCATTAGTACTGTGACATTCTTTTTTAGCACTGATCACTGTATTGGTGTCACTGGTCCCCAAAAAGTGTCACTTAGGGGTTCATTTACTAAAGCTTGAAAGTGCACAATTTGGTGCAACTTCACACAGAAAGCTTCAAGGTTTTATTGTCAAAGCTTGATTGAACAAGCAGAGGTAAGAAGCTGATTGGCTAGCATGCACATGCACCATTTTTTGCACTCTCCAGCTCTAGTAAATCAACCCTTCAGTGTCAGATTTGTCTGCCGCAATGTCGCAGTCCTGCTAAAAACCTCTGCCATTACTAGTAAATAATATTAAAAAATTAAAAAGTCCCTAAATCTATCCCATAGTTTGTAGACACTATAACTTTTGCGCAAACCAATCAATATATACTTACTGGGATTTTTTACCAAAAATATGTAGCAGAATACATATTGGCCTAAATTGATGAAGAAATTTTATTTTTTATTTTTTTTTTATTGGGAATGTTTTATAGCAGAAAGTAAAAAATATTGTTTTTCTTTTTCAAAATTGTCGGGCCGTTTGTATTTATAGAGGAAAAAATAAAAAAAATGCAGAGGTGTTCAAATACCACCAAAAGAAAGCTCTATTTGTGGGGAAAAAAGGATAAAAATTTTGTTTGGGCACAGTGTTGTATGACCGCCCAATTGCCAGCTAAATTAATGCAGCCGCGTATTGCAAAAAATGGCCTGGCCAGGAAGGGGCTAAAATCTTCAGCAGTTAAAGTGGTTAAAGTGGAGCTCCAGTCATTTTTATTTTGTAAAGAACACCCCCATGATAGTTGCAGTTTATTTGATTTAATCTGGCATATGCTGTACATGTAATCTTTTTTGTTATTTAGTTATTACATTTACTCACTGTAGCCTCTGTGACCTGGGAGCTCCCATCTTCATCATGGGCATCTGAAGCCCGCTAGGAGATTCTTCCAGGATATGGTGCTGCTGGCTACCCAGCATGCACCTCCAAATCTCGTGCCAACACACTGTGCACAAAGTGCGGCACGTTAATTGTATTGCAGGTTGCTATAGCAATGGCGGCGGCCGAAGAAGTTCCCATCACGTTGTTGTTATGCCAACCTGTCAATCAATATAGAAAACCCGGAGGAAAGCTAACATACCACACTGCTTCTGGAATTGAGGCTCTTGTATCCCAGGAGCCAACGGGCAGCAGGATATGACCTACCTAGGTGGTATGTCGAGGTAAAACAGAAATGGAGATCTATATTTAGCCTGCAGTTAATATGCTTTGGAAAAACAACATTTCAAACATTCATTGTATTTCGATCAGCAACGCCGGGGGAGACAAAGATAAAAAGTAGGGTGGAACTAGCTTTAAAGCTGAACTTCAAGGAAAAATGTTGGCAGGTGCAGTCTCTATTCTCCACTACAGGTGGCGCTCGACCATAGCAGCAATGCAGATGGGGGAGGAAGTTGTGAGGAGCTTGGTTCTGTTATGATTTCCACTGTCATGAGTAAACAATTGTCTGATTGGATGCTGGCACCCCATTTAACTTTGGTGGCCATCTTGTGTTATGGCAGAGCTTATTTAAGGTGCTGGCTCGCTGGCTTGGCATGCAGTTCGTGAGTGACTAGCATGGGGACAGGAACCTCATCTATCAGGAACAGTACTTAGAGTGAGGGAAAGGTTCTGGAGAAGAAGGAAAAGTGCAGGCACTACACCAACCTCTTCTAGGAAGCCCCTCTATTGGGCTTAGACCAGCCTGGAGGACACTTTAGGCATCTCCAGGTCCACAGTTGCAAGTGGCTCCGGACAGGTTGCCTCTCTGCTGGGCCTGATTGTACTTACTGAACTTTTCTACATTTCTATTACCCAATTTTGACTCATTGCCTTCCGCATCACACTGCATCTAGCCCACAAACAGCTAAATACACAGTTGAAATGTAGACATGGGAACTATGGAGTTTTAGCTGTAAAAGGATTTGTATTTTTGTCCATTGATTCCCGAGATTTACACAGCTCTGATAGATAGCATCATAAGTCTATTGACATGACCTTTCATTACCTCAATGAAGCATTAAAACGAGGTCACCTTCCTACATCTAGCCTGTGATTGGACAGTAAAGAACCAGCAGCAGACCAGCCCTCTGTCCCACTGCTCTCTCCCCTACCAGGGTTAGCAACCCTCAGTAAATTTACGGACAGTTTGTAAAATCAATGATTTTTACAACTGTCTGTAAATATCAGGGGCTGATAATTTGTCATGCTGTTTTGACTTTTTAAGTGCAGACCAGGCAAATTACTAGATATGGGTATTGTCAGTGTTTCCATATTGTGTTTAAATATCAATTGTCTTGTTTTTAATAGAAGTTCTGTCAAATTTCAGGTTGTCAGTTACATAGTTACATAGTTAGTCAGGTTGAAAAAAGACACAAGCCCATGCAGTTCAACCAAAAAAAAAACCCAGAAAAATGATATATAACCATACAATCCCATATGCAATCCTTCACCCACAGTTGATCCAGAGGAAGGCAAAAAACCCCAGCAAAACATCATCCAATTTTCTATAGCAGGGGAAAAAATCCTTCCTGATCCCCCGAGAGGCAATTGGATTCACCCTGGATCAACTTTACTTAGAAATGTTATTACCCAGTTATATTATTTACATTACGGAAAGAATCCAGGCACTTTCTAAAGCAATCTACCGTGCTGGCCAAAACCACCTCTGGAGGAAGTCCACTTTACATTTTCACAGCTCTAACTGTGAAGAAACCTTTCCATATTTGGAGATGAAATCTTTTTTCCTCTAGATGTAAAGAGTGCCCCCTTGTCCTTTGTGATGACCTTAAAGTGAATAACTCAACACCAAGTTCGCTATATGAACCACTTATATATTTGTACATGTTGATCATATTCCCCCTCAATCTCCCCTTCTCAAGAGAGAATAAATTCAGTTCCTCTAATCTTTCCTCATAGCTGAGCTCCTCCATGCCTCTTATTAGTTTGGTTGCCCTTCTCTGCACTTTCTCCAGTTCCCCGATATCCTTTTTGAGAATTGGTGCCCAAAACTGAACTGCATATTCCAGATGAGGTCTTACTAATGATTTGTACAGGGGCAAAATAATGTCTCTATCTCTGGAGTCCATACTTCTCTTAATACAAGAAAGGATTTTGCTTGCTTTGGAAGCCACAGCTTGGCATTGCATGCCATTATTAAGCTTATGATCTACCAAAACCCCCAGATCCTTCTCCACTATGGGTTCCCCCCAGTTGTACTCCCCCTAGTATGAATGATGCATGCATATTCTTAGCCCCCAAGTGCATAACTTTGCATTTATCAATATTAAACCTCATTTGTCACATAGTCGCCCAATTAGACAACGCATTGAGGTCTGCTTGTAAGTTGGAGACATCCTGGAAGGAGGTTATTACACTGCATAGCTTGGTGTCATCTGCAAACACTGAAATGGTACTTTTAATCCCAGACCCTATATCATTTATAAATATATTGAAAAGCAAGGGTCCCAACACTGAACCTTGGGGTACACCACTGATAACCTTAGACCGTTCAGAATAAGAATCATTAACCACTACTCTCTGAATTCGGTCTTTTAGCCAGTTTTCTATCCATTTACAAACTGATCTTTCCAAGCCTGTAGACTTTACCTTACACATTAGCCGTGTGTGGGGAACGGTGTCAAATGCTTTGGCAAAATCCAAGTATACCACGTCCACAGCCACCCCTCTGTCTAAGGTTTTACTTACCTCCTCATAAAAAGAAATCAAGTTTGTTTGACAACTTCTGTCTTTCATGAATCCATGCTGTCTGTTGCTTAAAATATTTTTTTCCAACAAGATCTCATCTATGTGGTCTTTTATTAAACTCTCCAGTATCTTCCTAGCTATAGAAGTTAAACTAACAGGTCTATAGTTACTTGGTAAAGACTTTGATCCCTTTTTAAATATGGGCACCACATTAGCCCTATGCCAATCCAGTGGTACTATTCCAGTCATTAAGGAGTCCCTAAAAATGAGATACAATGGCTTTGAAATGACAGAGCTCAATTCCTTTAAGGTCCGTGGATGAATGCCATTTGGTCCAGGTGCTTTATCTAACTTAAGGGCCAGTTCACACCACATGCAGTCCAGTGCATTTTTTTTCTGGATCAAAAATGCATGCAAAGTAGGTTATATGGCTTTCAATGGCTTCGGTCACACCAGTGCAGTCAGTTCCAGTGCGTTCCAGCTCCAGAAAAAAAGTAGAACATGCTGCATTTTTCATGCACTGAACTGTACTGGAATGCGCTAAAACGCATCAAAAACGCACCGGAATGCACAAAAACGCACTGGAACGCACCTACATGCACCAAAAACGCACTGGAACACACATGTCCTAAGAAAAAAAGGGGGAAAAAACTGCACTGGACTGCATCAAAAACGCACCGGAAGGGACCGGAAACGCGTCAAAAATGTGCATGCAGAAAAGCATCCGGAACGCATCCGGACTGCATTTCTATGGTGTGAACTGGCCCTTATTCTGTCTAAATACTTCTGGACCATTTCACTTTTGAGCCATTGTGGATCATTTGTGGCTGTGTCACTACCACCTCCATTGTGGACATGAGCTCCCCCATGCTCCTTTGTATACACAGAGCTAAAGAAAGTATTTAATAAGTTTGCCTTGTCTTTGTCCCCAGTCACACACTCTAGATTATTTTGTAAAGGGCATACATGCTGAGACCTGACCTTTTTACCATTATTTGAAGAATTTTTGGGGTTTGTCCTACTATCTTTTGCAATCTGTAATTCGTTTTGAATTTTTGCGTCCTTGATTTAATTTTTACATATTCTGTTATATTCTTTATAACATTTAAAAGATGATAGTGTTCCCTCATTTTTATATTTTTTAAATGCTCTTTTCTTATCATTTATAACTTTTTTAACTTTGGCCGTGAGCCACATAGGTTTTATTTTTAGCCTTTTAAACTTATTGCCCATGGCAATATATTTTGCAGTGAGTTTGAATACAGTCTTTTTGAAAAATTCCCATTTATGTTCTGTGTTAATCATTGCCAATATTCCCTCCCTGTCTAAGTCCTGGAGAGCAGCCCTCATCCTTGTAAAATTTGCTCTCTTAAAATTAAGTTTTATCTTTCCCGTATGTGTTTGTTGCTTGCAGCTTACATTAAATGAAATCATGTTATGGTTACTGTTACCCAGATGTTCTTTTATATGAATATTGGTAATAAACTCTGCATGGTTTGAGATTACCAGGTCCAGCAAAGCGTCATTCCTAGTTGGGGCCTCAATAAACTGGACCATAAAATTGTCCTGTAATAGGTTTATACATTTTTGCCCTTTAACTGTCCCAGCAGTGCCATTACTCCAGTTAATTTCGAGGTACTTAAAATACCCCATTATTATCACTGTCCTAACCCTTGCAGCTCTTTCCATCTGTGCAAGGAGCCGAGTCCCCACCTCCTCTTTAACACTGGGACAAACTCCAATAATAACCTTTGTAGTGTGCACACCCATATACAGATCTACCCATAATGCTTCAGACTCATCACACTCTCCATCAACTAGGTCCTCATTCACACTCGCTTTGAGATCACTTCTCACATAAAGACAGACTTCACCACCTTTCTGTCAGTAAAAAATGTGCTTCGCCAGTAAATTTTTCATGTTGTGGCAGTAAAAAATGTTGCGGGAAGTTGGTAACACTGCCCCCTACTAAAATGCTATTTGTCAGTACATGTGCAGGCATCTCACCTGGCTTGATCCCTATTACTTCCCTTCCCCTAGTCTGCAATGTACTGTACAGAGGATAACAGGAAGTTGAGATCAAGTCAGATTTGATTACTTACAGACTAAATGTCTTCCAAAATACTTAAATATACTTTTACATTGCATTTAAATACATTAATGTAAGGAATAAAGCAATGCATTATTTGGTGACGTTTTTCATATCTGCTTGGAGTTTAGCTTTAAAGTGATATTAAAGGCAAGTTTAAAAAAAACAACAAACATGTTATACATACCTGCTTTGTGCATTAGTTTTGCACAGAGCACCCTCAATCCATCTCTTCTCATGTTGCCCGTAGGGGCTCTTGGCCTCTCCCTCCTGCCAAGTGCCCCCAGAGCAAACAGCTTGCTATGGGGGCACCCAAGCCGCTGCTCTGCATGTCCATTCCCACACAGAGCTGCGGCTTGGCCCTGCCCACTCTCTCTTCTCATTGTAGACAGAAAAAACAGAGGCAACCAAGGACTTTGACGGTGTGTAAGAACTTTACATTATCAAAAAAAATGTATCTCTCTTCTCATTGGCTCACTGGCTGTGATTGACAGCAGCTGGAGCCAATGGCTCCATCTGCTGTCTCAGCCAATGAGGAGGGAGAGTCCTTGGAGAGTCAAGCCTGTCGTACACATCGCTGGTTAGTGATGGGGCTTGGGTAAGTATTAGGGGAGACTGGGGGAATGCTGCACATAGAATGCATGAAAGTAAACAAAAAAAAAAAATGAGCCTTTAGTGTAATTTAATCTCAGTATAAATGCAGCTGTTCTGTGAAGCCCTCAGAGGTTTGTTAGAGAACCTTAGTGAACAAACAGCATCAAGAAGGCAAAGGAACACATCAGACAGGTCAGGGATAAAGTTGTGGCGAAGTTTAAAGCAAGTTTAGGTAATAAAAAAAAAAATATCCCAAGCTTTGAACATCTCACGGGGCACTGTTTAATCCATCATCGGAAAATGGAAAGAGTATGGCACAACTGCAAACCTTCCAAGACATGGCCGTCTACCTAAACTGACCGGCCAGGCAAGGAGAGCATTAATCAGAGAAGCAGCCAAGAGACTCATGGTAACTGTGGATGGGCTGAAGAGATCCACAGCTCAGGTGGGAGAATCTGTCCACAGGACAACTATTAGTTTTGCACTCCAAAAATCTGGCCTTTATAGAAGAGTGACAAGAAGAAAGCCATTGTTAAAATAAAGCCATAAGAAGTCCTGTTTGCAGTTTGCGAGAAGCCATGTGGGGAGACAGCAAACATGTGGAAGAAGGTGCTCTGGTCAGATGCAACCAAAATGTAACTTTTTTGCCTAAAAGCAAAATGCTGGGCGGAAAAGTAACACCGCCCATTACCCTGAACACACCATCCCCACCGTGAAACATGGTGGTGGCAGCATCGTGTTGTGGGGATGCTTTTCTTCAGGCCTGGCTAGATTTTCTTCACATCAACAACAAAAAAAACACTCACCTGCTCTTACCTAAGTAGGGGGCGCTACACATATATGATATTATAGTGACTTGGTTTAAATATATTTAATCTCTTCATCGTTCTATGCAAAAAAAAAGTTGGCTGGGGTCAGGCTTTAGCCTGCTGCACACAGGCCTCATGTCTGCGGTAATGACTGCACATTATGTGGCACCGCAGCTCCAGCTGTGTTGGAAGTACACAGCCAGAGATGCCATGGCTGAATTTAGACTGCCAGTTCTTGTCTGTGTTTATTTGTGTGAGAGACACTTGATAGGAAAGGACCAGGCCATGTACATAATAGAGGAAAATCTTCTGATATGAAGTCACCAATAAAGTAATATAACTGCTATAGGGCTGTACACATGTCAGTGTTCCTGCTATTCAGTCATCTTTTCAAGGGCCAATGCATTTGTTTACGAGAAGCTATTCTCTATAAAAGCTTGTGATTGTATTACCACTGCAAGTAGCAGCACTTATTCCAATGAGCTGTGGGGAGTGAGGACATAGAGTGGAGAGAACTGTGTACAAGGAGTGAAGACATAGGACGGAGAGAGTTTTGTACAGGGAGTAGAGATAGACTGGAGAGAACTATGTATGGAGAGTGGGGACATAGAGTTGAGAGAGCTTTGTACAGGGGGTAGGGGCATAGGCTGGAGAGAGCTGTGTATAAGGAGTGGAGACATAGAATGGAGAGAGCTGTGTACGGGGAGTGGGGACATAGACTGGAGAGAGCTGTGTATGGGGAGTGGGGACATAGACTGGAGAGAGCTGTGTATGGGGAGTGGAGACATAGACTGGAGAGAGCTGTGTATGGGGAGTGGGGGCATAGACTGGAGAGAGCTGTGTATGGGGAGTGGGACATAGACTGGAGAGAGCTGTGTATGGGGAGTGGGGGCATAGACTGGAGAGAGCTGTGTATGGGGAGTGGAGACATAGACTGGAGAGAGCTACTGTATGTATGGGGAGGGGGGCATAGACTGGAGAGAGCTGTGTATGGGGAGTGGGGGCATAGACTGGAGAGAGCTGTGTATGGGGAGTGGGGGCATAGACTGGAGAGAGCTGTGTATGGGGAGTGAAGACATAGACTGGAGGAGCTGTGTGAGAGACAACTGTGTACAGGGAGTGCGGACGTAGGCCAGAGAGAGCTGTGTTCAGGGAGTGGGGGCATACGCCAAAGAGTGCTGTGTACAGGGAGCATGGACATAGACTGGGGAGGTGTGTACGGGGAGTGGGGGCATAGACTGGAGAGAGCTGTGTATGGAGAGTGGGGGCATAGACTGGTGAGAGCTGTGTACAGGGAGTTTGGCATAGCCTGGAGACAACTGTGTACAGGGAGTGCAGATGTAGGCCAGAGAGAGCTTTGTTCGGGGAGTGGGGGCATACGCCAAAGAGTGCTCTGCACATGGACTAGGGAGCTGTGTACAGGGAGTGGGGGCATAGACTGGAGAGCTGAGTGCAGGGAGTCAGGACATGGACTGAAGAGAGCTGTGTACGGGAAGTGGGAACATTGATAGAAGAGAGTTTTCTATGGTGAGTGGGGACATAAAGCATAAACTATTTTATTTCATTTCATTTAAAGCATTTACAAAACATGTTAAAATACTCTCCACTTAGAGGTTCGTGACATCCAGTATATAGATTCCATGCACAGTTCACATGTAGGCTTGATGTGTTTTGGGAGTCCTTCTTCTGGAGTACATGTAAAGGAATCTAAAGAGTGTACATATATCCATTAGACATATCATTTTAACAAATACATTTAATTTGATCAAAAATAGATACATCATATACATGCAACATACCAATACACTGGAACCCACTCTTGATCTTTGTGGAAATGTCTCCAGATATAATTGGCTGGAATTTACAACATGAATTTGTTTCCCAAGGAGGTGCATCTAAAAATGGCAAGATGGAACCATTATCTCTCCAATAGATGACCTTCGTAAGTAACCAAGAAGAAACCAGCAGTCTTTCAAATGCAATCTATTAAGGGACACACAAATCGGTGTATTTTTTTTATTTTTAGGTCAGACAAGATCACCATACATATTAAAGGTGTTAATACAAATGTACCAAGGGTTTACCTGTAATATGGGGATTAAACCTCCAATAGTGTAGCTATAGGGTCACAGCATGAAGAGGTCGCCAATATGACCAAATGACAGTTAAGGCTTGTATAATCAAATGGCAGCAGGGGCTCCCAAAACATGTCCATAGAAAGGACAAAATTACAAATAATATAATCTATAAGAAAAAATAAACAACTAATCATCCACTACAGAAATAGTTGCTAATAGAACCTGTTCATCCAGACCAAACAGGGGAGCTCACCATAAGGTCCTGTATGGTTTGCATCATTCCGGAATTTAAGGAATCTGAAAGAGGTTACCTCTATAAATAATCAAAAAAAGGAGGTACCACTACCATACCACCTGATCTCTGTGTATCAATATTTTGTCTTAAGCGGTACTCACTGAGTGATTATAATAAACACCTGGAAACCTCAGGTGTCAAAAACTGGGTCCTGTAGTGAGCAATGACTAAAATCTGGGCATCAAAACAGTGCCAGTTGATTAAAGAAACTCCGGTATAATATGTGTGAGCAAATTATGTCAGCGCACTTGCATCCCCGCTCTCGCGCATTCGCGTCCAGTGGGCAAGCGCACATGCGCATGACACACACAGTCAAACCAGGAAGTATATACAGTACCAAAAGGGCTAAACTTAGCCACAAACCAAACAAGAAAGTGAAAGAGACAGGCATCCACAGCATTAAAGAGGGTACCTGGCTATCAATAAAACAAAACAGGAGAGCTGTCTATGGGGAGCAGGGGCATAGAATGGAGACCTGTTTATAGGTGGTGGGGCATATGCCAAAGAATGCTGTGTATGGGGAGCATGGACATAGACTGAAGAGAGCTCAGTATGGTGATTGGGTGTATAGACTGGAGAGCTGAGTACAGGGAGTTAGGACATCTATTGGATAGAGCTGTGTATGGGGATTGGGGGCATAGACTGGCGAGAGCTGTGTATGGGAAGTGGGAACATTGATGGAAGAGAGTTGTGTATGGTTAGTGAGGACATGGCGATGCCCAGAGTGGACAAGCGCACATTAACACGCATGCGCACAACAAACAGTCAAACCAGGAAGTATATACCAAAGGGGCCAATCTTAGCCCCAAACCAAACGAAAAATGAAAGGGACAGGGATCCATAACATCAATGAGAGTCCTACATGGGAGGCAGTGGTGAGCAGGAGCACCACAAAGGAAACTTTGATACTGATACCACCAAGGGAAGAATAGCAATTATTAAAAATGAGTAGTGTTGAGCGAACCCGGACTGTAACGTTCGGGTCCGTACCGAACTTTCGGGTGTCCGGGGCACGGACCCGGACCCGGACATTTCAAAAATCGTTCGGGTTCGGTCCGGGGTTCTGCTATTTTACTCCACGTGTTGAGAAGCTGCAGGGCAGCCAATCAACAAGCGTTTCACTGGTTTGCCCTTAGAAGCCATCACAGCCATGCCTACTAATGGCATGGCTGTGATTGGCCAGTGCATCATGTGACCCAGCCTCTTTATAAGCTGGAGTCACGTAGTGCTGCAGTCACATGCTCCTTGGGTTAGTGTAGGGAAAGGAAGCTGACAGCGTGAGGGAGAGCATTGAGACATTGTAAGACATTTTAAGACCTGATCCTGCATCCTGAGATAGATTACTTTACTACTGCTGTCTGTGCTGTTGCTCTGAGGACAGATATCAGAAATTAGAGATTTCACATACCGCTGCTTTGAGTTGCAGATCAAGCTCTGCATAAAACAACGATCGCTACGATCGTGCTCAACGATCAGATTGTTGGAGGAATTTGAGAATTCACAGGTGCTCCTTATAGTGCATACATATTATGGCTTGTATCTCTATATATGAAAAGTGCCGGTGCAATGTGTGCTATGAGTTTCCTTTGGTCTAAAACTGTTCAATTATACAGTCCATTTAAAATCTTGTATGCAAATATGTATGCACTATAAGGAGCACCTGTGAGCACTATAATAAGCACTTTGAAAAAACAGCAACTGTAAAGCATGTTATTAATGTCATAGTGGTTTGCAATTGAGCATTAAGTTTACATATGGGCTACAGCAGCAACAACAGAGATTAAGAAGCTGGCAAAAACTGTGATTTACAGTGATTTATTTTAACATTATTTGCTATTATTTTTATTTTAACATCATTGCTATTATTATTATCATTATTGTTATCATTACTTTATTTTATCATCAATACTCTAACACACTTGTGCACATGGGCTACAGCAGCAATAATATCAAATTGTAATAGAAGAAGAAGAAATTAGTAATTACTGATACATTGGGTGGCCAACATTCATCACATAACGGCACAGTAGATACTAGCAATGCGCTGTTCAAATACAAACGTTTTTAATCTTCTTATGACACCAATTGGGGTACATAGGTCACAACAGCATCTGCAATAAACCCACATAAAACACTACCATGTTTTTTTGAATAGGCCTCAATACAAAAAAAAAAAACATGTTGGCTACCTCCTCCTACTCCTCTACCACCGCCACTTCCACTTACACTGCCACGGTCACGGCCTAGTCAACCTCTAGGCTCCTACTCCACATCCACCCCCCTTCCCATTTTTTTATTTGATTTTAATTTATTTTCCCTATCCCCATTTTTTTGTAGGGCACTTGTCCTAGTTTGAAGATGATTTTAGAACAGTTATATGGCTTCTACCGTTAGAAGCCATAAAAGCAAGGTCCATAAAGACATGGATGAGTGAGTTTGGGGTGGAGGAATTTGACTGGTTTTCACAGAGTCTTGACCTCAACCAAATAGAACAGTGGAGACTGCAAACCAGGCCTTCTCGTCCACACCAGTATCTGACCTCACAAATGCACTTCTGGAAGAGTGATCAAACATTCCCAAAGACACTCCTAAACCTTGTGGACAGCCTTCCCAGAAAAGATGAAGCTGTTATAGCTGCAAATGGTGGCCCAACTCAATATTGAACCCTACAGACTAAGACTGGGATGCCATTAAAGTTCATGTGCGTGAAAAGGCAGGTGTCCCAATACTTTTGGTAATATAGTGTAAGGACAATAATGACATCCACCACATCGGAATGTGCTATAAAGCGTGCAGGGATCCCCTCTTTTATCACTTGTATACTCTTTTTAGCTGGATTGTCCCTGGCCTATCCCTTTCATTTGTTGGACTTTAGTTCTACCAATTGTAGAGGCTCAGCATCACAAGTGGGCATTACCTAGTGTTGTTTGCATGCAAATACCTCCTGCCGACATTCTGCCTAGGAGCTCCTCCCAAAAACCAGCCCACTGCTTATATCAAGGCTGAGGACTCTAGCGAGAACTACTGAAGCAGGGCGCTGTGATGTTTTCAAGAAGCTATATACAGAACACTCCCAGCCCCTCCCACTAGCCATGATCTACCTGCATTGCATAACCACTTCAGCCCCGGAAGGATCTACCCCATTCCTGACCAGAGCACTTTTTGCGATTTGGCACTGCGTCGCTTTAACTGACAATTGCGCGGTCGTGCGACGTACCCAAACAAAATTGACATGCTTTTTTCCCCACAAATAGAGCTTTCTTTGGTGGTATTTGATCACCTCTGCGGTTTTTATGTTTTGTCCTATAAACAAAGAGTGACAATTTTGAAAAAAAAAACAATATTTGTTACTTTTTGCTATAATACATATCCAAAAAAAATATAAAAAAAAACAAATGTATTCATCAGTTTAGGCCAATAGATATTCTTCCTGATATTTTTGGTAAAAAAAAAATGCAATAAGCGTATATAGATTAGTTTGTGCAAAAGTTATAGCGTCTACAAACCATGAGAATTGATTTATGGCATTTTTATTTATTTATTTATTTATTACTAGTAATGGCAGCAATCTGCGTTTTTTAGCGGGACTGCGATATTGCGGCAGATATGGACACTTTTGACACTTTTTTGTAACCACTGACATTTATACAGCGATCAGAGCTTTAAATAGCCACTGATTACTGTGTAAATGTCACTGGCAGGGAAGGGGATAACACTAGGGGGCGATCAAGGGGTTAACTGTGTTCCCTGGGAGGTGTTTCTAACTGTGTGGGGGCTGGGCTGACTGGGGGAGGAGAGTGATCGCTGCTCTCATATACTGGGAACATACGATCACTCTCCTCTCCCCTGTCAGAATGGGGATCCGCTTGTTTACATACACGGATCCCCGTTCTGCCACTGCCGAGGAGCCACCCGCTGATTGACTCCCCGGCTGGCATGTGAGCATGCGAGTGCGCCCCCTGCAGCACGCGCCCACAATACTTGCTCCTGCGGCCGCCGTCAGGTGACAACGGTTGGCGCAGGAGAGCTATGTTGCCGCCGTCAATCCACGGCGGGTCATCGGCAACTGGTTAAAGAAGCACAGAGACCTAGTGATGATATCACTGGGTCAAAAATAAGTAAAGTAATGAAAATGGAAAAGTTTTATTTAAAAATGTATGAAGAGGCAAAATATGAGCAGAATAAACATCAGGCTTTAAGCTACTGTATATTGGAGTCCTGGTTGTCACTGTATACATGCCTCTACAATTCAGAGTTTTACTGAATAGGAAAGCCATTCTGCGGAGAGAGAGTTTCAGCATCCACACAGTTCAACACTACAGCCTGCATTTAGTTCATCCAAATACAGCCTGCGACTAATACTTTGTAACTGTGGCCCAAGGGAGATCAGTGGTGCCCCCAGTCTGCTAAAGTGCTCAAGGCATCTGCCTCTTGTGCCTACCCCTTGGCCCGGTCCTGGAGCTTGTAGCCTTCTTTTACTGTACAGAAGAAAAAGTCCTCTTATAGCTGATGCTTGCAGCTTGATTGATGAGAGTTGACGTGCACAGAATTTAGGGACAGTTGCAGTCAGAGACGTTGTCTGCTTTATATCACCTCCATGTATAACATCCTGCAAATGTCACTGACCTTCCAGGATCTCCGAAATCCTCTAATTAAGAAATAATTGGCTTCTCTCCATTTACCATGGGCCTGTCTCTGGATTATTATAGGAATTTAGTATAGTCTTGTCCAAATGTAACAAAAAAAGCTTCACTATTATCAGTTATGGAAGGACAGAGGGTAGTGCTTTCACCAATAATTGGTTCTCTAAAGCTAAAGCTAGCCATACAGGTTACAATATGACTGTACAATCATTATACAATCAACTTTAGATTTACCAACTCACAATTTGCAAATTGAAATTGGTAAGACAAACATAGGCGTGTGCACATAGAGTGGCAGGTGTGCCTGAGCACACCCTAATCAGGGCTGGTGCAAGGATTTTTGACACCCTAGGCGAAACCTCATTTTGCTGCCCCCGTTATCTCCACCCCTGACTCCACCCCTTTCCATGCCCAGCCTGATCAGCGCCAATGAATTGCAGCCTGATCAGCGGCAATCAAATGCAGCCTCACCAGTGCCCATCAAATAGAGCTTCATCTGTGCCGATCAAATACATCTTCACCTGTGCCCATTAAATACAGTCTCATGGGGGGTGGGGGGCGGAGGGGGGATATTTGGCAGATCAGTCACTATTTCTATATACATTTGCAAATGGCATGTGATAAAACAATCTCATTATCTCAGTCAGACAGCGTCAGTTTTTACATGAATCAATGTAGAGCAGACAGTGACAGATAAACAGTGGCCAGGCGCCCCTAGGCGGCAGTGCGCCCTAGGCGGCCGCCTACTCCGCCTAGTGTTAGAGCTGGCCCTGACCCTAATCACCCTGTACTGTGCAGATTCCCCCTGCTGACTGGCTGCAGAGAAGGGGACTGAGGAATCTCTGTCCTCAGTCTCTTTCTTTGTCTCGAAAGTGAGACATCAGGGGTCTGTTTAGACCCCTGATATTTCACAAAAGCCCCCCAGCAGGGTTCCTAAAAAAATGGAAAAAATATAATATTGTAAAAAATAATAAAAAGACCTCTTTAGGACCTCTGCTCGTACCCTCCTCCACTGTCAGAGAGGACTATAAAAAATAGGAAGGTTGGAAAGCCATAAATTTTACGGGAAGAGACCTGAACTAGACAGAAGTATCCTCATACGTCGGATAACGTAATCCCACACGTGGTGTTCTCTATCCACAGTCATCCAATAAAAATAAAAATGTTAAAAATAATAAAAAATGTTATAATATAAAAAAGGTAAAAAAATCCTTGGGACGACCCCCCGAAAACACTTTATAGTCCCCAGATTTGTCTGGGGACTACAGAGTGAAAGC
>BLSH010333424.1:556172-566553 GCA_018402905.1 Glandirana rugosa | reverse complement strand
TTTCCTTTCTTTCCTTCCTTCCTTCCTTCCTTTCCTTTCTTTCCTTCCTTCCTTCCTTCCTTTCCTTCCTTCCTTCCTTCCTTCCTTCCTTTCTTTCTTTCTTTCCTTCTTTTTTTCCTTCCTTCCTTCCTTTCTTTCTCGTTCATTTATTGTCATTATATTTTTGCAATTAAAATATTAAATACATATTCACTTAGAATTATTTTTTAATAATGAATTACTATTCATTTTAGATCTGTGCAGCTTAATGCATTTCAACGGACATGACATGAACAAGCCCTAACATTGTTACAGGAGATTTGGGTGATTGGGTTGAGATCTACTTTAAGCTGCCAACAGAGATCTGTATGTGTAAAACAGCCACTTGTGCAGAAAAAAAACATTAAAAAGTATAATGATAAAAAAAAGAAGTCATCATAGAGACATATAACATAAAGGGGGTCTAAGTGATTAGGATGAGCAGGGAGCTAAGAACCCTTCATGACCTGTATACTCCATCTTCCAGCAGAGTGTGTGGGGTTATTGTAGAGGGATTGTCCTTGTAAACATTAATGACATGTGTTTAGGAATAGCGTCTCTGAAGTTGTGACAGAGCCCCCAGATAACTAGTGTAGTGGAGTTTGTAATCTGTCCCACCCAATCCTCTTGATGTTCAGTCCCCCCACCACCACCACACACTCACACATACATGGGCTGCTCCTTTGTACATGCAAACAAAAAATAATGATTTTTTTTTATAGCAAACTGATTCTTGCAATAAAAAATAAATAAATAAATTGCCAAAATTGTTCAAGAAAATTTTCTCAAGTCAACAGTTTGTTTTTCGAAGCAGAACTTCAGCCCAAAATAACGAGATAAAAAATGAATGGCCAGTTGAGAGATAAAATAGCAAAACCAGCTTTTGCTGCAATGTTTACATTCAATACGGAGAATACCTCTGCAGTACTTTTTTCTGCCACTAGATGCCCTCAGTGTGATGGCCAGCCCACTTCCTCAGAGCCCAGGTCATTCTGGACATATGCCTACCCGTAACTGAACTGAGAAAGGAGAAGCAGCATAGTGGCAAGTTCACCTTTCTATCATAATGCTCTCTCCTCATATCAGCATGCTTCTGATTGTACCCTGTACTGTGTCTTCCTCTCACACTCCAGCACTGCTGTCTCCAGGGACTGCAAGAGGCTGAGGTCAGGTCAGTTTTAGGTACTTACACTGCTTGCCTTTAAAAATGAAATTTAGTGATGTAATATGGAGCTGCATTCATATCATTTAAATTTTAATCTGTCTGCAGTTTAGCTTTATTATCTTTATTTCCATCTTAAAATATATGCAATTCCACAATTCGTTTTCTTTTAACCACTTGAAGACTTAAGCCCCGTACACACTGTACAACGGTCGTACAACCAGCTTGTTGTACGATCAGGAAGTTAGTACGCGCAATTAAAACAGCCGACGTGCGACGGTCGTACAACACGATTTGAATGAGCCGACTAAAAAACGTTGGTTGTACAACAAGCGGTCGTACGACCGTTGTATCGCGTGTACAGAGAAATTGGTGCAACAAGTTGTACTGTGCAAAACACGCATGCTCAGAAGTCAGGAACGGCTGGAAGTGTCCGTTCGTGTAAACCTACGTTCCTAATTCACAAATCACATTCACCTGAACTTCCACTTTATACGCTCCTAACACGTCACCACGTTAGGCTTGGTCGTACGATTGCTTAGTGCACGTCCGTACGCGAGACACAACAGCCAACATACGATTTTGGACATCCGGTCGCACGACCGTCGCACCGTGGCTTAAGCCTTTTTCTGGCACTTGTTGATACAAGTTGAAATTAGTAGTTTTTGCTAGGAAATTACTCAGAACCCCCAAATATTATATATTTTTTAGCAGAGACCCTAGAGAATAAAATGGTGGTTGTTGCAATATTTTATTTCACAACGTATTTGCACAGCAGTCTTTCAAACGTAATTTTTTTTTTTTTGGAGAAAATACACTTTCATGGATTAAAGACAAAACAGTAAAGTTAGCCTCAATTTTTTGAATAATGTGAAAGATGATGTTATGCCGAGTAAATAGATACCTAACAAGTCACTCTTTAAAATTGCGCACATTCGTAGAATAGCGTCAAACTATGGTACTTAAAAATCTCCATAGGCAACGCTTTAAAATATTTTAATGGTGATCAGATTTGAGTTACAGAGGAGGTCTAGTGCTAGAATTATTGTTCTCACTCTAACGATTGTGGTGATACCTCACATGTGTGTTTTGAACACTGTTTACATTTGCGGGCGCGACTTGCGTATGTGTTCGCTTCTGCAAGTGAGCACGGAGGGATGGCGGGAATTTAAATTTTTTTTTTCTTATTTTATTTATTTATTTATTTTACACTGTTCCTTTACGGGATCGGAGAGCCCAGGTAGATTGGCAGAAGGCGGCGGGAGGAGGGACATCCCATCCCGCTGCTTGTGATAACAATTGAGCGGCTGCATAGCTGCATCAGTTGTTATCACAAGAAAGCCGCCATCAGCCCAAAACAATGGTACCGGGGTGCAGGGCTGGTGCAAGGATTTTTGACACCCTAGACGAAACCTCATTTTGCCGTCCCCATTGGCTCCATCTTCTGAACACGGGAACATGACCTCAAACTAACTGGGGGGAAGTTCAAAACTAATCTTAGAAAGTATTATTTTACTGAAAGGGTGGTTGATGATTGGAATAAACTACCAACAGAGGTTGTGAGACAGTCAACAGTAAATGGCTTCAAACATGCTTGGGATAAACATAAATCCATAGTCAGACAACAAGGTTAATGTAAAAAATAAAAAAATTAAAAAATAAATAAAAAGGGGCAGACTCGATGGGCTACTCAGTCTTTTTCTGCCGTCACTTTTCTATGTTTCTATGTTTCTGACTCCACCCCCTTTGCCCAGTCCATGTGACAGGAGGCGGCGCTATACAGGAAGCATTTGCTCTGCTTCCTCTAGCACTGGCTCCAGTGCTGCGCTGTACCTCTAATTACACTAGCGGTCAGATGGAGCAGCTGCCTGAAACTTTGTTAGTTACATGCTGCAGCCTGCAGACACGGAGGGAAACCAGCGGCTGGGCGCCCCTAGGCAGCTTTGCACCCTAGGCTGTTGCCTAGTTTGCCTATTGGTAGCACTGGCCCTGCCTGCAGGTACCACCCCGTTACAATCACTTGAAGCAGAATGACGTACCAGGTATGTGATTTTATGGCAAGTGGTTCTTATCTCTTTATTTTCACCTGATGATCCTGCCAGTAACACACTTCCTGCCCTAGGGTGACAACACTCCCTGACTGTATGGAGAAATAGTGTTGCCACCATAGGACAGGAAGTGTATTATGACTACAGAACATTTCATCCTATTTTCCATGACAAGTCGGGATGGGTTTTGTAGCTGTAGAATAAACTAGGAAAGGTTGATAATTGACAGCACAGTAAGGTTCTACAGGAAGTTAGAAATTCACAGAATTTCAGGCAGGTTCAACCGTTGTTTTTTGTTTTTACACTCATAGAACGGATATTTAACAAATGATTTGGTTGGCCAAATGTTGACTTCTTCCTGAGCCAAAAGTAGCCCCACACTCTCAAAATGGTGTAGACAATGGAGAACTGTTGGACATTCAGTCTACCAGCTTCCACCTACACTTGGACAATGAGTTTGCCTAAGCAATCATAGAGAAAACTGGGGTGTTTAGGGAGACAGACAGACAGACAGATCCAGCACTGTCCTGGAGGAAAGCAATAGAACTTTTCAAAGGTTCCCCAAGAGACAGGAGAGTAGCAAGACTCGTCTCATCATCATAGTCTACATCTGTCAGCTGATTCTATACATAGACATTACTATAGACAGACAAATTACATGACTAACATAGATAGATAGATAGATAGATAGATAGATAGATAGATAGATAGATAGATAGATAGATAGATAATGGATCGATAGATAGATAATAGATAGATAGATTGATCGATAGATAGATAGATAGATAGATAGATAGATAGATAGATAGATAGATAGATAGATAGATAATGGATCAATAGATAGATATATAGATAGAGAGATTATGGTTCAATGGATAGATAATAGATAGATAATAGATAGATAGATAGATAGATAGATAGATAGATAGATAGATAGATAGATAGATAGATAGATAGATAGATAGATAGATAGATAGATAGATAATGGATAGATAGATAGATAGATAGATAGATAGATAGATAGATAGATAGATAGATAGATAGATAGATAGATAGATAGATAGATAGATAATGGATAGATAGTAACTACTTCACCTGACCCCAAGTGGGACACAAACAGCAATAATATTCTAACCGTTCCCCCTTCTGTCCAAAACCAAAAAACATAAAAACAACAAAAAAGGATATTTACTTCAGATACACTTTGACAATGGAATCTTTAGTTCAAGCACTAGTGTATGGAATGAATCTCCTATGCTGGTTAGTGTGTGACAATAGGCCATGCATGGTTCACGAAGGCTTTTTTTAATTTTTTAAATTTGTTTTTTTTTTACAGTCTTCTTTAAGACCTTGTTTACACTTGCGGTCAGGGGGAAGTAAAAATAGGCCGTTGAGGCATCGTTTTACCACCCCTAGACTGCTGACTTGAAAATAACTCAGTAGCCATATTCAGCTGTACACATGCCGCTGCAACAATGCTTTGCTTTGTTACCATGGGAAAAATTATACTCCCTGTCATGTTCAGCAGAGCATTACCACCACTGAGCCCTTTCAAGTGAATGGAACTGTGCCACAACTGCGAACCAAGCACTAGGTGGTTGCTGTGGGATATACCTATTCAAAAACCATGTTTGGCTGTTATTTAAAAAAAACAGACATTCAGGAGGCATTAGTATAATTTCCTAAATGCCTGTGAGCTGCTCCTGTACTGCTCTCTGAAAAACGATCCACCACAGATCAGCTTTCAGAGACGGCTGCAAGTGTAAAAAAGCCCCTAAGACCCAACTCCAGCAATCAGAGAAAAAAATCACATTGTGCCCCCTAACCCCATTCCCCAGCACTACAGGGCTAGTGTTACTAAACCTACAACAGTAAAATCAGTGTGTATATGCAGTAAAGCATGATTGTTATACTCACTATGGAACCTAAGGGGTCAGTCATGTGCATTGTGTAAAAAGGCTGTTTAATCCTGTCTTCTCTGATCCTCCCTTTTTTTCACTGTTTGAAATCCATGTCCTAACAAGACGCAGCCTTTGGAATCAGTCTGCACATGCTCAGTTTGGTGTGTATTACTAGAGAGTTTTTTTTTTCCTGGGAAAGTCCATGTGATCATTACAGGCCAATCAGCACTGTCCAGACAGAAGGTCAGGGGTCCTGCAGCCTCATAGGACAATCAGAGGAGAATAAAAACTCCTCCTACACGCTTTAACCAGACACTGACAGAAATCACAAGACTGCTATATACTGCTCATGAGAAAAGGTATTTAGCAGCTTATATTTACTAAAATCATTTCATTTCCATGTTCTGTGTACTGTGGGAGACCAGGTATAGTGGATGCAGAATCCTGGGTTTAGTACCAATTTAAGGTTTATTACCTTCTTGCATTTTGTGCATTAAAGTGATTGTAAAGTCTTGTTTTTTTTTTAGTTAAAAATAACAAATATGTTATACTCACCTGCTCTGTGTAATGGTTTTGCACAGAGCATCCCCGGCCCTCCTCTTCACAGGTCCCTCTTTGGTGCTCCTGGCCCCTCCCTCCTCTTGAATGTTCCCACAGCAAATCTATGGGGGCACCCGAGCCGAGCCACAGTTCCAACATTTCAGACACAGAGCCACCTGCTTTCTATCCTCATTGGCTGACTGACTTTGACTGACAGCAACGGGAGCCAATGGCGCCACGCTGCTGTCTCAGCCAATGAGGAGGGGAGTGCTTGGCAGCTAAAACACTCCTACAACATTGCTGGATCTAGATGGAGATCAGGTAAGTATTAGGGGGGTTGAGGGGGACTGCTGCTTCCAGACGGCTTTTTATCTTATTACATAGAATGCATCAAGATAAAAAAAAAAGTTCTGCCCTTACAACCACTTTAAGATAAAAGACCTTCTGTTGCAGAGGACCCCAGCCCCCCTTATACTTACCTTAGCCCCGATTTTGATACAGCGATGTGCACAAGAGCAGCAGCTCTCCCAGCTCTGTCCCTCCTCACTGGGCATTGCCTCCCGCTCCTGTCAATCAAATCCTATAAAGGGGAGCAGGGGCCAATAGACGCAGACAGAGCAGCTGAGGAGTGAGCATGCATGAGTGCCTCCATAGCAAGTGGCTTGCTATGGGGACACTCAGTGGGGGGGAAGGGGCCAGGAGCGCAAGCAGGCAACCCGAGAAGAGGAGGATTGGGGCTGCTCTGAGCAAAACTAATGAGCACGTTGGTATGACATGTTTGTTATTTTATTTTTTTAAAAATTGAAAGCTTAATATCACTTAAAATGCCTGTTATGTCTCAGTGCACCAGAATAAGAAGTAAATACCTTATTTCACACTCCCAAAGGTTCCTCTGGCGGTGCAACTGATCCCCTGCCATCCCGTCTTTAAGGTACTCCCAGCTGTGGTGTCATGCTTGTACCCACCATGTACAAGACTGTGTTAAAAGCCCTGCATTGTACGTTGTACTTGATGATGCCAAGGGACTGCCCACAGCCTGAAGCTTCAGAGAAAAGAGGGCAGCACTGGAGCAGACCAGTTCCTTTACCATCTAGGCCAGCATTTCTCAAACATTTTAGCATGGAGGAGCCATTGAAATAATGTTTGGGTCTCAAGAAACCCCTGCAAATAATTCATATATTACAAGTACATTAATGCCATGTTCACTTGGAAGAATGCTCCGGGCACCATTCACACCTGATTGCAGGTGGAATCGCTGCAATTCCGTCCGCAATTTAAAATTGCTGCAAAACACGGGACGCATTTGCAATGCCATTACTTCTAATGGCACCCAAATTGCGCCACGATTTAGCAGAAATTATCGCGTGGTAGAGCACGCAGCAAATCGCAACGTGCAACGCCGTCACCTAAAAGAAGCTCATGTTCCTTTTTGAGCAACACGTTGTGATTTACAACGTGGCAATTGTGGCAAAATCACAGCGCAATTGGGATGCCTTTAAGAAGTAGTGGCTTCCTAAACGCGTCACGCGTTTTGCAGCGATGTGAATGGAGCCTTACCTTTGTCATTGGAACGAATCCCCCTTTACAGATAGCTAAAAAGATCATTGCTGTAAGTGGTTACCCAACTGAGAGGCAGAAATTGCTCATTGTTCAAGGGAACCTTACCTCTGGAGAAACCTAGGGGTTCAAATGGACCTTGGGTGAGAAAGGCTGCCAAAGACAGAACAAGCCCTTGAGTTCCCTGCAAAGATAGATTTATTTTTTTGTTTCAAATTGCTGCAGTTGGGCATTAATATAGCTGTGCATGTGGTTTTGTATCATAGGTGCCAACTCTCCCAGGTTTTCTACAACAGTCCCCCATCTTGGGCCTCAATTGCAATAACTATGTCCTGGGCCATGTCCCCGGATCACAATGTCACATGAGTTACTGTGCATAATACTTAGTAGCCCAATAAGGCATTCATTATGGGGATCAGGGCTGCCACTGGGTGTATGTAAATCAAAATGTAATAACATTTTAATTTGTTTATATATTTTTTCTTTTTTTATTGTTGACATTTTGGCATGGTACCATTTGTAAAATGAATAATAAAATATAATTTTAAAAATGTAAACAGCTGCTAGAAAAACCAAAAGCATCATTAGAGAAAATTAGAATTTTCAGGATGTATTGCCTTGGCTACAGTACATTCAAGCACTGGACCATACAGTACTTTCCATAGCAAATGACACTTGTTACCAAATTCCACATATATGTGATATAGCATGTGCATGTGTGGTAAACACAGTGAGGGTATGATTTGCTTAGCCATGCTCAATAAATACATATACCACTAATTTTATTTAAATTAGCCCTAAGATCTCATGAATGCAGACACATATACCTTGCATAGGTTATATTAGAACAGTGCACAGTACAGCTCATTCTATAGATGGTGTAGAATGTCATAGTGTACATTGTATTGAAGTACATGCAATGCTACACAATTAAGTTACACATTATTATTATTATTATACAGGATTTATATAGCGCCAACAGTTTGTGCAGCGCTTTACAACATGGGGGCAAACAGTACAATTACAATACAAATCAATTCAATACAAATCAATACAGGAGGAATCAGAGGGCCCTGCTTGTTAGAGCTTACAATCTAGAAGGCATGTATAATATAATGTATACATTGCTATAGATCTGTGCACTGAGCTGCCCATCACACACAAGCTTTATGTTCATCATATTATAGATAATGCATGCAGCAGATTTTATTTATGTAGATCCAGCTGTCAGTTTTATATCATATCCCAATATAAGTCCAATACAATATATTGCTAGAAATACAACACTATAGATCATACCAGACATTCTACCTATGGACATATAAATTCCATCGCTTTGTATTCTTGTGTGCATATTATATACAATGCAACGAATTATTCCAGCATTATGGATCTCACACCATATATTATTTTATACACATCACAGATCACCTATTAAAATATAAATCGGAGATATAAAATGTGTAACCTTACATTGTGCACTTAAAAATGTGGAGGAAATCATTCTCTCTGAAATATTACAGAACACAGCCGACTTCTTTTTATGGTCGGGGAGTTCAATATTTGTGCACCATTGTGTTCACCACAGTTGCAGTTTTAGTTCCTTTAAAAAAAATAATAATTATAATAATGGCAAGCAGGTCAGGGAAAGCTATAGGGAACAGTTCTTGCACTTTACATAGAAAATATGTATCCATTATTGGATGATGATAATGATGATGATTATTTTTTAAAAGAACGTTAGGTAAATAAAATAATATGTGAGTCTATACAGAATGTAGATGAAAATATTAATAACAACAATAAATATGACAATAATAATAATTGTCATATTTATTGTTGTTAATGAACAACAATAAATAAAAAAAACAATTAATAAATAACAGCAAATAATAATAAAAGCAATACTAATAATAATGTGTCAAAAGCAGCAACATATAATAATAACAATAGTAATAATAATTCTTGTGTTATTATTTTGTGACAGAGAAAAATGTTTTGCTGAAGATCCCCCATTAATCGTCAGATTTTCGTCTAGTAGAATGTCCACATATAAAAATAAGGAGATATGAAACTTTAGGACTTGATGAAGAAAAGATACAGCCATTGCCCAGCCTGTGTCAGGAGGAAGGAAATTCCTATTTCTTTATAAAATTCCCTTTTTCTGATCAGTATTTGCAGTAAGGATAGGAAAGAATATATTTAAAATAATATAGAGTTTGTAAACAAAAAGGAAAGAGTAGAAAAATCGCTCTTTTTTAAAATAAATTATGTTTGCCACAGCAAAATACACTCCCCCAATTGTCCTCAGATTTATGGGGGTTATACATTTCTAATGATATAAAAGTGCACAGAACAATTATAAAAATGATACATTAATGTATTACAAAAGATATAACATTTGTCTGCTGTATACTTGTATAATTAGGACAAGTATTACACCTGGCTGTGACACCGTTTATTTGTGACTGATTATAAGTGTCCAAAAAAGACATTATTTATATTGGTTATTATTGAATATTTATGTATGCTGTGTGATGACATGGTAATTGATGTGTGCACGATATGTATTAAATATATCACATAGGAACGTTCATATATATTTATGTAAATGTGATGATACGGTCATGTGTACAGAAATATTATATATAGAGAGAGAGAGATTTTATGACTCTATTTATAATATTTATTTGCAATTATTTGACAACGTTCTTACTTGATATATATATATATATGTGTGTGTGTGTTATATTTTCGAGTTTGGGTGATATATATATATTAGAATTTTATTGTAACAGTACACGCTGGGACAGATATGTTACAGCAATTATTTTTGTAGTATTTTCTATGATTGATCATGTCGGCCTCTGTTCTATACCTAGCCAGGCAGCATGGCATTAAAAACAAATATATGTCTCTCCATGAACCTAATGTGAATAGAAACCGGTGTAATAAATACAAACTGGTATTGTCAGTTGGTAACCGTTTGTTATACACATTTACCATATATATATATCTATATATATATATCTATATATATAGATATATATATATCTATATATATATATCTATATATATATACCATTTACACATATTGTTTGCCAATGGTTGACTGTTATGGTCAAACATAAATAATGTGGCCAAAGATAAGTGTA
>BLSH010333424.1:510965-522659 GCA_018402905.1 Glandirana rugosa | reverse complement strand
TATATATATATATATATATATATATATATATATATATATATTTTATTCTATCTTTTCATTAGACAACACTTTGCTACAATGTAAAGTAGTGAGTGTACAGCTTGTATAACAGTGTAAATTTGCTGTCCCCTCAAAATAACTCAACACACAGCCATTAATGTCTAAACCACTGGCAACAAAAGTGAGTACACCCCTAAGTGAAAATGATACAGTATCTAACATTTGTGATATACTATATATAAAAAAAATATATAAAACTCGCAGGCCTGATAACTCTCTGATAGAAATTTGGGGTTTTATATTGTAGGCTTGTAATTCTTAGGAATAACTCACCTAAATCTGTCCAAACAAGAGTCTAGTAGGTATCCCGGGTATGATAAAATTTGAAACAACGAAATCATAAATGATAATATGATAAATAATTATCAAAAATATTAATATAATAACAATAAAATGTATTCAATAATATAATCAAATCAAAAACACTGAAATGTGCTCAGTTGCAGAATTGTAGCTGTCGTCACTTTCAGTGTCTGATGATAAATTTCCCCAAAAATCAGTATCACTCAATTCTGCAAATGATTCTTATTTACTATCGCTGTTTTCTAGCTAATAAAAAACGCTTTTGATGTAAAGGGACACTTTTTGGATGCCATGGACATTCTCAAATTTCCATGCAAAAAGAATGACATATATAATAAAAAAGAGCATGCAGGGCACTGGACAAAGCACTAGGGACAAAAGGGATGTGAAATGATTTGATATAGTAATGTAATCTTACAGATTACAGTGTACTGTATGTGCTGTTGTGTGTGTTTCACTTTTTGAATTTGCTGCCGGGCTCCGCCCTGATGTGACGCGACGCTCGCAGGGAACAGAGCCCGGAACCCAGAGGCATCAGGCAAAAGATTCCACCATAGGACACAGCAGGGGGACATTGCAGGATCCTGGGGACAAGGTAAGTAACTTTTCCTGGATCCTGCGATGCAATGTAATGAAAACTCACCCGAGCCAAACTTGGGAATACCGCCAGGGAGGTTATAACACAACAAAAAATTAAACATATTGTGGACTACATTTGTTTTCTTTTTTCCATCCTTTTTTTCCCTGTTTTTTCTCCTGGTGATCCTGCCAGTAACACACTTCTTGCACTAGGGCGACAACACTCACTCACTATACCTTATCTATGGTGGAGGTATATTGGACAGCAAGCTTATTAGGACTATAGAAAACCTCCCCCTCTATCCCTATATCTCTCAAACACTATAATAATATCTGCACGGTTACTGTGGCACTCATTAAGGGTTCCTATTCTTCCTGCTGGACATTTTATTCATTTTATATTATGCAGAAATATAACAGCAGAAGCCTTTAGTTAAAAGATAGCTATGTATATATCTGGGCACTACCATTATTTAGATGATGCTCGAAAATGTGCACATTGCTACCTGAAAATATTTGCCTAGTGCCCTCACAGTTTGGGAAGGTTGGGAGTTATCTTATGTTTTTGTACCCAATATTTATGGAAAAATGAATAAACATTAAAAAACAAAAGATATATATATATATATCAGCTTAAGCTATTGAGGCCTGTTAGCAATAGGATTTCCAGCAAATTGAGATCCTAGAAAAATGTGAAACTATGCCCATGGCTCCACCTTTTGAAGTCAAAGTATTAACTTTATGTCCACTTTAATGTGCTAGATTGATTTTTAGGACCTTCCCGAATCTGCGGCATATAGTAACACCCTGGCTGCCATTCTTGAAAAAGATAACACCCTGGCTGTCATGTTAATTCTCTGGCCTTACTACTTCTGATCCGCATGAAATATTCAAGATGGACTTTAGCAGCTACATTTTTAATCCAGTGATTGAAGTAGGAAGTTGAGGACAAAGGGCTTTTGTAATATAACAAGTTTCATAAAGTCTATACTTGTAAATACGCAGATGAAAATCAGAAGAGGAAGCTGGGACAAAACAAAAACTGAAATGCGTGAATTTTTCATGAACTGGTTGAACTTTGGTTGTAAATGTGTATCTCATGGTGGTAAAAATAAACAAGGACAGCCATGCTGTCAAACTACAGTAACGAAAGTGCTACATGAATTGTCCGCACTATATAAATGCTTATAATAGTAATAATAATAATAATAATAATAAAAGGTCAATAAGAAGGTATTAACCTATAGCAGTTTAAGTGTATCTAAACTCAAAAGCACAAATGTAGTATATTGCAGGATACTGTGTGGTGGCTGCATTAGTTTCCTTCTTCTTTTTTTTTCTTTATTACTTTACTTTTACTTGACTGGTGATCCTGCCAGTAAGTCTGGTATTGTTCAACTTGCTTTAACAGACCAAGCTGTCCAGCAAAATATGGCAGTTAGCGGGTTGAGTCAAACCATTGGTCAAGTCCATCTCTACCTGCTAGTATATCTAACACGACCCTCTCCTCAAATTAACAATGCTGATGCTCAAAGGTGTCTCCGTCGCTCCTCTTTCCAGAGTAGAGACACCATAAAGCCCCGTACACATGAGCTGAATGTTGTGAGACAACTGGCGGTTAAAAAAAACATCCGACATTTGGCCCTTGTGTATGTTGGTCTGTCTGTGCTTCTGTCGAAGGTGCATGCTGGAAAACCAGCAGCCGACGACTCCAGATCAGCGCTCTTAGCCAATGGAAGAAAGCGCGGATTGGAGTGTTCTGGCAGGGGGACCGTCCCCCTGTCAGAACACAACAGCTCAACGGGGGAAATCGCTGAACTAACCTCGCATGGTTAGTACAACGGAGCTGTCAGTTTTTTTTGGTTACATGAAAAACAATGAAGTGTGCACCCGGCTTTAGACAGGAAGCCAGTTACTGGTTGAACCACCAGGTAAAAAAAAATGGAAAAAAGCCAAAAAAAAAAAAGAAAAGAACAGAAAACAGTTGTAGCCATCACATTCAAGAATTGGTAGCTGCATTATATTACATTTGTCGGGGATAAGATACGCTTAATAAAGTTAATATAAACAATACAGCAGCCTTTCTCAACCTTTTCAACACAGAGGAACCCTTGAAATAATTCTCCGGTCTCTGGCAACCCCTACTAAAAATTAAAAATCTACAACTCATGATACATTGATGGTCAATGGGAAGAATGCTCCTTACACTTGTGGTCAGGGAAGAATTACCCCCTTACAGATAGCTAAAAAGATCAATGGTATTATTGGGATTTTATCTGAGAGGTAGAAATTGACCATTGCTCAAGGAACCCCTAGCAACCTTTGGAGGAACCCTGGTTGAGAAACCCTGCAATACAGTATTAAATAAATGAATAAATGCAGTTAAAATAAAATAATTTAATTACAGTAATAAAATAAAGTTACATGTTTGCAATATGTCTCTCAGTTTTTAGGCTAATGCTAATGTACCACTAAACTAAACGTTGAATCTAGGCATAGTCACGTTGAAAGCTCTCCACAACACATCAAGGGTTTAGATAAAACAAAATATAAAAATTGTTTACTAAGCAGTGGCAGTGGGAATGCAAAATGAAAAAGTGAATCCTGCAGTGAATCAACCTGTGCTATCTAGACCACTCTGATCCCCCCATTCTGAGTGCTTCACGAGCCTGTTGAACCTCCAAAAACCTGGAAATCCATCACAAGCATAGAAAGTTAGGCAAGGCATGCATGGCCAGTGCATGTACTCAGAAAATCAACATTAGAAGATGAATTCTAAAACTTTACATACATTTGTATGCATTTGTATTTCTACAGCCAATTATTAAGCATTGCATATTTAACACTGGTCCTGTTCCAACTATTTGTTTCCCAGTTTCTTTCCTTTAATTCATAATTGTTTTAGCTACCATTTTATTTATTTATTTTTAATTAGAAGAGACACTTAGGGCAAATTTTAGGGGAATTTGCTTTATATTCCCCTGAGTAAGTGTAAAACTTTAGGAAGTCTAACCCTTTATAAATGTATTAAAGTTTGCAGATCCTGATCTTGTATAAAAGCAGTATTAATATTTTCAGCAATATTTTGCATTTCCCTATAAGCAAATAGTATGTAAAAAATAAGATATATCCATGTAGAATGTGTCAACATTTCTTTACTTTCACATAAAAAGTGTTTTCACAAAAGCGAAGACAATCACAATCTGAAGATCCACTAAAAGGTAATAGTCCATGATACATTTAAAAAATAATTAGTTATCCTTATGGGTGCATGAAGATAAAAGACAGTCAGGATAATTAATATTAATTAGTTACCTTTAAATATAGACTATGGTACTGACTCTATATTTCTAGCTCTTTTGTATACATTTGGGTTATATTCATAAGTAGAACAGACCAACATACCAGCAATTTTTTTTTTGCTACAATCAGCAATTATTTTTTAGGTACTCAGTAGCATCAGTTTTATGCCAGAACATATGCGTTCGTTTTCTATACTTGTTTATGAATTAAGCTTGTAGTAAATTTTTTTTGTTGCAGAACCAATATAGAGTATATTTAAGGAGAAAATGTGTAATATAAGAATGCAGATTAAAGATCTAACAAATGTATGAATTCTTCTTTTTTCTTTAAAACATATATATATATATATATATATATAATATTTTTTGAAGAAAAAAGAAGAATTCAAAATTCTAAAAGTATAATACAGTATAATACAATATAATATTGAAAAATAATGCAACAGATTTATAAAGATGAAGAAGTAAATTTAAAAAAATGAATTAAGGTTAGCTATTAAAGGCTTTATTTAGCTGCTTATTTTAAAGAACCAGCCCAGCTACCTAACATTTGTTTTATTGATTTTTTCAGTGTACATGTTTTTTTGTTTTTTTTTAACCAGAACATCCTTTAAAAAAAATAAAACAACATATTTTAACATTTGCAAATAAGGTTTCAGATGGAAGGATGTAATTTATTAAGGGAAAAAACTTTTGGGCTTGAGACCAAGAAATACCCAGCAATGTGAAGAGGAACTGAATAAAAATAACTTTGTAGAACCTAAAATGTAGTACTAGGTGTTTTTGCATATGTTTGGATCACTGGGGCAAATAAAAATTCACCAGGTGAAATATTTCATTTAATAATCACTCTCAAATGTAATTTAGGTTCAGGTTATGGCAGACTAAGATATTTCCAATCCTATGTTCACTGTTGCTTAAACTCTTAGATAACGTATGACCATTAAACTTAGAGACTTGGAATTTATGCTACAGTATAATTTACTTGATCAAATACACACGTCCCAATCGAACACAAGGTTGGGATTTTGTCTAGACAGGCTAGGCAATGTGCAAATCTATTTTCTTGACGTGTGCAAAATAATTTTAAGTGTAAGCAAAGGAAAGGCAAACAGCAGTAGGGAAGGGCGTGAAGCCTACACAGACTTTTCTACAGGCCATGTAAAAAGCTGGGAGGATCAATACGATTAGATGGCATTGATGCAATTTACACACAATAACACAAAATAGTAATTCTGTTTTCATTTGTAAATACCTTTAATTCAAAATTGTCGCTTACCAAAATTAGGAAAAAAGAGCCTGTGTTCAGTTACAGAATTACACATTATCTTGCTTGTTTTCAAGCAAATTTGTATTACTAATTAAGTAGTAAGTACTTAAGTGTTAATAAAATAGTTATTTACAAAGCAGAATTTTAATAAATAGTACATTCACATAAGTACTGTGCTGATGAAGTTTTAAACTCACAAATGTAAGGTTTTGATTTAAAAATAAAATAGCACGTAGAATACAACATTCCTTTTGTTTCGCTATTTAGCGTACAAAGTTTCTCTAAAACCAAAACTTTTGGAGATCAGTGCAGGAAGAAGGAAAAAGCAGGAAAAGAAAGGTTTTTTGTTTTTTTTGGGGGGAAAAATAATACAAGGTTCTGATTTAACTAAAAAAAACAAAAAGGGAATATACCTGCACTCAAAATATTCAAAATTGTAATAATATTACTATAAATACTCTTCACCACTATAATACCATAGTGGTGAAGAGTATATATATTGATAGAGTATTTTAATACATTGCTTATAAGGGAGCACACCCACTAATGGTGCTGGTTTTGGTTATGGGGACATGGAAAATGCATTATTTATCATTTTTTTTGAAGGTTCAGATTTAATTTAAAGCTTACATATTAGAAAATGTATTAAAATAGTTGATAGTTCTCAAATGTAATCCTTTAATACTATTTGTAATAAATCTTTTAATTAAAATATACTAAAGCAGACACTAGAAATAAATATTAAAAAAGTCTCATAGACAGGTGATGGCTTGCTCAATTTTTGCAAAGACAAATGAATTAAACGAAGTCCATATAATATCCGTGGCTGGGTTTAGTCTTATTTATTAGTCCTATTTATTTATTTTCATGCTAGCATTTACATATTCAAATCCTATGCCCTTGTATCTAAGGCCCCTTCCACACTTGTGCGACTTGCCCTGCGACTGCAAAGTCGCATGACAAGTCATTCCCCGTGATTTTAAATGATTACCATTCATATCTCTTTGACTTCAAGTCGCAGCGTCTCTTTGGCCCAACTTTGATGCCAGTTAAGGTCCATAGACCTCAAGTTTACACAGGCATTCCCTGAAATTGCGTCAAAATCACGCAACTTTCAAGTCGCAGCAGTGTGAAAGGGGCCTTAGGGTATCTAGAAGGTACTTTGAACAGATTTGGGGGGGGGGGATTCTTTTTTATTTGCTGTTTTACTGAACAGTACATTTTATATAAAACAGATTTAGGGTTTTAAAACACATGGAAAACATATACACAGAATAATTGAATCTATGTCAGGAGTTACCTAAGGTGAATTGACACACATAAATAATGGCCAACACGCGTTTAACCATGGGGTGCACACAGTAACAGCTAAGAGTCAATGCACTGGGTGATCTAAGTTTCTTCCATTATTATTATTATACAAGATTTATATAGTGCCAACAGTTGGCACAGCGCTTTACAACGTGAGGGCAAACAGTACAGTTACAATACAATTCAGGAGGAATCTGAGAACCCTGCTCGTTAGAGTTTACAATCTAGGAGGGAGGGTAGCATTTACAAGGCAGAATACACAGAAAATGAAATTGTTTTAATTTCCTACAAATGCAGTATTTTTTTGGGAAAAAAAAATATCTGTGTTGTAATTTTTGTGCATTGACCGGTAGTTTGTGATTCAGGTTAGTTTTTCAAAGAATTAACACATAGCACTGCTTGGTAGTCCACGTTGATGCAATTTGAGTTGATGCATGTGTTGTGGTGTGAACCCCCTCCTAACTTGAAGTTAGCCATGATCGTGATTTGGCCACCAGTTCCACCCTCTGAGTCACAGACAGGGATGGTGACCAAACAACATCAAGCCTTTTGAACATGACCTGAAAACATAGTTAAGCTAATTACAAACAGTGTATCATTGTTTTATATGGGCCGTTTCATAATTAATTGGGTGTGAAAGTGGCTGGGGCAGGCTATTCTTCCAGAGACAGAGGCAATTTCATCTTGTTGTAACAACAAGCCTATTGAAGGAACGGCATTCTTGTCTTCTGCACTGCAGGCAAAGCGTGAAAGGGGCTGTCTCGGGTCGTTTGGGTAATTGCCGCACATTGTTCAAATCCACAAACAATGGCGGCTAAAATCTAATTATGTAAAACGCACCTTGTCTGAAAGAGAAAAGCTGCTTTGTGATAGGGAATGCTAATGTATAGCAGATCTACATCTTGGCTTTAATGAGAGCACTTTGCATTGAAGATGCAAGGACCTTCAAAGTGAGAGGCTTATTATAAACAATGCATAAGCTCAGTCAAGTAATAGGTAAAATAAACACTTGATAATAACTAGGTTTAGAAGAAAAGGCTACATGCTCTAAACACACGGATTCATGTTGATCTAATTATTTTACATCAGGAACAACCATCTGTAGTAATGAACTACACTATATTGTCAAAAGTATTGGGGCACATGAACTTAAATGACATCCCAGTCTTAGTCCGTAGGGTTCAATATTCTGTTGGTCCACCCTTTGCAACTATAACAGCTTCAACTCTACTGGGAAGGCTGTCCACAAGGTTTAGGAGTGTCTATGGGAATGTTTGATAATTTTTCCAGAAGCACATTTGTGAGGTCAGCCACTGATGTTGGAGAGAAGGCCTGGCTCACAGTCTTCGCTGTAATTCATCCCAAAGGTGTTCTATCGGTTTGAGGTCAGGACTCTGTGCAGGCCAGTCAATTTCCTCCATCCCAAACTCGCTCATCCATGTCTTTATGGACCTTGCTTTGTGCACTGGTCAAAATCATTTGGTGAAGGGGGGATTAAGGTTTGGGGTTGTTTTTCAGGGGCTGGTCTTGGCCCCTTAGTTCCAGTGAAGGGAACAGTTAAGGCATCAGCATACCAAGACATTTTGGCAATTTCATGCTCCCAACTTTGTGGGAACAGTTTGGGGATGGCCCCTTCATGTTCCAACATGACTGCGCACCAATGCACAAAGCAAGGTCCATAGAGACATGAATGTGCGAGTTTGGGGTACAGGAACTTGACTGGCCTGCACAGAGTCTTGACCCCAACCAGATAGAACACCTATGGGATGAATTAGAGTGGGACTGCGAGCCAGGCCTTCTCGCCCAACATCAATGCCTGACTTCACAAATGAGTTTCTGGAAGAATGGTCAAACATTCCCATAAACACACTCCTAAACCTTGTGGACAGCCTTCCCAGAAGAGTTGCAAAGGGTGGGAAAACTCCACATTGAACACTATGGACTAAGACTGGGATGCCATTAAAGTTCATGTGTGTGTAAAGGCAGGCGACCGTAAAAACTAACTACAGCCTATACAGATTTATTATTTTTATGGTGAAGGAAAGGGTTAGAGCCTGTGCTGGGTATTTGCTACCATTTATGTTCCTATTGTCCTTTCAGAACAGGATGTGATGGGAAAGGTCCCTAAGTAGCTCATAGGCAAAATACATTCTAGTGGAGTGGGACTGAGTTAGAGCTTCTGACAGTATTTTTTTTTATTTTTTTGTTTTCCAAGCCCGTGGTGCAGTTGGCAAAAACTGAACACCAAAGTGTACAAAAAAGGTGCATGTGAAACATGCACAAAAAAGTGCATGTTTCATATGGTCCCCTCCTGAAAAGGCAGGACCCTTCCCTGACCCCTGGGGCGCAAGACTTCTGAAGGAGGTAAGGCTTGCTCATGTCCACCTAGTCAGAAGGCCCAGTGGACCTCACTCCTCATGACCAGCCTAAGCCAACCAACGAGGACTGGCTCTCTCAAAGACAGAGCCTCTAAGGCTGGGGAAGAAGGAACCCAAGGCAAGCCATTGAATAAAAATGTTTTTTTCCACGGGTGGAAGGAAAGAAAATCACTTGATTCCCCCATCAATACAGTCAATGTTGATGGAGGAATACCTCACACAGCGCTATTGTGTTCCTTCATATTTAAAATGCATGAAGGTAAAAAACCTTGAGCCTTTAAAACCTCTTTAAGAGCCACACATCCTCCCCCTAAGCTCCAGGATAGGCCCAAAGACCCACACCCTGCACCCTGCATACACACACAAGCCATGGGTCTATACAGAACCTGACAGATACCATGGTGTGTCTACAAATGCAGGAAATCCCACCAAACCCCTGCACATGTGCAGGAAGCAGAAGGTCTCTGCCAGTCTATGGGACCCAAAAGAGACACGTGATTTTGCAAATGTGTAGGCCTGCTGTGGGTCTCTTCCAGATCCCATAGACATACAGAAACAATTGCCAAGAAATAGAAATAACATTTTAGCTAGGTATGGTGAAGTTCCTCTTAAACAAAATATTACACCCTATCTAAACACATGTCCAAAAATGTATATACAGTATATATCAGCTGATCAGTTCTAAAACGTGAAGATTTTTCCTTTATTTTCAGTAGGTGATCCTGCTAGTAACACACTTTTTGTATTAGGGTGACAGTGCTCAATTTCAAGTATTATACAGTAAAACCTTGGATTGTGAGTAACTTGGTCTGCAACTGTTTTACAACTTTAACTTGATGAATGAGCAATGCCTTGCAATACGAGTAGCATCATGTCACAAAAGAATATAAAAGAGAAATAAGGCGCCTCTAAATGTAGCAATATGGTTACATTTAATGAAGGTACAACATTTAGGCTCTGCTCACTTTGGCGTGACTTGGGATCTGACTTGTCAGACTCCGAGTCACGTGACATGTGAAATCCCATTTTAGTTAATGAGATCTGTCTTAATTAGCACTACTGAAGTCATTCCTAAAAGGTTCCTATACTACTTCAAGGCGACTTCTATCCGACTCGTGCCCATAGACTTTAATGGAAGTTGCCTCTAAGTTGGATCTTCATCTTAAAAGAGAAGTATGGTTTTTTTTTCTTTTTTAACCTCCTTAGCGGTATTCCCGAGTGTGGCTCAGGGTGGAATTTCAGTACCTAAAGCGGTAACCCCGAGCCACACTCAGGATTGCATCGCTGGATCCAGGCAATGTTACTCACCTTGTCCCCTGGATCCAGCGATGTCCTCCCGCGGTGTCAGCGTGAATACGGGCTGTGTCTGCAGCTCCGATGCCTCTGTGTGCCTCCGGGCTCCGTTCCCTGCGAGTGTCGCGTCGCACGGGGGCGGAGACCGGCGGGAAATTCAAAAAGTGAAACACACACAGTACATACAGTACACTGTAATCTTATAGATTACATTACTGTATGAAGTCATTTCACATCCCCTTTGTCCCTAGTGGTTTGCCCAGTGTCCTGCATGCACTTTTATATAATAAATGTCATTCTTTCTGCCTGGAAACATGAGAATGTCCATAGCAACCAAAAAGTGTCCCTTTGCGTCAAAAGTGGTTTTTGATTAGCTAGAAAACACCGATAGTAAATAAGAATCATTTGCAGAATTGAGTGATACTGATTTTTGGGGAAATTTATCATCAGAAACTGAAAGTGACGACAGCGACAATTCTGCAACTGAGCAAATTTCTGCATTTTTGGTTTGATTACATTATTGAATAAATGCAAAATAATTGTACCGCTTTCAGCACCAAAAATCAGACATAATCATACCGCCAGGAATACTAACCATTGCAGGCCTATAGTACATAACGCCATATCTCCATGCAGAAAACCATTACCGCTTTCAGCAATAAATTCCAGACTCAGTCATACCGCCAGGGAGGTTAAATATTTTTAAAAAAATAAAAACATAAAAAAAGCAAAAATGGAGGTGAATGTGGATCATCTTCAAGCTGTGTCTGAAAAGTATTAATTAAGGGTAGAAGCCATATAACTGTTCTAAAATCATCTTCAAACTAGGGCAAGTGCCCTACAAATAAATGGGTATAGGGAAAATAAATTAAAATCAAGTAAAAAAACGGGAAGGGGGTGGATGTGACGGTGCCAGTGCCGGATCAGTTGGAGATCCGAGGATGAGGTGTAGGTGGGGGGAAGGGCAAAAAAATGAACTAAAATTAAATAAAAGGGATATGGGTAAATAAACATCCCGTGAACGGGATCAAACTTCTACTAAAATCTTGTCAATATACCGAAGATGGGAATTAATTATGAAAAGTCTGTGTCGAACTTCTACTAGGTGTAAGTGGAGGTAAAAACGAAAAAAATACAAAAATAAAAAAATTTTTATAAATTGGAGGGACCGCCATACTGACTCAGACCTTAAATAACG
>BLSH010333424.1:499453-510955 GCA_018402905.1 Glandirana rugosa | reverse complement strand
TCAAAAAGTGAAACACACACAGTACATACAGTACACTGTAATCTTATAGATTACATTACTGTATGAAGTCATTTCACATCCCCTTTGTCCCTAGTGGTTTGCCCAGTGTCCTGCATGCACTTTTATATAATAAATGTCATTCTTTCTGCCTGGAAACATGAGAATGTCCATAGCAACCAAAAAGTGTCCCTTTGCGTCAAAAGTGGTTTTTGATTAGCTAGAAAACACCGATAGTAAATAAGAATCATTTGCAGAATTGAGTGATACTGATTTTTGGGGAAATTTATCATCAGAAACTGAAAGTGACGACAGCGACAATTCTGCAACTGAGCAAATTTCTGCGTTTTTGGTTTGATTACATTATTGAATAAATGCAAAATAATTGTACCGCTTTCAGCACCAAAAATCAGACATAATCATACCGACAGGGATACTAACCATTGCAGGCCTATAGTACATAACGCCATATCTCCATGCAGAAAACCATTACCGCTTTCAGCAATAAATTCCAGACTCAGTCATACCGCCAGGGAGGTTAATTTCAGATTTATACTTACCTAGATGGATGCTGCATCTGTCCCCTGGTGTCTTTTCACTAAGAACCGAGCTATCGAACACCGCCAATGGCTCGGTCCTCACAGATCCCAGAGGAGAGAGCTGCTGTCTGTCAATCAGCAGCTCTCCTATCTCCGCTCATTGGAGTGCTGAGCTGCGGATGGGCGGGGAGCGACCGTCTCAGGCTCACTGAGAGGCTGAGACGGCTGTCCATCCAGGCACCTGGCAGATCCAGACTTTATTGTCGTGATGACGCGGTGCCTAGATGGACAATGGTGACGAAGTCCGCTCTCTGCTGAAAATGGGTCACGGGAGTGCAAAACAAAATGCACTCCCTTGACCCATAGGAGAAGCTCAGCCAAACAAGCTCAGGCTGGACCTCTCCTTTAATTGATGTGATTTGGATCCAACATTACAGGAAGATTACCCAGGTTTTCCCTGAAGTTGCTTAAAGTTACCTTGAAGATGCCTCAAAGTTGCCTTGAAGTTACATTGCTATAATCTTTTTATATGGACTATAGACTGAAGGACTTATGAATAAATGGTTGTGGAACGTATCATCTGAGTTTCCATTATTTCTTATTGGGCAGTTTGCTTTGATATATATGAGTTCTTTGGATTACCAACAAGTTTTCCGAACAAATTATGCTCTCAATCCAAGGTATTACTGTATTTGTGAAAAATCGGTGTTGTCAACCTACGTCAGGACTGCGTTCTCCTACCCCTTTTGTCTTCTCCAGATCATAGAAGGGTGGTATTTTATAGTCTTCAGATAGAGCTGGAAACAATGTAACTGATAAGAGTGCAGAAAGCACAAGAAGTAATCAGCTGACAAGAATTTTAGTAGCATCAACAGGATTTTTTGCAATTGCCGAACAGATATGACAATACATTTTTAATGGTATATTTGACAGACCAAAGGGGGCCAATTAGGAGAAGCCCTTGTTGGCGATTACATACCCTTTAATCAACCCTCGATCAGGCCAAAGCTAAAAAAAAATCTGGCTAGAGTTTTAAATAATACTAGAGGTTAGATAAAACTAGAATAATGTTGACTATGGCACTATATTGTGTTGGCCAGCTGGCAACAAACATCATACCCCCTCTCCTGCCTCAAAAAACAGCAAATCAACAGAAAAGCAGCATTGTATGTGGAACTTCCATGACCTTCCATATCCTTATTACACTATGACATCATTCCAATCTGAAATAGTGCGAGCTTTCAGGGCAGCGAGAAAGATTTTACAAGGTGGGGAGTTTGAGGAGAGGGAGGGGAAGGAGGCAGCAGATGTCCGATTCTCTTTTTAGTAAATTCCCCCCATAATACGCACATCTTTACTCGATCTGAGCTTTGATGACTCTCTTTGAGGTTTACCTTTATCTTATAGTAGAAAGGTGAAGTAGTAAGTTCACAGAAAGGGTTGCGTCATTTTGGTGGAGCTATTTCTACTGAGGGATTTTATTTTTATAAAAGAAGGGGTGGGTGTGTTTTTTTTTTTTTTTACCACTTTGGCAGCCACAATTTTTCTATCAGTCATGGAAAAACTGACAGATGAGATTCCCATTTTTAAAGCTGAACTCCAGCCAGGCAACTGAGCACAGTCATAACATGTGTTTGGAAACGGACCCAACTGCCATGGGATCTGTAGCTCTGTGCAGCCAGGATTGTGATCCAGGCACCCTGCCAGAGGAAGCTCAACCAGATCCTGGACCTCCACTACTTGGTCCAGTACACACCCCCAGCCTACTTAAGAAGAAAGGAGGGGAGGGAACAGATGTCCAGTTCGTCCTTGAGTGAATGAATCCTGAAACAGGATCAACCAGGTTTTTTACCACTTAGAGAGGGACAGGTTAGACAGCACAAGAACCGTGCTGTTTAACCTGATATAAGGGAACAGGATCTCTTTTTCTTTTCTTTATAACCACTTTAATCACCACAATTTTCAGCTTTCAGCGCTGTCACACTTTGAATGACAATTGTGCGGTCATGCTACACTGTGAGATTTTTAGCATTTTTTTCACACAAACTGAGCTTTCTTTTGGTGGTATTTAATCACTACTGGGTTTTTTATTTTTTGCTAAAAAAAAAAAAAAAGTGAAAGAGTTTGAAAAAAAGAAATAAAACATTTTCATGGTTTGTTAGAAAATTTTGCAGACATAATTTTTCTCCTTCATTGATGTGTGCTGTTGAAGCTTCACTGATGGGCACTGATAGGCCTCACTGATGGGCACTGATAGGCTGCACTGATGGGCACTGATAAGGCGGCACTGGTGGGCTCTGACCAGGAGGCACTAATGAGGCGTGCAGTGATTGGCTCTGATAAGTGGCATTGAAGGGCACTGATAGGCGTCACTGATGGGCACTGGTAGGTGGCACTGATAATGAGGCACTGATGGGCACTGATGGGCACTGATAGGTGACACTGGTGGGCACTGATAGGTGGCACTGGTGGCCACTGCTTAGCAGCACTGATGGACACTGGTAAGTGGCACTGGTGGGCACTGGTAGGTTGCATTAGTGGGCACTGCTTAACAGCAGTGGCTATCAGTGTGCGGTGCCAATGTCCCGTTTGCACAAGCCGGCTTCTGTTTATATCATGGGATCAGCTGTCATTGGCTGACAGCTGATCACGCAGTAAAGGGCCGGGATCGACCATTTACTCCAATCTGTGATCAGCCAAGGCCCAAGGACTCAGTGAACACAGTGCGCCCATTGAAAGAGTGTTTACTCCAACAATGGGCACCTCTGCACATCGCTACTACTATTTATGGGTCCAGCCTTCCCTTCAGTGCAGGGCTCCCCAGAAGACTTATGACAAGCATTGATTGAGACCACCCTCTGTTTAGAGGCAGTTAAAGTTAAAGGTTCTAAAGCCTCTAGGTTTTTCACCTTAATGCATTCTATGCATTAGGGTGAAAAATGTGCTGTGCTGCAGCTCCCCCCAGACCCCACCCTCCTTTTTCTTACCTGAACCCGATCTGATCCAGCGACGCACACAAGCGCAGCGGCTCCCACCGCTGTCTCCGCTCCTCATTGGATAGATTAATAGCACCAGGAAGCATTGGCTCCCACTACTGTCTTATCAAATCCTGTGACACGGTAGCAGGGGGCAGCACCGAGTCCCACTGTCTGTGTCAATGGACGCATCAGCCGGACTCGGGAGCACACACGCTTGACGAAGAGGAGGGTCCTGGAGCGCCTTCACTATTCTATGTGAAAATTCACTTTACAAAAAAGATTTCAAGCACCCAATCATGTGCAAGTGAAAAAAATTTTTTTTTTTTGCACATGATCGGATATTATTTGCAATGTGAATTTTCACCTTGTTTACTGCCTAACAGTCACTTACTTTGACATTAAATTACCGGGGTTATGGCTGCAGCTAGATGCCATAACCAAGAGGTCACCCCCTGCCACCACTTTCCAGTGCTTCCCGGGCTTACCTGGCTGATCGGTAGCTCCAGAAACCGATCCAGCGCTGGCAGCGGCTAATCACAGAGATGAGTGAAGGAAAGATGGCCTTCGCTCATCTTTATGGCCTAGGAGGAACAGAGAGATGTCATGACGTCACTTCCAGTTCTGGTCTCATGTAAACAAGGCCATATTTTTTTTTAAAGCAAAAGCTAAACATATTTTTTTTTATCTTTTGCTTTTAAGGGTAGAGGAAAGATTTGGGGTCTTTTAGACCCCAAATCTCTCCATAAAGAGGACCTGTCATGCTGTATTGTTATCGCAAGCGATGTTTACATTAGCAATAAAAGTGATCAAAAAACATTTTTTAAAGGAACAGTGTAAAAATTAAAAAAAAAAAGTAATGAAATAAAAAAAGAAAAATGTTAGGTGCCCCCCGCTCCAACGTGCTTGTGCACAGTTGTGAACATATATGTAGGTCACGCCCACATATGTAAACAATGTTCGTACCACACATGTGAGCTATCGCCTCGAACATCAGAGGGAGAGCAATAATTCTAGCATTAGATCCCCCCTGTATCTCTAAACTAGTAGAAATGTTTAACCACTTACCAACCGGAAGGTTTTCCAGCTTTAGGACCAAAGCACTTTTTGCGATTTGGCACTGCGTCACTTTAACTGACAATTGCGAGGTCGTGCAACCTTGCACCCAAACAAATTTGCGTCCCTTTTTTCCCACAAATAGAGCTTTCTTTTGGTGGTATTTGATCGCCTTTGCGTCATTTCTGATCGCCGCTATAAACAAAAGAAGAGCGACCATTTTGCAAAAAAAAACAAATTTCTTACTTTTTGCTAAAATTCAAATCCAAAAAAAAATATAAAAAATACATTTCTGGCCGATTTATATTCTTCCTCATATTTGTGATAAAAAAAATCACAATTGGCGTTTATTGATTGGTTTGCGCAAAAGTGGCCGCATTTACAGATGATGAGAATTCATTTCTGGGGTCTTTATTTTTTTTTATTTTTTACTAGTAATGGCGGCGATCTGCGATTTTTACCGGTACTGCCATATTGCAGCGGACATGTCGGACATTTTTGACACTTTTTTGGGACCAATGACATTTATTCAGCGATCAGAAATTTAAATGTCCACTGATTACTGTGTAAATGTCACTGGCAGTGAAGAGGTTAACCTGGGGGGGGAGCTAGGGGTTAAGTGTGTTCCCTGGGTGTGTTCTTACTGTGGGGGGTTGGGCTACCATGGGCATGAGAGATCTAACTGATCCCAGTGACAGGGATCAGTAGATCACCCATGCCTGCACTGTCAGAATGGGGAACCGCCCTGTTTACATTGGCGGTTCCCCGTTCTTTGCCTGTGGCCGCTCATCACGGCTCGCCGGCGGACACCGGGTCCGCCCGAGCCACGGGCACACACCTCAGGAGTGCGGCGGGTGAGCGCACGCCCCCCTAGCGCCCGTTCGCAGATCGCCAACTTTTTACAGCGATTCACGCACAGCAACCCAACTGCCGCAGTGAAAACACGGCAGGCGGTCAGGAAGTGGTTAAAGCGTCACCTATGGGGATTTTTAAGTGCTGTAGTTTGGCGCCATTCCATGAGCGCACGCAATTTGAAGTCAAGGCATATTAGGTATCTGTTAACTCAGTGTAACATCATCTTTCATACTTTCCAAAAAGTTGGGGGTGTTTCTTTTTAACTTGTTAAAATGTATTTTTTACAAAAAAAATGCGTATGAAAACCCGCTGCGCAAACACCGCGTGACATAAAAAATTGCAACACCCGCCATTATATTCTCTAGGGCCTCTATTAAAAATGTTTGGGGGTTCTAAGTAATTTTCTAGAAAAAATTACAGATTTATACATGTGAACAACAGGTGTCAGAAAAAGGCTTAGTCAGCAAGTGGTTTTAATATAATTAAAAACGAATTTACATAATGAATATTTTCTCTCTACCTCTTTAGTAAATCAAACTTACCAGATTCTCTACTTTTTATGTAAGGCCCCCATAATGTGGGCATTTTTGTGAGATTTGTGAGGTTTTTTTTGCAGGAGAGGCGAAATTTAGTCAGGCCTGAGTGTAAGAGCAGACCTGAATGTTTTGATCTGGGCTTGGGGAGTGGCTCAGGTAGGACTGGGGCAGTCCAACAGATGATGTCACTAGACCCTCCTACCTTCTTCTGGGAAGCGCTAGAACTTTCCAATGTGAAGGTGGGGCAAGAGGTGTCATCATCTGGAGTGTCATGGGAAGCCCTAACCAATCCCCAATCTGGATTGGCAGGGGGCAGGCCTTCTCATATACTCGGAGCTGGGTCAGTGGGGGAGTTGCTGGAGGTGGAAGTGTGAAGATGTAGCAGAGGTGCTGTGAAGGCATTTACCCGGGAGGGAGCCCCCAGTCTGGGGGGGGGGGGGTGACCTTGAGGCCTGGGGGTTCAGGTGCAGCCAGGAGTGGAGGTGATTCCTGGAGACAAGGGAACAGGAGAGCAGCAGAGGTGCTACTGAGACACTTTAAAGAGTCCACTGGAGTCGATGAGTGACAGACCCTGGGAGCTGGAAGAGAAAGTGCTGGAGCAGGCTGGGAGAGGAATAGTGGACAGTTTGGAAACCTTGGGAGCCAGTCAGGGGAAGGAGTGTCACTGGGGAAAAGCAGGTCGGTGGGACCTAGAAAAGGGATGGGCTGGAAGTTGTAGTCCATCAAAGGCCCAGCTAGCACCCGAGTACTTTACTACATATTCAGGGTCTCATGATCCCTGGCCTGTAATGGGTGGTGATGAGGTCCTGCTGACAGAGTGTAGGCCTCACCATGTGCTAGCTGCGGTGAAGAGAAAGGAGTAAAGAAGCTTGATACATTTCCTTTTAAGCTGGGAACCAAGTGATGTGCTGGAGAGAAGTGAAAGAGCAATAGTCTGCAAGTATAGTGCTGGAGAGAGAGAACTGTGCAGAGAAACGTTCAGTAAGCTGAGTGCTGGAGAGTTGTGAGGAGTAACAGTCTGCAGAAGGACAGTCTGCAGGGCAAGTGTGCATATACAGGACTGTATATGGAAGTCGCCTACAATAAATTCTGGGGCATACCACAGTCACCTCTTTTCCCCATTCAAGTTATTTCCTCTAAATAAAACAACAAAAACAAGAGCCGGTCTGGTCAGTGTCTACGGATGTGTGAGATATGGTGGGATTGAGGGCAGCTATCAGGTGAACCACAACTAATGCTACTCCCAAGGGAGCACATGGCTACATTTATATTAATGTAAACTAGACAGATGCCTTTGCAGAGAGCGTAATACTAAGGCCTAATGAGCCAGGCCGCCCTGAATTTTTTTTTTAGTTTGAATCGGATGCACCCCTACTCATGGATTACTACCAGCCTTTACCCAGCACTAGTTCATTGCTGTCTCCAATATCGGCCTGCCCTGTGCAATCGGTCAAGCCATTTTCATAAGTGCTGTCAGAAATGACAGATGATCGGTGATATAATTTATTGCTAATGATAGTAGTGTGTAAACTCTGCAGAGGAGCTGAGCCATACAATTGCCATGGTTCCCCACCCACAACAGTGAATAGCAATAAGCGTTCGCCTATACAAACAGCCATACAACCAAGGACTCCACTAACTGTTTACTGTGTTGTTTATAATTACTGAAGCCATAAATGGGCGGCGATAAAAGAAAATTGCCTTCCTGTGAGTTTCAGTGCAGGCTGTAATGTGATTAACACTTTTACCTAAATTCAGTGGCAAAGTACACGATTCTTTGTAAGGTGGAAAAAAAAGATCATCGGACAAGTCATCCAAATAATTGAACTTGAGACTTTGATTTATTAACAAATAGGATCATTTATTATTAAATGCATCTAGTGCGAAACTATGAACTTGACAATCCCCCATACAGCAGAACTCAAACTGGAAAAAGGAGGGGGATTAGGTATTCTGCAGTGCACGTGCTGATAAAGAATGTATTGACAGGCGGAGGAGAACAGAGGTGACCTTCCATATTCTGATGCTTTTTCACTGTCCAGTCACAGGCTGTGGGCAAGACTGAATAGATCCCTATGGAAATATACAAGACCAGATGTTAAATAACTAAATAGCTACCAATCAGATTCAAACCTGTTGGAAAGTTTATGCAGTTAACAGAGGAAAATGTACAATACAACTTCTGGAAGAAGACTTCTAATGCTGTCCAGCTGTCCTCAGGGACAGAAAGTATGGAAACATCTTCCTAAAGAGGACAGAGACAGAGATTGTAACCCTTGCCCATTGATAGTAATGGTGGGTAGGAAGTGGACCTTCTATTTACTATAGAAGCTCCACTTGTTTGCCAGCCTCTTGACCACCAAGACAAATGGGACCCTGGCTCCCTGGTTTGGCACACATTTTTGCGAGTGGCAGTGTAGGGACAGGGTATCCATCATTCAGGGACAATGTTTAGCGCCAAGGAAAGAATACAGAGAATCAGAGGCAGCCTCCCCATTTGGTTATGGACCTGCCAGGCTGCATTCCACTCCTCGCAACTGATGGCACCCCTAAGTGTTCAATCTACTGTCTCCACACTGTTACAGCTTGTGAGTAGCATCCCGGGCAGGTCTATTGTGTATTGCTGAACTTTTGTTACTGCACTTGGGCTCCATGTATTTTCTGCCCGTACCCACAATTGCAGCAGGAATGGTGGGAGCCACTCATGATGGCTCTAGCAGGTGTGTAGACCTGGGTAGTCAGTACAAAGATCTCACCAATAAAGTACCCAAGAGTACAAGAAGGATTTAGGTGCATAAAAGAGGACCTGAACTGTGGAAGCTGTGTCCAATAGAAAAATAAGCAGAGGACGAAGGACTAGTGGCTGAGATTATCTGCAGTCTTCCTGCCACTGATTCTCTACCCCATTACTGATTTACTATACCATGTTCTGCACTGTGTCTTTGTGTGGAGGTGGCTCTCTTAATAGAGGGGCAGAGCTTTACTTCTTCATCTCAGAGTGAAGCTCTGGTGAACTTATGACTGGTAGGGAATATTCAAGAAGCAGCAGGAGAGGTAGAGGAAGCAGAGGTCCACAGAATGAATGGAAAAGTAACAGGGAGATCTTTGCACTGCAGGTCCTCATGTGCAGCTTCCTCTCCAGCAAGGAGAACAATGAATAGCACAGTAGAAAATCTTGCAGCGCCTTAGTTGCTCTCACACTGCAGATATACAACTATGAGGCTGCAGTGCACTGCTATTTTTAAGAAGAAATTCAAGGCAAAATATAACATTTTCAGAGTACTGCTCAGGTAAAGTTACTATTTCTAGATGATCACTGTAAGATAACAAATCTTCTCTTTGTGTGAGTTCAGAGGCAATTCCACACAGACTTTTCTTTTGGTTTTGGATAGGGTTAGGAAGGATTGGAACCGCTATCATGTTTTTGTTGCTGTGACTCCCATCAGGAAGACTCCAGGGAAAGCAAAAATAAGCAGATTAAAGTTCAGCCTTAAATTATAACTAAAAGCAAAACTCTTATGTAAGTTTTGGATATAGTAGAGAGAGATTATAAAACACCTGTCAGTTTTCATTGCTGTATGTGCCACCATTAGGGAGATTCACCCTCTCTATTTGCCCTGTTTACCATTATCATTGAAAGGGAAAGTACAAGAAAATCCCAAATTTTTGGTCCTCCATAGAAAAGTAATAGAGGGTAAATCTTCCAATGGGGACACTAGTTCTGGTGACCTGGATGTCCCCAAGAATTCTCTTAATTTTCAGGGATTTACTCTCACTTCCTGTTTGGCTATAATACAGGAAGTAACGTGAAATCTCCACAATGGGACACGTGGTGGGGAAAAAAAATCTGACAGGTTGTAACCCTCCCTTGCTCTATCCAATATGAGAAAAAAGAGTTTTGACTATAGTTCTACTTAAGTGGTCATATTGCAAACAGTGGACATCATAAATGATTGGAGGTGCTTCTTTTTGGATTTCAGCATTTTATGTTTATGTATTGTTGTGGTCTGATACGGTATATATTCCCTGTATCTCTTATTTGTATTATCTGCCAATGTTAACGCGTTCAGCGGCTTGGCTAAATCTGCTTGAATGAACTCAACTGTGGGCATGCAGTCAAGGTACTTTAGCCTTTCAGAAGGATGCCATTTTCTTGGCTCCACTCCGCTTGACCACTGCCCCTCAACAAAGTAATCTCTCTGTAATTGCTATGAACTGATTTCTATTTGCGATTCATGACATTGCCAGGCTTGCTGAGAAGTGGCGTTCCAAGGCAGGGAAGAGGTTATCTACACACTTTGTCCGATCAATAGGGAACAGCACTATTTATCCCTGTGTATTTATTAGCTTGAGGCCCTGTCACATTCAATCTGAGCAGATCGATAGCAACTCGTTGTGGGTTAATTATAATCACTAAATAAACGCACAAGTCTCAAAGTTCAGCCAGGTACTGCAAGGTTTCAAGAAAAAAAACTTCACAAAGCTTAGCCAGGAAGGTTTCATTGATCTGTCCAGGGCAGGTGGGAGTTTGAACCTCTCTGCGGTGATTGTACCCTTTTCAAATTATGCTCTTATCTCCAGCTTTTCCTATCTAATAATGTATGTTATTGAAGATAAAAAGTTCAACCAATTGAGTGGGAGAGCATGAAGCTTTTTTTTTTTTTTTAATGTATTGAGCGTATTGCTTGGACGGAATATCACGCTGCCAAAACCACCAATGAGCGGACGCAAACCTGGCAGTCTTAGAAACCTCCCCACTCTATCCAAAACTGAAAAAAAAAGTTGTGTCTTAAAGTGTATTTCCACTTTTGCAGCCAAATTAGGATAACATCAACATTATATTTGTTTCACGTTCCCTTTCACATAGCATAAATGAAAAAAAATGCAGCTTACCTATTGTTGATGTTCTGTTCTGGAACTACACTGCACAACAACTTTAAGATTGTATAAGATGTGGCCTGTTAACACACAGAGAGAAATGCAAAATCTTTTATCATAGGGAAAACCAAGAATTGTATATTGCAGTTTTATACTGACATCAACAATGAGGCACAATTCCTCCCACTGACACCAATGATGGGACATTATTTCTCCCACTGATACCAATGATGGGGCACTATTCCTCCCACTGACACCAATGATGGGGCACTATTCCTCCTACTGACACCAATGATGGGGCACCATTTGTCCCACTGACAGCAATGATGGAGCACTATTCCTCCCACTGATACCTGTGATGGGGCACTATTCCTCCCACTGATACCAGTGACGGGGCACTATTCCTCCTACTGACACCAATGATGGGGCACTATTCCTCCCACTGACACCAATGATGGGGCACTATTCCTCCTACTGACACCAATGATGGGGCACCATTTGTCCCACTGACACCAATGATGGGGCACTATTCCTCCCACTGACACCAATGATGGGGCACTATTCCTCCTACTGACACCAATGATGGGGCACCATTTGAGTCACCCTGTTTACCACGGGGTAGTAACCACAGTCATCCTCCTTATCACGGGGTAGTAACCACAGTCA
>BLSH010333424.1:484653-499443 GCA_018402905.1 Glandirana rugosa | reverse complement strand
GTGATGGGGCACTATTCCTCCCACTGGCACCAACGATGGGGCACTATTCCTCCCACTGGCACCAATGATGGGGCACTATTCCTCCCACTGAAACCAAAGATGGGGCACTATATCTCCCACTGATACCAATGATGGGGCACTTCCTCCCACTGACACCAATGATGGGGCACTATTCCTCCCACTGACACCAATGATGGGGCACTATTCCTCCCACTGACACCAATGATGGGGCACTATATCTCCCACTGATACCAATGATGGGGCACTATTCCTCCCACTGACACCAATGATGGGGCACTATTCCTCCCACTGACACCAATGATGGAACACTATTCCTCCCACTGACACCAATGATGGGGCACTATATCTCCCACTGATACCAATGATGGGGCACTATTACTCCCACTGACACCAATGATGGGGTGCTATTCCTCCCACTGACACCAATGATGGGGCACTATATCTCCCACTGATGCCAATAATGGGGCACTGTTCCTCCCACTGACAGCAAAGATGGAGAATTGTTTACTCCAACTGATGCAGGGACATTTTCTACTTTCACTGACCCCATTCTTGACCCCTTAAAGTCTGAAGGATAGCAAACTGACCCTTTGTTTAGAACGTTTGGAGACCTCAGTTTTGAAGATTAAAAGGCTGCTATAGACGGTCTGAATCTCGGCTGGTTCAGCAGGGACCGGCCGAGAATCAAACCATGTATGGGCAGGCTAATTGTACCCAAGTAAATCGATCAATCAACTTGGGTACAACCAACATTTCGGATTTTTCATGCGATTATTGCCAGCAGCTATAGCCAATAGCAATAATCACTGTGTTCTCCTGGCCAGGATGGCGCCCCCCAACCCCGGAAGAACAGTTCCATGGGAGTGATTCTTCCCATCAACACTGTCTGTGGTTGCAGGAAAGAAAATCGCTCAATCTATGGCTGATTTAAAGCCTGGTACACATGGCAGAGCCAGCATTTTCCATTGTATGTTAATAAGAACTGGAGCCAGTGCCCAGCTATTGGGACTGATCAAATTGAACTATTTGAAAAATTCTTGCAGTTAGCTATGACACATTTGTAGTGCCGCCCATCAGTGCCCATCAGTGCCACCTCTCTGTGTCCTTCAGTGCTGCCTATCAGTACCCATGGGGGAGGGGGCAGCTCTGATGATAGGGTGAGTATTGCAGAGAGATGGACAGAGTATGTCTACTATTCAAAACTATTTAGTATAACTGCAGAGGCCACAGTCAATGGTCATTCTCACCCAGAGCCCCACCTGCTGGGTACATGTGGTAAATATAAAAATATTTTCAAGTGAAATCTAATATTTAGCTAAAGAAAAAGACATCTCAAAATCATTTCTTAAAATATTTTTTTATTACCAATCATCATAAATTAACAAAGAAAACACATCAATTATCTAGATTCTCTTTAACTTAAGTAAACAGAGCTCTGGCGCCATTCGGAATATTCAGAGTCTGTTCGGTGATATGAGATAAAAAGGACACCATGGGAAGTGGTTATCTAAAGTCTCTGGTGACAAGTCAGTTACAAGAGTTTATCATACCACTCCGAATCAGATAAACAATACAGCTTTCAATTAGTATGAGATTATGACAAGGAGAAGACAAGGACAAAAGTGCCTGAATTGTAAGGGTGCCAGCCATTAAAACTTACTTGTTTCAACTACAAAAATATAGTATTTGGATATAAAGCCCAGAATAGCAAATTACTAAAAAAAGGGTAGTTTTTAATAGTCGTTTGCGTACCTAAAAGAGTCACTTAACAATATTGTGACCTAGGAACCTTTATCATTAATATATACAGTATATATATATATATATATATATATATTCAATCAAATGAGGCAAAGTGCACATTGGTAATTCTTCTCAGTGCAAAGCAATAAGGCCACCCCACCAAACGGGAATGGCTGCACATAAAATTTATTAAACTAAAAAAAATGTATCAGTCAAGAAGACAAACCATAGGAGCTCTGGAAGCCCTAATGTCAGCTCTTAATGAGAATTTGTTGCCAAGCCATTCACTTCAGCAACGATCTTCCCATAAAATTATGTATGCATTTAAAGTCAAATCCTTTTTTTAATTTGACTTTAAATAGTTTTTTTGAGCCAAGCTTGGCCAGGCAAACTATTTCCATTGCATAATGATGCAGCCCTTGTTATAGATTGTAGTAGCATTAGCTGCGTACAATAAGCGGTGCTGTGTTTCAGCCACAGCACGGGCAACTTCTTTTTCTGTTGCTGGAATTAAATAGAGTTGGGATGAATTCTACTCCCATTCAGTAGAAGCCTTATATTTTTATCAGTGAATAAAAGGCTCCTTCTGATTTGAAGAGGAAGGTGGATGGCATCACGATGGGCAGTGCTTCTTAACATTCCCTGGAACCGTAGGTTACTAGGGGTTCCTTGAGCAATGAGCATCTTCTGCCACTCAAATGAGTACCCACTTACAGCAATGGTAGCCCTAGCCACCTCCCCCCTTTTTTCATATACAATATATTTCTGGACAAAGGTACTATATTATATTTAATTATACCTATGCCACTTCCAAACACTTACAGCAATGAATTTTAGCTATCCATAAGGGGGATTCTTCCCAATGATCACAAGTGTAAAGAACATTCTTCCCAATGACCATCACACTAATGTATCAGGAGTTGTAGATATAGTGATTATTAGCAAGAGTTCCCTGAGACCTAAAAGTTATTTCAAGGGTTCCTCTACTGTAAAATTTAAGTTGGTTATGAAAAAGGCATAAGGGTCTATTAAAGCGGAGTTCCACCCACTTTCGAGGGGGGTGGGGGTGGGGCGGGGATCCAGTTTTCACAGGGTCCCAGGTCCACTTCCTCCCCTGGTGCCACAGCTCAGGGAAGGAAGTCCACGTTCCCCCCCTCCCTCTCGGCGATCTTCTGGGACACGTCACAGGTTCCAGAAGGTACACCGAGCCAGTCACAAGGCGCAGCGGCTTTGAAGCCAATGCCGGGTGCCCACACTTGTGATGCCGACACCGCCAAGGGGAGGGGGAGAAGAGCGAGCCCTCGGGCGACCACATCGCTGGAGCCTGGGACAGGTGAGTGGCCATTTTTTGTAGCTGCTGACTTTTACATGGGTGGAACTCAGCTTTAAGTAGTGTTTTCACCAAGAGATACACATTTTTCTAATTGAAACAGCTGAAACCGTGTGAATCTTGGGTGAAAATGAATCAATAGGCTCCTTAGTAAATGTTTGCTGGAGCAAAAAATATATTCTGAAAGTTGATGTTAAGCTACTGATCAAAAAATTATCTCATTTAACAAACAATCCCAATGTAGATGTAACAGTCTAACAATGTAGCTAACCTCAGGCATAAGTGGGCAGTCAGAATTGTGTGCACAATCCAGAGGATGAAATCCAAAGAACAGTTGCTTTACAAATGCTTGTTGTATGAACATGTACACTTTTATTGCCTGATCATGATATGCGTTCATACAGTGTGTAGGGAATTGGTAGACATCTGTGTGGCAAATGTTATTTTTCTCAAAGTGGTTGTAAACCTCAGACATGAAATCTGAAGAAAACACACATTTCTATACTGTTTACTTGCCTCTAAACAGGGTGGATTTGATTTAAATCACCAGTAAAAAAAAGGCTTGATTTAAATCAACTTGATTAAATCATATTTTTTAAAGAGCAACTGTCATCTCTGTCCCGCAATGGCTCCTCCTCTAACCCGCTGGTGACTCACCGACCGTCCCATTCACTTTTCCTGTGTGCTTTGTGAAGGGGGTGTCCCTTCCCTCTTGTACAATGTGTAACTTCAGCTTCCTGCTTCTTGCTTTGCGAGTCTGTGAAAAAAAGTTTTTATCTATGAGTTTTAAGCCTCGTACACACAGTGCGACGGTTATACGACCGAACGGACCAAATCGTATGTTGGCTCATGTATCTCGCGTACTGACATGCACTAAACGATCGTACGACCAAGCCGAACGCAGTGACATGTTATGAGCGTATAAAGAGAAAGTTCAGGTGCATGTAATTTGTGAATTAGGAACGAACGGATGCTTTCAGCTGTTCCTGACTTCTGAGCATGCGTGTTTTGCACAGTACAACTTGTTGGACCGGTACGACCACTTGTTGGCACAGCCAAAGTTTTCTAGATTGCTCATCCAACTCCTGTTGTACGACCGTCGTATGTAGACTGTTCTAATCGCGCGTACTGACGGTCGGATGATCATACAACGAGCGGTCGTACGACCGTTTGCATAAGACTCGAACTGTGTGTATGAGGCTTTACAAGGATGTACAGAACAAATCGCTGCAAATAAACTGGTACAACGTATGTAAGAGGAATTGTTTCACCTCTGTGTATCACATGAGGCCAGTTGCTTCACTGGGTATAGGTAAAGGTTTACAAACACTTTAAACAACCTAGCAGGGGTGTTTTTAGAATGCAGTGGGTACAAGATAATAAGCTGGGCCCATCCTTCCTCAAGAAAAGGAAAAACAGCAGCTTCATTCACCCTGGCCTTGGTGCTGTAAATCTCATGGCTCGGGATGCATCAGAGCTCTGGACTATGGGAACATACAGGTTGTAGTTCCACTTGTGCAAATGATCAAAGCCCATGGAGTGCAATGCAAGGATATAATAAACACATTCCACATTATTGGAATATTATATTATTCCAATAGACACATTCCATATTATTCTGCATATACTACACATATTAGGGATATACCAGTGCAACTTAGTTGAATGACCGCACTACCAAAAACAACCTCCTGGGGGGTGTCACTTGGCACCCAGAAGATTTATTACCCAAAGTCATCTGTGTTCAACAACAGTACTATAGCTCGCATATAAGGTATCATCCTTTGGAATTTTTTGGGTTTTCTGTTTTTCTTTTCTTTCGTAAGACATTTTACACCCAAGGCCTGTTGTTATACCTTAGGTTCCCAAAGTTTGAGAACCATCGCAACCACCTTTGGGTGTCAAAACTTTAATGACACCTGTTGGAAAATCTGATTTCCTATTTCTGACTCCTAATAGAGCAGAGAATCGTCACCTATCGCATGCAACATAGAACCATGTGAAAAATTAATCTTTAACCACTTCCGGTCTATAATAGAATGACGGTCTGGAAGTGGTTCAGTTATCCTGACTGGGCGTCATATGACGTGGTTAAATGAACGCCATGTCTTAAGTACAAAGATGCACATACTATACATGGGGCAGGTAAATCATGTAAGGCCTAACTACATTAATACTCATCCCACGAAGGAGAGGAGAAGATTCCAATTGTTAATGCCCATACACTAGGTCTGATTGTTGGCCAACAGTGGTCGTCCAACAGAATGTTGGCCGATAATCCGATAGGGTGTACGCACGATTCTACAGCCAATTTCCAATTGTCGTCCAACAGAAATTGGACGACGAGACTAGAAAACTTGTGTTGGCCAACAAGGCATTGGCCGATTGTTGGCTCGTGTGTACAGAAGTTGGCCAACTAAAAGTTGGAAGTGCAAACACGCATGCTTGGAATCCAGGAAGTGTTCGGTCATGTAACCTTTGTTCGTAATTCACAAATCACATTCACCTGAGCTTCCTCGTTATACGCTTGTAACACATAACTACGTTTGGCTTTGTTGGCCGATTACGTGACTCATGTCAGTGCGCTAGAGAAAACTGCCGTCGCCCAATTTGGACAAAAGTTGGACGTTCGGTTGACCAATCGTTGGCTCGTGTGTACGAGGCTTTATATTAGCTGTAGTCAATCATCAAGCACAATTATTATCAATGCTTTGCAGCATGAAGTTTACTAACAAAATGATGAAGTGTAATAAATGGCTCGTCAAAGTAATAACAGATAACAATGTTCAGTCTTAAGAACTCCAATGCCATTTTTCATTCATGATCTCATAGATCAAATGAAAGATGTTACTAGTGCAATATCAATGCCCGTCATTGTTTGAAATGGTTACCTTATTGTGAAACCTTCTACCATCATTAGAAGAAAGATGGAAACTAAAGATTTAAGATTTGGCCATACACTGTTGGATTTTTAGCTGGTTCCTGAGGAACCTCCCAATCGGCAGCCCTCAATAGATAAATTAAAGGAGTCCGGTAGAAAATTGTTGCAGATGCATTCACTGTTCAGGTATTTTGACAGCTGGTGTTCTGCCGAAAACTCCAACTCGCCAACATCTCCAACCACATCACTTCCGGTGAGAGATTTCAGCAATAATTGAAGATTTAGACGAGTTGGCTGTTTTCACAGAACTCCGGCAGCGTATATGGTACAGGACGAGTTTGCCGTTTTGACAGAACAGCAGTTGAGGGGGAAAATTGTTGTCACAGCCTTGGAGGCCGCCATATTGGTTGCTACCCGCTGTTCTGTTAAAACCGTGAACTTGTCCTGTACTGTACTGTATATGCTGCCGGTGTTCTGTGAAAACAGCCAGCTCATCTAAATCTCCAATTATTACTGAAATCCTTTACCGGAAGTGACGTGGTTGGAGATTTCGGCAAGTTGGAGTTTTCGGCAGAACACCGGCTGTCAAAATACAATGGCCACAGTTGGAGATTCGTCCATCCATGCTATATAATGAAGAAGGCATCAAATTCCCATTTGATAGTGCATACATAATTCTAGGGCCAACATAATATTTTAGCTTTCTGTAAGGGTAAAATTCTGACCACCACTAAGAAAGGCATTCTTCCCACTGGCTACCAATGAATTGGTTTTACAAGAAAGGATTTCCTCAGACCCGAACACAATGCATTGGTATGAACAAGGGTTGCCAAAGACCGGAACATTATTTTAAAGTAGAATTCACGCTAACACTAAAATCTAGAGATCTACAGGCATCCACAATCTAAGACTACCCTATCTAGCCCTGTAAAAAAGAAATTGCTATACATACCTTTTCTGAAGCTGCTCCGGTCCGGTTCCACGCTGAGCTGTCAGCGTCGTCTTCGCTGTGTAGCTGGGTGCAGGGGAGGCAACTGACAATGGAAGCCCCATAGTAGGTCTATGGGTGACGTCACTTCCCATTCATTTCCCAGCCGCTGACAGCTGTCTTCTGCAGAGCTTCCTCCGTTGGAGACCGGACCAAATTGGCTTCAGAAAAGGTATGTATAGTGATTTCTTCTTTTAGATAGGTTAGTCTTAGATCATGGATGTCTGTAGATTTAGAGAATTTAGTGTTAGGGTGAACTTCTAGGGTTCCCCTGGGGTAAAAGGGTTGAGAAAGCCTGCTATAAAAGGTTATAGTTTTTCTCCACTTTACTAAAAGCTGAACCTGAAAATCTATAGCTGTCTTGCCTGTTATCGCGGTTATAATTTTTCTCCACTTTGTTATCGCTGTAATCAAGTAATTGCATGTTGACCATGTGTTAAAGTATAGTCCCAGTCAAAATTCCTCTTTTTTTTAGTTTTGAATAAATAAGGAAAGACTGATAAGAATTAGGCCAAGTGTTTATTGCTTTTGGAGAGAATACCCTTCATTTTGTGTCCAGCATCCTAATTACATGGTATAACATACACAGGAAATTATCTTCAAAGGGGACAATAAAAAAATGTTTTTTTTTTTTTTTTTGGTAAAGTGGAGAAAGGTTATAACCTCTTTTAGCAGCCTTTCTCAAACATTTTACCCCAAAGGAAAGCTTGAAATAATGTTCAGTTCTTGGGAAACCCTTGCTAAAACTAATTCATTGTGTTTGGGTCTCGGGGAATCCTTTTTCTTAAAACCAAATCATTGGTTCAGGTCTTGGTGAACTCTTGCTAAGACCAATTCATTGATGGCCAGTGGGAAGAATGCACCCTTTACAGAGGAGGTCAGAATGCCACACCAGACATCAACTCCCTGTTGCAAATGTCCACTTATAGAGAACACCTCAGATGCGTTTCACTCTTTTCAGAGCTTAATCATAGAGGCCATCTTTTACCCATCTCCTTCACATTCAAGCAACAGGAAGTCAGGTTTCTGTGTGCAGACAGCCACCATTTTATTGAAGTCTACTGGGGCCTGACAGACCAATTCTGTCTGTCTTGCACCAGTCTTTTTACATTCTGATCCAACCGACACAAGTTTGGGGGGGGGGGGGCATTCGGGTGGTACTCTATTCATTGTTTTGGGCTACAGATATTTGCAGCACTTGCAGTAAATGTACTTGGCCTGAAAAAGTGTCCCCTGGTAGGTGGGAGCTAGAGTATGTAGGGTTTTATGTAGGCGAGATAAAATTTAGTCAGGCCTGACTAAGAGCAGGACCGATTGTTTTGATTTCTGGGCTAGGAGTGGCTCAGGTAGGACAGGGCAGTTCCTAGATGATGTCGCTGGATCCTCCTACTTCTTTCCTTAAGGGACTGGAACATTCGGGAAAGAGTGGCTGGAGGGGAGGTGGGATCATCTGGGTGTTCTAAAGAGCCCTGACCAATCTGGATTGACAGGGGGCAGGCCTCCTTAAATATCCTGGGACAGCCCAGTCAAGGGAGAAGAGTGTCAGGTGGAAGAGCAGAGATGTAGCAGAGGTGCTGTGGAGGCCTCACCCGGGAAGGGAGCCCCCAGTTTGGGGGGGTGACCTTGAGGCCTGGTGAAAAGCAGTCGGCTCCTGGAGCAGCACAAGGTAGCAGGACAGCAGCAGAGAGGCTACATAGAGGACTCTTTAAATGATTCACTGGTGTCTGTGAGTGACAGACCCTGGGAGCTGGACAGATAGGCTGGGGAGGAGACAGTGGACAGTCTGTGGAGGTCAGAGGGACCAGTCAGGGGAAGGAGTGTCACTGGACAGCAAAGTAGGCCAGAGCGACCTGGAAAAAGGATGGGCTGGGAGTAGTAGTTCATCCATATTCAGCTAGCACCAACGTACTTAGCTACACCCAAGATAGATAGAGCAATCCTCACCATGTGCTAGCTGTGGTGAAGGGAGAGGTGTCATGGAGGCCTAATAAATTGCCTTTCAGGCCTGGAGCAGCAAGCAGTGTGCAGGAGAGAAGTAAGGAGAGGAAGAGTCAGCAAGCAACAGTGCTGAAGAAAGAGGAGTGTATATACAATCGGTGTATATAGAAGGTCCTATGTACCAATTCACTGGGCATCCCAGAGCAAACCTTACCCCATCCAAGTTTATTCCCCTAATAAAAAAACAAAGTACCGGCCTGTTCAGTGACTCTGGATGTGAGGAAATTGAGTGACTGAGGGCAGGGCGTCAGGTGAACCACACAACTATCAGCCACCCCCCAAGGGGGCACATGGCTACATGCAATATATTTCATATTTGTTCTGTGATACAGACAGACTTTAATAAGGAGGACCAGCATGTCCTCGAAATGTTAGATAAGCCTTGATAAGATTGCTAAGTAAACTGCTTGATGTATCCAGCGTGGAGATCCTTTCTGCAACCTTTCTCTTTTGTATGACGGCTGAACGTGGCTCAAGCACTCACAGAATATAAACAGAAAATATTCAAGTTCAGATAAAAGTAAAGTAGATCTTACAGATCGATGAGCCTGACATGGTAGTATTTTAAACATTTTACAAATGGCTTTCGGAAATGGTATGGAATTTCAGAAAGGGCCAAATGTAAGTAATGCTGGAGGCCCTCTCTATGTTTGCCTGAGCCGGCGAGCCTCCATCGATGTAATCACTTAGTTGTGGTGATGTGTTGATATAACTTTTCTTCGGTTAGAATATACAAACCACTCGTCAGAGCCCTAATGGAATATACTTTCACTGAGGGCATAGAGGGGCTGTGTCACGGGTGGGAGGGTTATAGTGCAGAAGCTCTCCTTGTATGTCTGTTTATTTATATAGTATAAATGTGCACGCTGGGGAAAAGCCAACTTAGTTTCACATTTGGTTGCCAACAGTTTTGCAAGAAATTGGCTATCATTGCTACTTCAATAAAAAAAATCTAGCCAAGAAATAAAATCATGTCTGCGGCAAAGACAAATTCCACTGAAGTATGTGTTTTATTATTTTCCCATCATCCCTTGCTGTCTGGTGGCTGCATTGGTAGCGGAGCAAGAATTTGATTAATTTATTCCAAAGTAATAGGGAGTTTGTATAGTTGTATTCTACAACAGTGCGTGGAGCTTCGACTCTTCTGGGAAGGCTGTTCACAAGGTTTAGGAGTGTCTATGGGAAAGTTTGACCATTCTTCCAGAAGCGCATTTGTGAGGTCAGGCACTGACCTCAGAAACTGTTTCCACAAAGTTGGGAGCATGAAATTGTCCAAAATGTCTTGGTATGCTGACGCCTTAAGAATTCCCTTCACTGGAACTAAGGGGCCAAGCCCAACCCCTGAAAAACAACCCCACGCCATAATCCCTACACTACCAAATGATTTGGACCAGCGCACAAAGTAAGGTCCATAAAGACATGGATGAGCGAGTTTGGTGGAGGAAATTGACTGGCCTGCACAGAGTCCTGACCTCAACCCGATAGAACACCTTTGGAATGAATTAGAGCAGAGACTGCGAGCCAGGCCTTCTCATCCACATCAGTGCCTGACCTCACAAATGTGCTTCTGGAAGAATGGACAAACATTCCCATAAACACACTCCTAAACCTTGTGGACAGCCTTGCCAGAAGAACTGAAGCTATTTTAGCTGCAAAGGGTGGGCCAACTCAATATTGAACCCTATGAACTAAGAATGGGATGCCATGTGCGTGTAAAGGCAGGCGTCCCAAAACAGGTATCTCTTTTTCTTTTAATGAGGGGACATTATATATATATACAAAAGTGAGTACATCCCTCACATTTTTGTAAATATTTTATTATATCTTTTCATGTGACAACACTGAAGAAATGACACTTTGCTAAAATGTAAAGTAGTGAGTGTACAGCTTGTAAAACAGTGTAAATTTACTGTCCCCTCAAAATAACTCAACACACAGCCATTCATGTCTAAACCGCTGTCAACATAAGTGAGTACACCTTTAAGTTAACAGGTCCAAATTGTGCCCAATTAGCCATTTTCCCTTCCCGGTGTCATGTGACTTGTTAGTGTTACAAGGTCTCAGGTGTGAATGGGGAGCAGGTGTGTTAAATTTGGTGTCATCACTCTCTCATACTGGTCACTGGAAGTTCAACATGGCACCTCATGGCAAAGAACTCTCTGAGGATCTGAAAAAAAGAATTGTTGCTCTACATAAAGATGGCCTAGGCTATAAGAAGATTGCCAAGACCCTGAAACTGAGCTGCAGCATGGTGGCCAAGACCATAAAGCGGTTTAACAGGACAAGTTGCACTCATAACTGGCCTAGGCATGGTCAACCAAAGAAGTTGAGTGCACATGCTCAGCGTCATATACAGAGGGTGTCTTTGGGAAATAGACACATGAGTGCTGCCAGCATTGCTGCAGATGTTGAAGGGGTGGAGGGGTCAGCCTGTCAGTGCTCAGACTATGCGCCCCACACTGCATCAAATTGGTCTGCATGGCTGTCATCCCAGAAGGAAGCCTCTTCTAAAGATGATGCACAAGAAAGCCTGCAAACAGTTTGCTGAAGACAAGCAGACCAGGATCACTGGAACCTGTGGTCTGATGAGACCAAGATAAACTTATTTGGTTCAGATGGCATCAAGCGTGTGTGGCGGCAACCAGGTGAGGAGTACAAAGACAAGTGCGTCTTGCCTACAGTCAAGCATGGTGGTGGGAGTGTCATGGTCTGGGGCTGCATGAGTGCTGCCGGGACTGGGGAGCTACAGTTCATTGAGGGAACCATGAATGCCAACATGTACTGTGACATACTGAAGCAGAGCATAATCCCCTCCCCTTTGTAGACTGGGCAGTATGACCGCTGGGAAGCTGACCGCTGCCTTGCTAAAGAAGCTGAGGGTAAAGGTGATGGAGTGGCCAAGCATGTCTCCAGACCTAAACCCTATTGAGCATCTGTGGGGCATCCTCAAATGGAAGGTGGAAGAGCACAAGGTCTCTAACACGAGGACTCCAGTGGCAACCTGTGAAGCTCTGGCGAACTCCATGCCCAAGAGGGTTAAGGCAGTGCTGGAAAATAATGGTGGCCACACAAAATGTTCACACTTTGGGCCCAATTTGGATATTTTCACTTAGGGGTTTTACAGGACACCGGGGATGTGTCCTAGAAGGCAGGTACATTCCACCCGATATTGGGGCCATGGTCCCTTTAAGAAGGGCGTTTGCAGAGTCTCAAACCCATATCACTAGGACTTCGGTACCTATGGGGTTAAGACCCGGGGAAGGGAGGTCTGAAAAGCAGCAGAGACTCAGTGCACCTGTGTCAAAGAAGTGAGAGAGAGGGAGAGATCACAAGCTGGACAGCAAGCGTGTGCTCTCTGAATCAACTGAGACACAGGCTGCTGAACCCCTGTGTCTGGCCGGCCTGCTGTTTTAGTTATCAATACCAGGATTCTGGACTATGTATTTACTTTGGCTGAAGAAAGCTGTCTTTTGATTTTGTTTGCTTCAAAATAAATGAACTGTTTGCTTCAATAAACTGGCTGGCGGTCATTACGGGGCTACCCACAGGTTACAGGGTGTACTCACTTTTGTTGACAGCGGTTTAGACATTAATGGCTGTGTGTTGAGTTATTCTGAGGGGACAGCAAATTTACACTGTTATACAAGCTGTACACTCACTACTTTACATTGTAGCAAAGTGTCATTTCTTCAGTGTTGTCACATGAAAAGATATAATATATTTACAAAAATGTGAGGGGTGTACTCACTTTTGTGAGATACTGTATATCTAAGTGTTATTTTAATTCTGAAATAGACGTTTGTTAGCAAAAATACTTACCTGATTCATAGTTCTTAATAGTCATTGAGATAATGGTGGAAACATGCAGATCTAAGTTGTGCAAAAACAGATGGAACTTGGAATCCCTTGGTTCCCTACTGAGGTTAATTTCCCTTTTAGCCACACCCTACTCACCAGAAGCCTATGATTCCTATTACGGGATGTTGGTATGTAGAAGGTCTCCGTCATAGGGTATCCGTCATCCACAGTGGGGATCCCACCATCTGTTCCTCCAAACCCGCCATACTCTCACATGAGGAGTTTTAAATAGAAGGAAGAGAAAGGAGGCCTGATAGTGAAGTATGTTCATTTTTATTAAAAGGTTTAAAACATAAGAGCACAATAAAAGCTTACGTGCGTTTGTGATGTGCAGGGGACGGTGTTTGCGGTCCACCTGCGTTGCAAGGAGCGGAAGGGACGAACCGTAAGTCACAATCACCCGACGCTGCGTTTCGTCGGCATATGTGCTGACGTCATCAGGGCGTCCCCTGCACATCACAACCGCATGTAAGCATTTATCGTGTTCTTGCGCTATGAAAACGGTGTTCAAACCACACATGTGAGGTATCGTCGCGATCGCCAGAGTGTGAGCAATAATTCTAGCAAAAGACCTCCTCTGCACCTCTAACCTGGTAACTGTTAAAATTTTTAAAAGCATTGCCTAAGGAGATTTTTAAGTACCGGAGTTTGTCGCCATTCCGCGAGTGTGCACAATTTTCAACCGTAGCATGTATGGTATCTATTTACTCGGAGTAACATCATCTTTCACAAAATACAAAAAAATGTGCCTAACATTACTGTTGTCTTATTTTTTTACTTTTTTTTTTTTTTTACTTTTTTTTAACTTAATTTTTTCCAAAAAAATTGCGCTTCAAAGACCGCTGCGCAAATACCGTGTAACAAAAAGTATTGTAATGATCCCCATTTTATTCTCTAGGGTGTTTGAAAATATATATATATAATGTTTGGGGGTTCTAAGTAATTTTCTAGCAAAAAAACTGTAAAAAAGGGCTCCGATGGGTAAGTGGTTAACCACTCTCAAGTCATAGTAAATATTCATATGCACAGAATTAATTGCCAGTTCAAGGACAAGGTCATCCAGCGCCCAGGGCAATGATGCAAAAACTGTGCCCCTCCCCCATACATGATGTCCACACTTAGAGGTAACTACGCGCAATAGTCACTTGCTTGTCAAAATCACTGCCGCTGTCACTACTGCTGTCAGCCTTGTAACAGAAGGAAGGCTCCCCCATCCCTACAGTAAAGTATTGCACCCAGGGCCGCCGTCCCTTCTGCCCACCCCTTGTCCCGGCCCTGGGTTTGCCTGGGTGCTCCAGTTTCCTCCTACAATCCAATAATATACCAGTAGGTTGAATGCTCCCCACAAAACCATTCCCTACTGTTTATATATGATTATTGGGGCTTGTTCACACCACAGCATATGTTGGAATAAGCATCCCAATATGAGTTTTAATGCTATTCATTGTGAATTGCATCCCAGTGCACATCTACATGGTGCTGCAATGGATCTACACACCATGCACAGATGTTAATGCTCTGGTTATGAGCAATCATACATGATCTACTTGTTCATGCGTTGACAATCTAGGATGCCTAATGCAAATCACAAGCTCACTGTTGTAGAGGGAATGGGCCCTGGACATGAAAGCTTCAATACAGCATGTTGCACATTATGTCATCCCTACTATCATGAATATTCATTGGCTTACTTGCTTCAGTCCGTGTTTCTATCCTCTTGGTAACCTTGGAAGAACTGCATGGTGTTGCGGATGTTAATCTCATTTTCCCAGGGTTATAAGAGCCTTGATTAATGAAGTCTCTCCTTTTCCTCTTATACAGCAGACCTGTCTGTCAGAGGGCTCTGATCCTTACAAATGGGAAATTGTTGCTCCACGTACCACACATCTAGGTAACGTCGTGGTACATCTACACGTGACCCTACGTTAAGTGTTACTTATCGTAATTTTGAGTATAACCCTACGAATAAGG
>BLSH010333424.1:455895-482937 GCA_018402905.1 Glandirana rugosa | reverse complement strand
GCAGGATTCTGATGAAAGACTGAACTCTGATGGGGACCCTGATGTAAGGGAAGACTCTGATTGGGGGGGGGCTCTTATAGGGTCTCAGATGTAAGGGGGGCTGTGATGGGGTCCTGATGTAAGGGGAGCTATGATGGGGACTCTGATGTAAGGGGGGCTTTGATGGGAACTCTGATATGGGGGAATCTGATGGGTAATATGAGATAAGTGGGAACATTTGTGGGGACCCTGATATGAGAGGGGACTCTGATGTAAGGAGGGAATCTGATAGGGACTCTGTAAGGAGAACTCTGATGGGGACCCTAGAGTAAAGAGAGACTCTGATGTAAGGGGGGACTATGATGGGGACCCTAAGGTAAGGGGAGACTGTGATGGGGACTCTGATGCAATAGGGAACTGTGATGGAGACCCTAAGGTAAGGAGAGACACTGATGAGGACTCTGATATAAGGGGGGATTCTGATGAAAGGGGGAATTCTGATAGAGACCCTGATGTAAGGGAAGACTATTATTTGGAGGAGACTCTGATAGGGTCTCTGATGTAAGGGGGACTGTGATGGGGCCCTGATGTAAGGGGAGCTCTGATTGGGACTCTGATGGAATGGGGTTTTGATGGAAACCCTGATATGGGGGGGGGGGGGGATCTAATGGGGAATATGAGATAAGAGGGAACATTTATGGGGACCCTGATATGAGAGGGGATTGGGGAGTCTGGGGTAAGGGGGGGGCACTGATGGGGACCCTAGAGTAAGGGGAGATGCTGATGGGAATTCTGATGTAAGAGAGCTACAATGGGGACCCTGATGTAAGGGGGACATTAATGGGGATCCTTATGTAAGAGAAGGTTCTGAGGTAAGGGGGAACTCTGTTGGGTACCTTTATGTAAGGGGGGACAATAATGAGGACCCTAATTAAAGGGGGACTCTGATTTAAGAAGAGTTTGATGGGGACCCTGTGATTTAAGAAGACTTTGATGGGGACCCTGAAATGGGGGGGGACATGATATAAGTGGGAACAATCATGGGGACCCGGTTATCAGAGGGGACTCTAATGTAAGGGGGGAATCTGATGGGGACTCTGATGTAAGTGTGGACTCTGATGGTGACCCTAGAGTAAGGGGAAACTCTGTTGTAAGGGGGATATTAATGGGTACCCTGATGTAAGTGGGACTTTAATATGTAAAGGGATATTCTGAGATAAGCAGGGACTCTTATGGGGACCCTAATGTAAGGGGAGATATTAATGAGGACTCTAATGTAAAGGGGGACTCTGATGGGCTTATTTTTTTTTTAGAATTTCTTTGCTTTGTTTTACTGAAGTTATATCTCTATTGCTCTAAATGATACCAAGTTTTAAAAAGAAATTCCAAGAAAATTCATTCATTTACATTTGATAAGTTCATTTATAAAACTGATATTTTGCGACCTGAGAATATTTGTGAAATATACACTGTGACCGTCATACTGAACAGTTGGGAGACCCCTGATATAGAGCAACAGTATGATTTTAATTATGCTTGTTCTGTGCCATTAGTCAGATGGCAACATTGTAACTTCATAGGAAAGTGAGAGAGGTTGAACAAAGGAAAATGAATTGTGAAATGGTAAAATTAACATTGGCTTATAGGTGTACGTACGTTACTATCATTAAAAAAAAACCCTTATTATGCATGTATGCAAACATCGTTAAATGTATTTCTAATAATGACTTATACATTAATAAAAAAAATTATAGAAATATAAAAAAAATCCATATTAAATTCTTTGGGCAAATTTACTGACACTCAGTCCTCACTTTTCCTGAATCAGGGGCCCTTTGCCCCACCAGGACCTTGGCCAGGCACCAGTTGATGTAATGTCTACCACTAAAGCAGCCCATACATTAGTCTTTTTTTTTCCTTTTTTCGTTCAACTAACCAAAAATCAATTCTAACTACAAAATTCAGGTACCATTTTTTTTTCTTATTTGTAGAAGTTAAAGCCTAATTTTAATAATTAAAAAAAAATTACAAAAATTGTTTCCTGTTCAACAAAGCTTTTTTGTGATGATGAATGACGAGGCTCCAAACCGTATATGGCTTTGTTATTACAGATACTCGCTGAGCTGGTTGCGAGTTTCTTTTGCTACTCGGTTTAAGAGAGGGATGTTCTAAATATTTACACATGGTAAAGGCAGGAGGTACAATAAATGCATATTATACTGTGATTTACAATGTTTCATTCCCCATGTCCAAATACAGAGGGGAGAAAATTACTAGCTGTTCATCATGTTTTCTGAAAGAGGAATGTATGCTGCTACAGTATAGTTATTTTAATTAGTAGAAGTAGCCTTTTACGTTTTCATCTTAAAGGAGAACTATTTTTTTTTTTTTTTTTACAGATAGAGGGTTATAACCTTTGTCATTTTCTTCCATCTGTGATCCATTGGTGAGATATCCATTCGCCATTCATGTCCCATAGCCTAAACCAAAAGTAAGAGGTAATCCCTCCAAAGCGAGGGCATCCCTGGTTGCCACCAGAACTAGTATCCCCATTTTAAGATTTCCCCTTTATTCCTGTTCTGGTGACAATCCATAATTTGAGACCTTCTTTCACTTTCATGCTCGATAACTAATAACCGGGATAAATTGCGAGCGTGAATCTCCCTAATGGGGAACAGGTGGCAATAAGAACCTGACAGGGGTTGTAATCCCTCTCCACTCTGTCCAAAACTAAAAAAGCTTTGCCTTTCTCTATTTAATTCAATGTTGAATAAGTGTAACAAACTAACTATATATAATATATATATATATATATATATATATATTTTTTACTATTCCACTTACACATACAGTATGTTACATGATGTCCCAGGGAGCTATTCCTTTCCTTCCTGAAAGTATGCCCTTAGTCCCTCGGGTTGGTGTTGGACTTCCCTAGACTTCTGCAATGAATCCTGAGGACAACCACCATGGACTTGTTCCTATCCTTCTTGACGCTCGGCTCTTGGTGGGGTGGTCCTCTTGGACACAATGTGGACTTTAGTACATGATGAGGAGGACTAGCAGGGGAAGCGAGAAGGAAAAAACAGGGCATGTCCAGGTTTTTCATTGATGCTTCACTGACTATCATCCACTGGTGGAGGTTCCTTCCACCTTAAGGCCTGAGTCACACCTATGTAGGCTGCAGTTTGCAAATTCCAGGTACATTTTGCATTTTTCAATACATGTTTTTGATCCACTGAAGTCTAAAAAAAACGCACAGATGTGGACATAACCCATAGGAAACCATGTTACATGGACTGTAGTGTGTTTCTGCCAAACTGAAAATGCACTAAAAATGCATAGGTGTGAACCAGGCCTCACAGAGGCCGAATGGAGGTAATCATGGAGTATACCCAAAGGCACCCTCGATCTTTGTAAGTGTTTTTTACTTTTCATTAAAAAATCTTCACTTTTCAGTCCACTATACAGTCCATGCCACTTCATAACCCCAAGAGGGATGGTATAACCCTCACAGAGTGTGCCCGTGATAGATTGGACTCACCTGAAGAGGGTTAACTGAAGTTATTCTCTATTTTTTCTACGTGTGGATGATTGTTAAAAATATAGGGGGCCCCACAATTTTTTTTATTGGGGGGGGTGGTCTTTTTCAGAAACTGCAGTGAAATTATTTTATATTGAGATTAGATGCAAAAAATCTTATCAGTGTTCTAATTGGGAGGTTTCCCACTTTCAGCTTTACCTCCAGTGGGGGCCAAACCCACATAAAGTTGTGTTCAGATGGTAAAGTTTTGAACAGCAGCATCTGCAAGAGTATCTTCTACTTACAGATTCATTGGCTGCACATAGAAGTTAGACTTAGTTGATTGCTCACTAACCTTTGTCTTGTTTTAATAGCTGTGTCAACTTGATGTGAAATATTAGGTGCTTTGCATGGTAGCAACCCTGTTAATATGAAGAATGAGTGTAGATATGTGCACCCTTAAACATAAATATGGCATATATAGGCTAAACCTAAACAGTGTTTATATATGCATGCAGTTTGTAATCTCCGACTCCAGCCACTTTTTTTTACATTTGGATACAACACTAAAAGTTTTGTGTCTTTGTAGGGATTTTCTGTCTTGTGTCTCCATTTGGGATAATGAGTCACCAGGGCAGGAAATTATTGCAAATCTCCCCAACAGAGTCACAGACAGCAATGAAAATACTTGTGTAGCGGGGAAAACGTGGGTTTTATTAAGCTGTCTATCCCATGTAGATGGTTTCTCTTCACCCCCTATCTGGGTGACATGCTCATCCCTCATCCCTCCTCCTAGTAACACTTTATGGGGCAGAATTACTAAAACTGGAGAGATGAACATCTGGTGCAGCTCTGCATAGAAACCAATCAGCTTACATGTTTTTCGTCAAAGCTTAATTTAACAAGCTGAATTTAGGAGCTGATTGGCTACCATGCACAGCTACACCAGATTTTGTACTCTCCCGTTTTAGTAAATCAACCCCTGTGTGTCAAAATTTGACTTGGTTGGAAAGTCAGCAGTTGCACCCCGTTTACAGCAGATCACATCAGATCACATCCAGCTTTGTCAAACTTGGATATAGCACACTGCAGTCCTGCCTAGGACTATTCTCCTCCAAGAGGGACAGTCCTAGGCATCCTGCTTTCCTATTGAGTTCATAAAACATGGTTGAGTTCCCTTTGGCACCCAGAGCTGTAGAGGTGAGTGATTTTCATACAAGCTGACTTCTCTCTACATGTCCAACATGTGACTTGGCATCAAAGGGACAGGAATTGGAGGCATATACTCAACAATAAGGGAACAGGAAGTAAGGGTATGTCCCCAGAAATGGGGGCAACAATAAAGACCTAACATAGGATTGAATGCTTCTTTACTATATCCAAATGTAAAAAAAAAAGAATAGTGTTGGCTTCATCCAGAAAACTGTTTATGGTACATAGGCATTATAGGATAACCACTAGCATGGATATATAACTTGCTGTATGAGTGTTAATATGGAAAGCACAAATCTGAATGCAACCTCAAGGTACCTATAAACCTGAGATGTTCTTTGCCTGATCCATCCAATGAAATATTATGGGGAAAAGTCTGTATGTCTGTAGACTCACTGTGACTGTTGTAGATGACACCCAGTTATGCCATCCTACAGAAAACAATGTATCCATCTACAATGGATTTTCCGTGATGATCACTTTTGTTCTCCAGAGATATAGTCAGCACCAAAGGAACTTAGTCCATTAAAGTGACTCTGTCATTAAAATAAAGCTTTACCAAAATGTGTCCTCTGCATGCTGAGATACTCACATATCCTATCCTATCCTATGCTAATTTGATGTCTTCACTTCAGTAGTGAAGAATCCAATACTTCCAGGAGTGTAATTTGCTAGCCCCCTGCTGCGTACTGTTGTAATACTGAGTCCTCTACCCTGTTGTGATGTGGGGGCCATCAGGGAGAACCTCAGCTTGTGGATGAGATGACCAGGAAATTGACACTCTGGGAAGAATCATTCTGCAGGATCTTCAGAAGGTGGTTCTTCTCCGCTACTGCATGGCTGGGTGCCATGGGCGGTAGGAGAGGTGTGAGTATTCCATGTCTTCTTTGCAGGGGACATATTATTGTAAAGTTTCATTTTAGCAACAGGGTGGCTTTACCATTAAGACTACAAAATGCATGCTTTTGGAAAGAGATGCCATAAGTAGGACCTCTTGCTGGTCAGATCCTTCAAACATCAGCTTTTAAGTCTACAGATAGTCATCTTTGGAATCACGGTTGTTTCAGGTGGAAAAGATCTGATTTTTTCTTTCCTATTCCTGCAGAGTTTTTCGACGATTTCTCTGAGGGGAGGGAATGTGTCAACTGTGGAGCGATGTCCACCCCTCTGTGGAGAAGGGATGGTACGGGCCACTATCTGTGCAATGCCTGTGGGCTTTACCACAAGATGAACGGAATCAACCGCCCATTGATCAAGCCTCAACGAAGGCTGGTAAGATTCTTTAGGGGTTTCATATTTATTTAAAGTGTATATATAGCCAATGGAGAGACCTACACTCCCGACAGAGTGTTGAAGGGTTTTCAGTGCTGTGTGTTAGGATGATCACCTGCCAACCATTGTTACCTGGACTGAAATTAAGGGATAATTAAACTTTTAAAAAATATCATCAGAACAAGAACTGAGGGGATATTTTTCAGTTGGGACACCTATTTAAGTGTCAACTGTCAAAGAGATATACTTTGCTTTGGAGAGATTTTCTCCCAATTCCTGTGATGTCTACAGAACAAAAAGTGAAAGGAAATCTCCCCAATGGGATGCACATGGCAAAAAAACCTGGGTGAAATTTTAATCCTCCCCTACTGTACCCAAAATGTTTTGATACGCACAAGTTTTGTAGCAGCTATATCTTACTGACCTGGATCAAGAATGCAGAAAGTCAGAAATGCTTGCCTGCCCACTTATTCCAGTTCAGTGATGTAGTGGCCTCCATATTTCTCAGTAGATGTTCCTTGAGTTTCCAGAGCTTTTTGAGTTTTTACACATAGAACAGTAAAGGTCTTCATAGTTATCTAAAGTTCTATATACAGTATCTCACAAAAGTGAGTACGCCCCTCACATTTTTGTAAGTAGTTTAATATATCTTTTCATGTGATAACACTGAAAAAATAACACGTTGCTACAATGTAATATAGTGAGTGTACAGCTTGTATAACAGTGTAAATTTGCAGTCCCCTCAAAATAACTCAACACACAGCCATTAATGTCTAAACTGCTGGCAACAAAAGTGAGTACACCCCTAAGTGAAAATGTCCAAATTGGGTCCAAAGTGTCAATATTTTGTGTGGCCACCATTATATTCCAGCACTCTCTTGGGCATGGAGTTCACCAAAGCTTCACAGGTTGCCTCTGGAGTCCTCTTCCACTCCTCCATGACGACATCATGGAGCTGGTGGATGTTAGAGAACTTGCGCTCCTCCACCTTCCATTTGAGGATGCCCCACAGATGCTCAATAGGGTTTCGGTCTGGAGACATGCTTGGCCAGTCCATCACCTTTACCCTCAGTTTCTTTAGCAAGGCAGTGGTCATCTTGGAGGTGTGTTTGGGGTCGTTATTATGTTGGAATACTGCCCTGCGGCCCAGTCTCTGAAGGGAGGGGATCATGCTCTGCTTCAGTATGTCACAGTACATGTTGGCATTCATGGTTCCCTCAAGGAACTGTAGCTCCCCAGTGCCAGCAGTACTCATGCAGCCCAAGACCTTGACACTCCCACCAATGCTTGACTGTAGGCAAGACACACTTGTCTTTTTACTCTTCACCTGGTTGCCGCCACACATGCTTGATGCCATCTGAACCAAATAAGTTTATCTTGGTCTCATCAGACCACAGGACATGGTTCCAGTAATCCATGTCCTTAGTCTGCTTGTCTTCAGCAAACTGTTTGCAGGCTTTCTTGTGCATCATCTTTAAAAGAGGCTTCCTTCTGGGACGACAGCCAAGCAGATCAACTTGATGCAGTGTGCAGCGTATGCTCTGAGCACTGACAGGCTGACCCCCCCACCCCTTCAACCAGGGGAGGGCTGGCAGCCGTAGGCCTGGGGGGCAAGTCCAGTCAAGTGGCCCATTGAACCACCAAATCAGCTCACCATCCATGCCCACCCAATGGGCCTAGCGGGATCCATGGTAGGGCCGGCCCTGGGTGCCCCCGCTTTGCCTGAAGTTGGTGGCTGCGCCCCTGGGCCCTATTTCCTTCCTCCACAAGAAAAAAAAAGTGTGAGCGGGCAGCAGCCATCGGCCATTTTAAATGTAAGTTAGGGTGGCCTGGGGGGCAATTGCCACCCTACCCTCTGGGCCAGCCCTCCCCTGCCTTCAACCTCTGCAGTAATGCTGGCAGCACTCATACATCTATTTCCCAAAGACAACCTCTGGATATGATGCTGAGCACGTGCACTCAACTTCTTTGGTCGACCATGGCGAGGCTTGTTCTGAGTGGAGTCTGTCCTGTTAAATTTCTGTATGGTCTTGGCCACCGTGCTGCAGCTCAGGTTCAGGGTCTTGACAATCTTCTTATAGCCTAGGCAATCTTTATGTAGATCAACAATTTTTTTTTCACATCCTCAGAGCGTTTTTGGTCATGAGGTGCCATGTTGAACATCCAGTGACCAGCATGAGAGAGTGAGAGCGATAACCCCAAATTTAACACACCTGCTCTCCATTCACATCTGAGACTTTGTAACACTAATGAGTCACATGACACCGGGGAGAGAAAATGGCTAATTGGGCCCAACTTGGACATTTTCACTTAGGGGTGTACTCACTTGTTGCCAGCAGTTTAGACATTAATGGCTGCGTGTTGAATTATTTTGAGGGGACAGCAAATTTACACTGTTATACAAGCTGTATACTCACTACTTTACATTGTAGCAAAGTGTCATTTCTTCGGTGTTGTCACATGAAAAGATAAAATAAAATATTACAAAAATGTGAGGGGTGTACTCACTTCTGTGAGATACTGTATATTTAACCAGAGACTCTAGAATTTAAAAGTTGTAATTCAAGCAAAAAGCTGAAAATACATTCATGTCAGCTGCTTTTACATTATGCAGTTCTATCAGCTGCTGTCACAGAATGCAGTCATTCCAGCTGCTGTCATAAAATGCAGTCATTCCAGCTGCTGTTCCAGAATGCAGTCATTACAGATATTGTCACAGAATGCAGTAATTCCAGCTGCTGTTAGAGAATACAGTCATGTCAGCTACTGTCATAGAATGCAGTCACCGGCCCATACAGAATGCAGTCATTCCAGCTGTTGTCACAGTATGCCGTCATTCCAGCTGCTGTCACAGAATGCAGTAAATATAGATACTGTCACAGAATGCAGTCATTTAGGCTGCTGCTGTCATAGTATGCAGTCATCTGGCCTTACAGAATACAGTCATGCCAGCTGTCCTTATAGAATGCAGTCATTACAGCTGCTGTCACAGAAAGCAGTCATTAAATATAATGTCACAGAATGCAGTAATTTCAGCTGTTGTCACAGAATGCAGAAATTCTGGCTGCAGTTACAGAATGCAGTTATCTTGGCTGCTGTTACAGAATGCAGTCATCTTGACTGCTGTTACAGAATGCAGTCATCTTGGCTGCTGTTACAGAATGCAGTCATCTTGGCTGCTGTTACAGAATGCAGTCATTCCAGCTGCTGTCACAGAATGCAGTCATGTCAGCTTCTGTCAAAGAATGCCATCATTACATCTGCTGTCACAGAATGCAGTCATCCCAGCTGCCTTTACAGAATGCAGTCATCTCGGCTGCCGTTACAGAATGCAGTTATCTCGGCTGCCGTTACAGAATGCTGTCATCTCGGCTGCTGTCACAGAATGCAGTAATTCCAGCTACTGTTAGAGAATACAGTCATGTCAGCTACTGTCATAGAATGCAGTCACCGGCCTTTACAGAATGCAGTCATTCCAGCTGCTGTTATAGAATGCAGTCATTACAGCTGTTGTCACAGTATGCCGTCATTCCAGCTGCTGTCACAGTATGCTGTCATTCCAGCTGCTGTCACAGAATGCAGTCACCGGCCCTTACAGAATGCAGTCATTACAGCTGCTGTCACAGAATTCAGTCATGTCAGCTTCTGTCACAGAATGCCATCATTGCAGCTGCTGTCACAGAATGCAGTTATCCTGGCTGCAGTTACAGAATGCAGTCATCCCGGCTGCTGTTACAGAATGCAATCATCCCAGCTGCTGTCACAGAATGCATTAATTGCAGCTGCTGTCACAGAATGCAGTAATTCCAGCTGCTGTTAGAGAATACAGTCATGTCAGCTACTGTCATAGAATGCAGTCACCAGCCCATACAGAATGCAGTCATTACAGCTGTTGTCACAGTATGCCGTCATTCCAGCTGCTGTCACAGAATGCAGTAATTATGGATACTGTCACAGAATGCAGTCATTCAGGCTGCTGCTGTCAGAGTATGCAGTCATCTGGCCTTACAGAATACAGTCATGCCAGCTGTCCTTATAGAATGCAGTCATTGCAGCTGCTGTCACAGAAAGCAGTCATTAAAGATAATGTCACAGAATGCAGTAATTTCAGCTGTTGTCACAGAATGCAGAAATTCTGGCTGCAGTTACAGAATGCAGTTATCTTGCCTGCTGTTACAGAATGCAGTCATCTTGGCTGCTGTTACAGAATGCAGTAATTTCAGCTACTGTCATAGAATGCAGTCACCGGCCCTTACAGAATGCAGTCATTACATCTGCTGTCACAGAATTCAATCATGTCAGCTTCTGTCACATAATGCCATCATTACAGCTGCTGTCACAGAATGCAGTCATCCCAGCTGCCATTACAGAATGCAGTCATCTCGGCTGCTGTTACAGAATGCAATCATTACAGTCATTACAACTGCTGTTAGAGAATACAGTTATGCCAGCTACTGTCATAGAATGCAGTCACTGGCCCTTACAGAATGCAGTCACCACAGCTGCTGTTACAGAGTGCAGTCATTACAACTGCTGTCATTGAATGCAGTCATTCAAGCTGCTGTCACAGAATGCCCTCATTCCAGCTGCTGTTACAGAAGGGCGTCATCTTGGCTGCTGTTACAGAATGCAATCATTACAGCTGCTGTTACAGAATGCAATCATTACAGCTGCTGTTACAGAATGCCCTTGTTCCAGCTGCTGCTACAGAATGCTATAATTTCCGCTGCTGTTACAGAATGCCGTCATGTCAGCTGCTGTTAGAGAATGCTGTAATTTCAGCTGCTGTCACAGAGTGCAGTCATTCCAGCTGCTGTCACAGAATGCCGTCATGCCAACTGGAATGATGCGAGTTGCTGACTCCATATCTGTAGGAGAAGAATGATATTTGTCAGTTGCTCTAAGTTGGCTGTCATACAGAATCTCCTCCCTAGTAGCATTGAAAAGCGTTGTAATGGGGTGAAAGGGAGCACAATGCAGATACCATATCTACCTACGTATAACCCTACATCCATATCAAGTCTGCTGCTCACAATAGCAGTCCAGAGCCTTTGATAAACATCAATGTCAATCTGCGACTCGCTCTTCAAACATAACTCCATATTTGATAAGAGATGCAAAAAACCTCTGATGGTTACCATAAACACTTTTCACTTCCTCCTTCTCTGCTAATAACACGTTTGCCCTCAATTCATGAAAGCACAGCAGATTCCTTGGACACAAAGGGAAACAAATCCAGGAGGAAGTGAACACGGGGCTATGGGGACATCCTGAGATCCATTTACTGTATGTCAGCAGATACGGGGGTCATAAAGTCTATGATGGAGGTTATATGTGACTATGCCGGGGTGATAACACTTCCCTTAGCGAGTATTGCTTTATTATATTAATATTATAACAATGGGGGGGGGGCTATTTTAAACGTAGTACAGTTTGATGTGCTGTATGTGTCTCATTGAGATTTTTCTTCACTTCCTATTCTGTATATTCAACAGGAAGTGAGGATATCTCTTAGAAAAGCTGTCAGAGGAACAAGTGTCCCCATTGGAAGATTTCTCCTGAAATCCCATGCTGTGACAGCTCAGAATTCTGGGTGTCTTCACTTTTATTCCTGGTGACATTGGTGATCAGAACAATTAGAGAGAGTGTGAATCAATTTAACCTCTTCCCGCCCAGATCTTAGGCTCCGTTTACACTTGTATGACTCCAAAGTTGCGTCGACTTTGGAGTGCAACTTTGACGCAAATTTTGATGGGTGCAACTTGGATACGACTTTGGCTTTGACCAATGATAATGAACAACTATCGCACACAAGTTGCATTGTATAACATTCAGGTACAACTTGACTGAGGGACTTGCAGAATGCCGAGGCTCCGGTTATATATAAAACATTAAACACTTGACCCCCCCCCCCCCCCCCCCTTCAAAATGACCAGGCGACACATTTTATTTGAAGTCAAATGGCCATAGCAGCCTTTTATTACAAACCATTAAACCATTTACAAGAAAACAAGTTTAATGCATATAATACAGTCAATGCATAACAAATAAACCAACCTCAGCTTAAGCCCAGTCTAAGGTCTTTGAAGGCCTATATACTCACGATTTACCGGTTGTATCTGCCACCCAATCAAAGGCCCCCAGCCGCAACTACACCGGCTCAGGGACAATTAACCACTTAAGTACTACCAGATACAACCTAATTAATACCCTGATGTTACCAACGTATTGTTAGGAAGGGACACCCATACCTCAGATGGGCCCAACCCACAATTTTCCACAGTTAGGAAGGGTCACCCATACCTCAGATGGGCCCAACCCACAATTTTCCACAGTTAGGAAGGAACACCCATACCTCAGATGGCCCAACCCACAATTTTCCAGTGTTAGGAAGGGACAACCATACCTTAGATGGACCCAACCCACAATTTTCCACAGTTAGGAAGGGACACCCATACCCCAGATGGGCCCAACCCACAAGTTTCCACAGTTAGGAAGGGACACACATATCTCAGATGGGCCCAACCCACAAGTTTCCACAGTTAGGAAGGGACACACATATCTCAGATGGGCCCAACCCACAATTTTCCACAGTTAAGAAGGGACACTCGTACCTAAGATGGGCCCAACCCAAAATTTTCCATAGTTAGGAAGGGACACTTATACCTCAGATGGGCCCAACCCACAATTTTCCACAGTTAGGAAGGGACACTCATACCTCAGGGACACCCGCCACTGCCTTCAAAGACCCAATGGACCCCCTGCCTGCTGCTATGACAAAAAAATAAAAGAACCAAGAAATTGAATGGCAAGCTAACAACATAAGAACTGAAACCCCATTAGAAATACACCAGCACCTTGAGAAAGTAGAAGGCTCCACCAAACCAAAACAAACAAGGGAGGGAGGGTGGGAAAAACCTATCTGATGCTGGGCTCTGATACAATCCCCCCTCCTCTCTACCCACTACAGGGCACACCCTCTGCCTTGAACTCTTCAAGCTGCTAAGCAGAATCCATCATTCTAAATCACCCCACTAATACCCCACCTCTTCTGCAGGCGTCAGTCATGTTGGCCCTCCTCCTAGTTTCACTCAGCTCCAGGTCATATACTTTCATGCAACTTCTGAAGGTTAACATTGATGACTATGGCCCTCAAGTTGCATGAAAGTCGGACCAAAGTAGTGGATCAACTACTCTGAAGTCGCTGCAATTTTAAGTCGCACATATATGGTTATCATTGGAAAACATGGAGAACTAGACAAGTTGCACAAGTGTGCATGGGGCCTTAACTGAGCTATTATGCCTGGAGGGGGGGCTGTCTTATCATGTGACAACTGTCATTGGCTGTCACAGTGAACAAATGATCTGGAGCCAACCCTGTCATCTCCTGATCAATGCTAGAGACCAGGAGTTGTCTTTTGGCAGCTCAGTCTCTCTGCTAAGAACATGCAGTGAGGGAATTCTCCACATTCATCTCTGCCATCCATAGATGCATATGTGTGGTATGTTGGCGTTAAAGCTCTCCCTCTTTGCCAGGGCACATATGTGTACCGTGGGTGGCAAGGGGTTAAGGAGCACACTGACAGCACTACAAACCTGTGACCAGACAACATATAGGTGGCACTTCTCAAGGCTCCAGCAAGGTCTTCTCCTGTAGTACACTGCTGGGAGTGCTGGCAAGGAGAGAGCCCATCCCAGCTTCAATGATGCAAGAGGCTAAAAAGGTCCTATACACCACACATCATTGCAAGACCCTGTGGATATGTGAAATAACAGCCTCAGCCTGGGCTCCAGCCAAGCCAACGCATTTCACCCCACTTCCAGAGCTTAATCATTGGTATAAGCTCCAGAGTGAAATGTGTTGGTGGCATGCTTTGGCTGGAGCCCAGGCTGAGGCTGTCATTTCACATATCCACAGGCCAGGGTCTTGCAGTGATGTGCAGCGCATAGCACTTTTTTTGTCATTTGGCACTAAAAACCTGACAGGGGTTCTAACCTCCTCTCCTCTTAGCTTAATTAACATCTGAAAAAAAAGTTTTGCCTTTAGATATACTCTAGTATTTCCATCTTGAGGATGCATTGCCACCTAGTGGCCAATACTATTAATGTTGTATTTGTTACTGTAGTACTATAAACAAAAATCTTCCTTAACTATTTGGGGCATTAAGGGCAGGTTCTCTGCTTTATTCTACACAAATGCATTGGGGTAAAATTCAGAGTGACTGGCAATGAACATATACAGAGGGTTGTAGCCCAGTGAGACAACATGCGATAAAAGATGGCCTTTAACAAGCAATAGCATGCCGATAAAGGTCTGATTCCTGCCTCAGTGTTCCATATATAGTTATTTAATGGCAACATGTTCCCATATTGTATTTAGTATACAATGGGAAATCACATTCCTCAAGATGTTTTAATGGGGCGTAACATAAATGTTAAAGGTTTAGCTCTAAAGGGCCACATTTTAAATGGAAGGGCTCTATTAAAAAATAGGATTAAAACTTTGGCTGGAAAAAGACTTAAATGTGATAATAAAATGCAATCTAATAAATAGCACATTAAAAAGAAAAGTTGTCAACCCACCCAGAAAATTCCAAATAATTAATGGAATACATTTACAGAGAAATTATAGATTTGAAGAGGACTGGGACTTTAATTGCCCCGATCTTAAAATTCTAAAAGGATGAAAGGTTTGTAATCACATTTTAAATTGAAGGGCTCTTATTAAAAAAATAAAATGACACTTTTAGCAGGAAAAAGCCTTAAAATGTGATTATAAAATACAATCTAAATAAATAACATTTCTACCATTAAAAAGAGAAGTTGTCAACCCACCAAGAAAAGTCCAAACAATGAATGGAATACATTTACAGAAATCAGAGATTTGAAGAGGGTTGGGGCTTTAATTGGCCTGATCCTAGAATTCTAAAATCTAAAAGGATGAAAGCTTTTAAATTTTAAATTGAAGGGGCCTGTGGGAAATGATCAGTCACTCTTCTAGTAACCACAGCTATAGGGATATCTATACATATGATATGCAGCAGAGTTTGGCCGTTCCTCACCCAGTTTTAAGCCACCTACCCACTATGCAGCTGTTTCTGTTTCAGGTAATGACTGTGCTTACATCTACATATGCAGTTGATGGTCATTAGCACCTGCTTTGTATAATTGGTTAATCATACACCTGACTCTAATCCTACCAAATCCATGACTTGGAAGAATTGATGCTGGTTTGAAGCCAAAGGGTAGTCACCCCAAATATTTATTTGATTTAGATGTCTCTTCTGTTAACTCACTTTGCATTTTGTAAATTGATAAAAAAAAAAGTATATTTTTTTATTTTTTGACTACCTTACTATCCTACACTTGGCTGATTTAGAAAAGCTGACCTGAATTTATTTTTACAAGCCCTAATAACGTAGCTTCTCTCTTTTTCCAGTCCGCCTCCCGCCGCGTTGGTCTCTCCTGTGCCAACTGCCATACCACCACTACTACATTATGGCGCCGCAATGCAGAGGGGGAGCCTGTATGCAATGCCTGTGGACTTTATATGAAACTTCACGGTGTACCCAGACCGCTAGCAATGAAAAAAGAAGGCATACAGACAAGGAAACGTAAACCAAAGAACCTCGGCAAAGCTAAAACTCCCTCAGGTAGATATAATGCAAAAAAAAACAATCATAGATCAACTGCTGTAACACACAATATGAAATATGCCATTAGAATGAAGCTTGTTGCTGAGGATCGCTGTGGCAGCCCTCCGCATGGGAAGGCATCCTTTGGCTGTGCCTAATTTCAATGATTGTCTTTAAAGAGACCCTGTCACCAACTTGCTAGAAAATTTGGCTACTCCAGGAAAAGTCACTTCTTCCTTGCATGTCATAACCCTATGCTTTTGTTGGGTTGTCTACTTGCTATTGGTGCTGGCCTAGCTCCTCTGCCTTTCCTCTCACCTCCCTTCATAACCTTTTATGTAGCTATCGGGTGCCACTCGAATGACAGCTCTGAGTCTGCTTGGGTTGTAGACATCACATCCAAGATGGCGGGGCCCAGGAGCAGTCCCAGGGATTTTGAATTTCTACACAAGGGAAGCTTTACAGGTATAGCACACAAATAAAATGCATTTAATATACATATACTGTAATTCTATGGTAATAGTTTTGTTAAAATGAATAGTCTGGTGGCAGGGTCTCATTAGGTAAGGAAGTCTGTTGATGTTGGGTAGTTGAAAGCATGTTTTGATGTTGTAGCCAAGGTTATCTTCCTAACAAATATAACTTGTATTCAGATCCCTGCAGCTTGCTTATTAAGTGTTTTTGTGGATCTTCTTTGTCCTAGGACCAAATGGCAGCGATAACCTCACTCCTTCCACCAGCTCCACCAACTCCACGACAGCAGAGGACCTGCGCCCCATCAAGATTGAACCCGGACTGTCCCCTCCATATGGACACTCTACTTCTCTATCTCAGGTGCAATACCACTTCATAATAAACTGATAGCACGTGATCCTCTAATAGTGGTACTCAACACCACTGGGATGTCACTCGGCCTGAGCTAATTATGTCCGTCATGTGTATTACATCTGAACACCAGACAGCTATATAAATTCAACTTTTAATTGAGTTTACAGTAATCAAAATAGCATCACCCTGTCAAGTTTTTTTCTTATTGACTGTAACAAAGCAGCCAGCACTACAAATGTAAACCCTTCATTTTTTACTGAGGTCATAGATGCAAAAATTTCAATAAACAAAATAGACCTAACGGCATTGACATTTCAAATGTCACAAAGGTTCCTATCACCTTGAGAAAGGGCAAAAATGTGAACTCAAGTGATACACCACTACTAAAAGGTCCAGATATAACTTTATTCTGTAAAGGATCTGAAGACTATCAAGAGTTTCCATTGCATTTGGGGGGGGGGGGGTCAAAAACAAGCTCTTCATCAGGGCTCGAGAACACTGCTTGTGGACTAGATGTGAAAACTGGACCTTTAATGGTATTTTTTCGAGCGTGATTCAGAGCTCTTCAGTTTTTGTTTTTTTCGATGGGTTGAACAAAAAACAAAAACAAAAAAAAACCAATAGTGTGAACTAGGCTTTATGTCATCCCAGCCCAGCCAATTAAGATGGCTGAAGACTCAAGATTCCATAAAAAGACTAAGAAGAAATAAAAGCACCAACGATTGTAGAGGGCACTCTACAATGTAAGAGTGTCACATTATCCAATATGCTGTTCATACTTGCACATGATGATATAAGCTCCTTGGGGCCCATAAGCTCCTCTTTTGCTTGCATTTCTTCTGTCTTGTTTTGGGATCTTTAGTCTTCAGCTGTCTTGATTTGTTTGGGCAGGATGATGTAATGGCATGCAGCACTTTCTCCCAGCATATGTAACACTATAAAGCACAGAGAAAGTAAAGACAGCTAAGGGGTTAAATTTTCAGAGTTGCTTGGTGTCTCCATTATGTTACCAAAAGTATTGGGACGTCTGCCATTACAAGCACATGAACTTTAATAGCATCCCGGTCTTAGTCCGTAGGGTTCAATATTGAATTGACCCACCCTTTGCAGCTATAACCGCTTCAACTCTTCTGGGAAGGCTGTCCACAAGGTTTAGGAATGCGGAGACTTCGAGCCAGGCCTTCTCGTCCCACATCAGTGACTGAGCTCACAAATGCGCTTCTGGAAGAATGGTCAAGCATTCCCATAGACACACTCCTACAACTTGTGGACAGCCTTTCCAGAAGAGTTGAAACTGTTATAGCTGCAACAGTTGGGCCAACTCAATATTGAATGCTACCCTGGTTTTCTGAAAATAAGCCCTACCCCGAAAATAAGACCTAGCGCAAGTTTTTGGGGTGACTGCAAAATTAGGCCCTACCCTGAAAATAAGCCCTAGTTAGAGTCCTTGTAAAATTATGTAATCTGTTCCGTAAAAAAGATTATATAATGTGCAGTGTCATGTGTAACTTTATTGTGGAAAATACTTTTTTTGCAGCACCACTGAGTGCTCACGTGACCCACCGGAGATCTTCTTCTCTCCTCCCGGCTGATGTCAGCAGCCCCTCCCACTGCAGTGCTCGGAGCGGAGCTGACGTCAGCAAGGATCTCGGCCTCTTCCTCTGCAGTATTCGGGGCAGGGAAGAAGAGCTCCAACAGGTCACGTGAACGACAAGTTTGCTGTAAATAAGGTACAATAATGTTACACAAGGAGACACGCTGCATATGAATATAATCTTTTTACAAAACAGATTACATGATTTTACAAGGTCTTTAAGGTTTATTTTCAGGATTACAGAATTCACAATGCTGACTTCTAGCTCACAAGGGGAGGATCTATTTTGTACATACCATAAATAAATAAGACATCCCCTGAAAATAAGCCATAGTGTGTTTTTTTTGTAGCCAAAATTAAGACCTGGTCTTATTTTTGGGGAAACACGGTACATACAAAGACTGGGATGCCATTAAAGTTCACGTGTGTGTAAAGGCAGGCGCCTCAATACTTTCGGTAATATAGTGTATATCTACATTAAAAGAGCAATTTTTTTAAGTTTTCATTTTAATTGATCTTTCATATATTCTTACCTTCCAGGCATCTCCACTATCTGCTATTACAAGCCACGGACCATCTATTCATTCAATGGCAGGCCTTAAACTCTCTCCACAGACCCACCACTCAATCAACACATCTCCGCAAGTCAGCTCCAAACACGACTCCTGGAATAACCTGGTGTTAGCGTGAAACCATGCAGGCACCTCTGACACTTCCTAATGTCACTTGAACAGTGGGCTTCGCAAACAATGACTAGTTTTTTTTTTCCTAGCAAATAATTGTATCCAACAACTGCCGCTATGAAAGTAGAAGAAAAAATTAATTGCAAGCTCTCAAGAGACTTAGAAAGTTGCGATAGAATTTGAACTATTAGAGTAAAAATAAAAATAATTTAATGTCTCTTCTACTAGCAAAGAACCATTTATAAACTGAACAGTATTTAACGTTTACGGCTTGGAAGGTTTTACAGCTTTGAGTTTCTGGCAAGGTTACCCGACGTCACCAAAGTCACAACAGCAAGGGATACAATCTTCGATGTGAAACACTGGAAGTGGCTGGAAGACTTTTTTTTAGAACCTTTGCTAGTGAAAATTTGCAAAATAAAAAAAAAAAACGTTTTTTTTTTCAAGAAGAATAAACTATATTTAATCAAGAGGGGGGACGCTGATCTTTGTTTCCGCTGCTGAGTGCTTTTCCAAAATCATCATCACTTGTTAATGTGGACTTTCTCCGTATCAACATTCATATTTTGTGTTCTTTGGAAAAAAAAAATGTGGATCTGGTTTGTATTTTTATGTTTTACACTTCCGAGACAATTTGGACTTGTAATGCCTTTAAAAAAAAAGTTTGTCTAACAACTAGGCTCTAGAACAGCCTTTCTCAACCTTTTCAACACCGAGGAACCCTTGAAATAATTCTCCGGTCTCGGGGAACCCCTGATAAAAATTTAAAATCTGCAACTCATGGTACATTAGTGTGATGGTCAATGGGAAGAATGCTCTTTACGTTTGTGGTCATTGGGAAGAATTACCCCTTACAGATAGATAAAAATATCAATGGTATCATTGGAAATTTATCTGAGAGGTAGAAATTGACCATTGTTCAAGGAACCCCTAGCAACCTCTGGAGGAACCCTAGGGTTCCACAGAACCCTGGTTGAGAAACCCTGCTCTAGAATAATGTTTTGGGAACTCTGGAATAACCAAGAAAAAAAAAATCACGTTCTGAAATTGAAACCAGATTAAGCTGTCATGCCGGTTATTATTTTAAGTTAGTTCGTTGATTGTCGAAAAACAAAAAACATTCTCAACTAGAAACCAGACTTACAGGTAGCTGCCATGCCAAGTTAATACTTCAAGTTAATTCATTGATCGTATATTGGATATTTTTACCTGTAAATAAAGGCAGGAAAACCATAAATCCCAGTTTAATCTCAAAATCTTTGGAATATATTGCAAGGTGTTATTTAAGTATGATTGACTTTGTAAACTGTTGTATAAATTTAGAGTTGAACTTTTCAATGTATTTAAAATATAAAAAGAAACATACGCTTGATTCCATTATTATGTTATCATGCCCATGTCATTGTGTTCTGACAGTTGGCTGCAGTTTAGAAATGGGTTGTTGCGGAAAGGTTTAGCTGTAACACCAACACTGCCACCTTCAATGTCTACAATACTACACTCCATTTGTTGAGATGACTTTTGACTCTTGTGCAACAAATAAATATAGAAATATAGATGAGTAACGGCAGAAAAATGTGGTCCATGGAGTCTGCCCAATTTTTTAACTTTATGTCTGAGTATAGGTCTGTGTTTGTCCCAAGCATGTCTGAATTCACTTACAGTTGACTGACTCACTACCTCTGCTGAAATTCTATTTCAAGTGTCAACTCTTTTGGTAAAATAATACTGTACATTCTATGTCAGCCCATATATCAGCCATTTTTTTAGATTCAACCAAAAAATAACCCAATTCCTCCATTTACAAACTCAATGTAGATGTGGGGAATTACTACCACTGAGTCTTTGTATTCTAAAGCAGGGAGACTTCCCCTCCATCAGAATACACAAATGAGCCCGGAGTACTGATCGGTCAATAAAAACCCAACAGGCTGGTTGCTGAATTTTGATCCATATATGGCCTGCTTAAAATTAGTATTTACTTTCCTCCCGCTAGTTTGAGGAATCAGGACCTCCAAATAAGAGGAGGCATATTTGGGACATTAAATGAAGCACATGGTTATCACGGAATCAAGACCTTGTTCCTCCTTCTGGTGATCCCTCTAGTGATAATTAAAGTTCTATATAGGGGAATCAGGACCTCTTTCCTTCTGCTGTTAAACACGCTAGTGATAATTAAAGGTCTATTTAGGGGAATGAGGATCTTGTTCCTCCTACAGGTGATCCCTCTAGTGATCACTAAAGCTCTATATAGAGCAGGTGTCATTAAATAGTGGACCGCGGTTCAGACATGGACTGAGTGACAGTCCTGTCTGAAGGGCAGGCACACAAATTAACATCCCGAGTGGACTCCTTGCCTGTGTATCCTTGCCTGCCCCACTGTTAAACTTGCAGAAGGTCAGAGGGTGAGAAATGCATATGAGCGGCTTAAGATTAGTATTGAACTTACCTCCCACTAGGTTGAAGTCATGTCCCCGTGTTCTTTATCTTGGCTTCATATTGAAAATAATGCCCTCCTGAATATTAACAATCCCTTAATGTATTTAAAGGTTTCCATCATGTCTCCCCTTTCCTTTTCTGAAGTCTCTACTGATATGTTTTTTTATCTCTCAGACCTTTCACCATTTTTGTTTCCCGTCTCTGGACCCATTCTGTCTTATCAATATGTTTTAGAAAGTGAGGTCTCCAGAACTGGACACAATAATCTAAATGAGGTCTCATTAAAGCTCTATATAAGGGAATCAAAACCTCCTTCCTCCTACTGGTGATCCCTCTAACGATAACTAAGGATCTATATAGGGTAATCGGGACCTTATTCCTCTTGCTGGTGATCCCTCTCGTGATAATTAACGGTCTATATAGGGGAATCAAGATCTCCTTCCCCCTGCTGGTGATCCCACTAGTGGTAACTAAAAATCTATATAGGGAAATCAGGACCTCCTTTTCCTGATGGTGATCCCTCTAGTGATAACTAAAGGTCTATATAGGGGAATCAGGACCTTGTTCCTCCTGCTGATGATCCCTCTACTGAAAACGAAAGATCTTTATAGGGGAATCAGAATCTTGTTCCTCCTGCTGGTGATCCCTCTAGTGATAACTAAAGATCTATATAGGAGAATCAGGACCTCGTTCCTCCTGCTGGTGATCCCTCTAGTGATAATTAAAGGTCTATATAGGGGAATCAGGACCTTGTTCCTCTTGCTGGTAATCCCTCTAGTGATAATTGAGGTCTATATAGGGGAACCAGGACCTCGTTCTTCCTGCTGGTGATCCCTCTAGTGCTAATTAAAGATATATATAGGGAAATCAGGACCTCCTTCCTCCTGATGGTGATCCCTCTAGTGATAATTAAAGGTCTATATAGGGGAATCAGGACCTTGTTCCTCTTGCTGGTGATCCCTCTAGTGATAATTAAAGGCCTGTATAGGGGAATCGGGATTTCGTTCCTCCTGCTGGCGATCCCACTATTGGTAACTAAAAATCTATATAGGGGAATCAGGACCTCATTCTTCCTGCTGGTGATCTGTCTAGTGATAATTAAAGATCTATATAGGGAAATCAGGACTTCCTTCCTCCTGATGGTGATCCCTCTAGTGATAACTAAAGGCCTATATAGGGGAATCAGGACCTTGTTTCTCCTGCTGATGATCCCTCTAGTGAAAACTAAAGATCTTTATAGGGGAATCAGAACCTTGTTCCTCCTGCTGGTGATCCCTCTAGTGATAATTAAAGGTCTATATAGGGGAATCAGGATCTAATTCCTCCTAATGGAGATCCCACTAGTGATAACTAAAAGTCTATATAGAGGAATCAGAACCTTGTTTCTCCTGCTGGTGATCCCTCTTGTGATGACTAAAAATCAAAATGGGGGAATCAGGGCATCCTTCCTCCTCCTGGTGATCCCCCTAGTGATAACTAAAGCTCTATATAGAGCAGGCCTCATTAAATAGCGAACCGTGGTCCAAACATGGACCGTGTGACAGTCCTGTCTGGGTGCACCACTGAGCAGCCTGGGTGAACTCCTTGCCCTGTATCCTCACCCGTCCACCACCGCTGCTGCTGTTAAACTTGCAGCAGGGCAGAGAACGAGAGATACAGATGGTCTATGCGAGGAGCTGTCCAACCTTTCAAACTAACAAGTGGGTGATACATTTCTAGTAGTACTCCATATTCCCATCGCACACACATTCCTGGATAGGCTCTAAAGCATCTTGCACCCCTGACAGCTGCCTTATTCAAGGATTCTTTTTTTTTGACTGTGCCCATACACAGTGGGACATGTCATCTACCGACCTGTTCAATCAATTATCTTGCCAAGATTACAGATGGAATTTGAAGACGAAGGTGCCCTGCGTGGCTCCGAAACGTTCTGCTTTGTGTTGTGATCATGCAATAAAATCAGTTTGGACGATATCTTGTCGATCCATGGTGTCCTGGCGAATATCTCCATTGATGCGTTTCTAGGACACCAGGCAGTTTTGCAACCAATCACTTGCTTGTTAACTCCTGTGATATGAGGAGGGGAGGTTGTGATTGCAAGAGGGACTGTGATTTAAGGGTAAGCTTGTAATTGCAGGTGGGGGGGGCTGTGATGTGAGAAGGAGTGCTGTGATTGCAAAGGGGGCTGTGATGTGAGGAGGGGTGGCTGTGATGGGAAGGGGAGGTCTGTGATGTGAAAGGAAATCTGTGATGTGAAAGAGGGGATTGAGGACACCAATGTAAAGGAGATGGTGATGTCAAGGGGGGAGGGGGCTGTAATCTGAAGGACCAGAGTCATAGAAAAAAATATGGGATTTGGACCTCTGCAGGAAGAAAGTGTTACTGGCCATGCTTTCATGAATTTGAATTCAGTACCCCTGATATAGAGGACCTCCTTCCTCCTGCTGGTGACCCCTCTGGTGATAGCTAAAAGTCAATATGGGGTGAATCTGAACCTCCTTCCTACTAAACAATTCATGTTCATTCAACATATCAAGTGTAGAATTAAAAGTCCTCCAAGTCCCAATCAATGTACAGTGCCTTGCGAAAGTATTCGGCCCCCTTTGAACTTTGCAACCTTTTGCCACATTTCAGGCTTCAAACAAAGATATAAAACTGTAATTTTTTGTGAAGAATCAAAAACAAGTGGGACACAATCATGAAGTGGAATGAAATTTATTGGATATTTCAAACTTTTTTAACAAATAAAAAACTGAAAAATTGGGCGTGCAAAATTATTCAGTCCCTTTACTTTCAGTGCAGCAAACTCTCTCCAGAAGTTCAGTGAGGATCTCTGAATGATCCAATGTTGACCTCAATGACTAATGATGATAAATAGAATCCACCTGTGTGTAATCAAGTCTCCGTATAAATGCACCTGCACTGTGATAGTCTCAGAGGTCCGTTTAAAGCGCAGAGAGCATCATGAAGAACAAGGAACACACCAGGCAGGCCGAGATACTGTTGTGGAGAAGTTTAAAGCCAGATTTGGATACAAAAAGATTTCCCAAGCTTTAAAAATCCCAAGGAGCACTGTGCAAGCGATAATATTGAAATGGAAGGAGTATCAGACCACTGCAAATCTACCAAGACCTGGCCGTTCCTCTAAACTTTCAGCTCATACAAGGAGAAGACTGATCAGAGATGCAGCCAAGAGGCCCATGATCACTCTGGATGAACTGCAGAGATCTACAGCTGAGGTGGGAGACTCTGTCCATAGGACAACAATCAGTCGTATACTGCACAAATCTGGCCTTTATGGAAGAGTGGCAAGAAGAAAGCCATTTCTTAAAGATATCCATAAAAAGTGTCGTTTAAAGTTTGCTGCAAGCCACCTGGGAGACACCAAACATGTGGAAGAAGGTGCTCTGGTCAGATGAAACCAAAATCAAACTTTTTGGCAACAATGCAAAACGTTATGTTTGGCGTAAAAGCAACGCAGCTCATCACCCTGAACACACCATCCCCACTGTCAAACATGGTGGTGGCAGCATCATGGTTGGGCCTGCTTTTCTTCAGCAGGGACAGGGAAGATGGTTAAAATTGATGGGAAGATGGATGGAGCCAAATACAGGACCATTCTGGAAGGAAACCTGATGGAGTCTGCAAAAGACCTGAGACTGGGACGGAGATTTGTCTTCCAACAAGACAATGATCCAAAACATAAAGCAAAATCTACAATGGAATGGTTCACAAATAAACATATCCAGGTGTTAGAATGGCCAAGTCAAAGTCCAGACCTGAATCCAATCGAGAATCTGTGGAAAGAACTGAAAACTGCTGTTCACAAACGCTCTCCATTCAACCTCACTGAGCTCGAGCTGTTTTGCAAGGAGGAATGGGCAAAAATTTCAGTCTCTCGATGTGCAAAACTGATAGAGACATACCCCAAGCGACTTACAGCTGTAATCGCAGCAAAATTGGCGCTACAAAGTATTAACATAAGGGGGCTGAATAATTTTGCACGCCCAATTTTTCAGTTTTTTATTTGTTAAAAAAGTTTGAAATATCCAATAAATTTTGTTCCACTTCATGATTGTGTCCCACTTGTTGTTGATTCTTCACAAAAAATTACAGTTTTACATCTTTATGTTTGAAGCCTGAAATGTGGCAAAAGGTTGCAAAGTTCAAAGGGGGCCGAATACTTTCACAAGGCACTGTATATTAATAGATGAGAAGAAGGGAGGAGTCGTTGGTATAATCACAAGACATACTACATCCAAACACGAAAAACCTGGCTTACTCTCTACACCAGTGTTCCTTAACTCCAGTCCTCAAGGCCCACCAACAGGTCATGTTTTCAGGATTTCCATTATTTTGCACAGGTGATTTGATCAGTTTCACTGCCTTAGTAATTACCACAGCCAATTCATCTGAGGGAAATCCTGAAAACATTACCTGTTGATGGGCCTTGAGGACTGGAGTTGAGGAACACTGCTCTACACCACTGTGTGCACTCAATGTTCAATGAAACAGAGTTGTTCAAACAACAGAGACATGTACAGTACAAAAATCATAAAAACACCCATATAATGGCCAACTAGTGAAAAACAACCAGACAAGCCTCTCTAAGTATTGGGTATATTAGTGTATCCTAACAGAATGGGTGCTCAGTTCAACTATGCTGTGATTTCCAAAAGGTGCCTTGGCTTGGTCACATTGTTATAGCAGTTGACCAGAGGCATGCCCACATCGAGGTTCAAGAACCGAGTCTACAAAATATCTTGTACTGTGTCATCTTTAATACTTATCAGTTTTATCATTTGAATGGGACATTGCCTTCTACCTCACTCCCTCTGTATGGGTGAAGTCGGTGTCATACACAAACCATAACAGCATAAATGTTACCATTTCTTATGTTGAACTTACCAGGGGAAGAATGGTTGAGACTTTAAATGAGGAAATGACCTGGTAAGGTCATATGCCTCCATCCCTAACTATGTGATAAAAGTGGAAGGGGCAGATGGGACTTCAATTGAAGCATGCAAGAACTTTGACGGGCACCTGATGAAAACCATTGTTTACATTATTTATTTATTACAGGTAGAGTTGAGCGAACCCGGACTGTAAAGTTCGGGTCCGTACCGGACTTTGGGGTGTCCGTGCCCCAAACCCGATCCCGGACATTAAAAAAAAAGTCTGGGATCGGGTTCAGTATTCAGGTATTTTTGGCGCCTTTTCTATAGCTGCTGGGCAGCCAATCAACAAGCTTTTCACTAGTTCCCCCTTAGAAGCATTCACAGCCATGCCTACTAATGGCATGGCTGTGATTGGCCAGTGCATCATGTGACCCAGCCTCTATTTGAGGCTGGAGTCACATAGCACCGCGTGTCAGATCGTCTCAGACTAGAGTAGGGAGAGCTTCATGCCGGTGCTGTGAGGGAAAGACTAGCGTTCACAACCATCTTATAGTGCATCAGGGAGATATTCCTGTCTGTGCTGTGAGGGAGACATTAGCGTTCAGAACCATCTTATAGTGCATTAGGGAGACGTAACTGTTGGTGCTCTGAGGGAGAGATTATCATTCTAAAACCATCTACTACTGCATTAGGGAGAGGTTCCTGTTGGTGCTCTGAGGGAGAGTTTATCGTTCTAAAACCATCTCCACTGCATTAGGGACAGGCTCCTGTTGGTGCTCTGAGGGAGAGATTATCATTCTAAAACCATCTACTACTGCATTAGGGATAGGTTCCTGCTGGTGCTCTGAGGGAGAAATTATCGTTTTAAAACCATCTACTACTGCATTAGGGACAGGTTCCTGTTGGTGCTCTGAGGGAGATATTATCGTTCTAAAACCATCTACTACTGCATTAGGCACAGGAGTCTCGTGGTTGTCCT
>BLSH010333424.1:427793-438535 GCA_018402905.1 Glandirana rugosa | reverse complement strand
CAGGTACTCGGGTACTCTGATGGGCTGGTGACAGGTATTTGTGTACTCTGATGGGCTGGTATTTGGGTACTCTGATGGGTTGGTAACAGGTACTCGGGTACTCTGATGAGATGGTGACAGGTGCTCGGGTACTCTGATGGGTTGGTGACAGGTACTCGGGTAGTCTGATGGATTGGTGGCAGGTAATCGGGTACTCTGATAGGCTGGTGGCAGGTACTCGGCTACCCAGATGGGCGGGTGACAAGTACTCGGGTACTCTGATAGCCTGGTGACAGGTACTTGGGTACTCAGATGGGTTGATGACAGGTGCTCGGGTACTGTGATGGGCTGGTGACAGGTACTCAGGTACTCAGATGGGTTGGTGACAGGTACTCGGGTACTCTGATGGGCTGGTGACAGGTACTCGTGTAATGAGAAGGGTTGGTATTCAGGTACTCTGATGGGTTGGTAACAGGTACTCGGGTACTCTGATGAGATGGTGAAAGGTGCTCAGATACTCTGATGGGTTGGTGACAGGTGCTCGGGTACTCTGATGGGTTAGTAACAGGTACTCGGGTACTCTGATGAGATGGTGACTGGTGCTCAGGTACTCTGATGGGTTGGTGACAGGTACTCGGGTACTCTAATGGGTTGATGACAGGTACTCGGGTACTCTGATGGGCTGGTGACATGTACTTGGGTACTCTGATGGGCTGGTGACAGGTACTTGGGTACTCTGATGGATTGGTGACAGGTACTCGGATACTCTGATGGGCTGGTGACAGGTATTCGGGTACTCTGATGGGCTGGTGACAGGTATTTGTGTACTCTGATGGGCTGGTATTTGGGTACTCTGATGGGTTGGTAACAGGTACTCGGGTACTCTGATGGGCTGGTGACAGGTATTTGTGTACTCTGATGGGCTGGTATTTGGGTACTCTGATGGGTTGGTAACAGGTACTCGGGTACTCTGATGAGATGGTGACAGGTGCTCGGGTACTCTGATGGGTTGGTGACAGGTACTCGGGTAGTCTGATGGATTGGTGGCAGGTAATTGGGTACTCTGATAGGCTGGTGGCAGGTACTCGGGTACTCAGATGGGCGGGTGACAAGTACAGGGATCACTAGATCTGTCATCTGTCCCCTCACAGAACGTGGAACCGCCAATATTCTGCCTCTCTAACAGGCGATCGCGGGTTGCCGGTGGACATCGAGTCTGCTCGACCCGTGGGCACGCTCACGCGGCGTGTGGCAGGCAAGAGAGCGCGCCCGCAACCGCACCTGCGCCGATCACGTTTATAGACGGCGCTCTGCGCAGCGGAGCCAACCTGTCGCTGTAAATGTACGTGACATGGTCGGCAAGTGGTTAAGCAACATATTACATGTTACGTTAGAGTGTGAAATGTAATATTTCCATTAATCACAGGTGTGATGCTTTGCCGGCTCCTGTGAAAAAAAAAAAATAAATGCACATTATTTTCCTGCAAAAAAGTATATATATATTTTTTTTTCTTACGAGTGAACTAACATGTCAATATAAGAGATTCCTTTTAAAAATTGTATTGTGGACAATATTGTGTGTGTGCCAAATCGTGGTCTGCAATCCACCCTGTCATGATCTGCAATGACTCTGGTGAGGCAGTCCTCCTTCCTTCCACTAGGGGTCACTGGTACTCAGACAAACACGTGCTGCGTGTAAACTGTCTGTCATTTTAAAAGTTTAAATTGTTTCATTATAGAAGGATGGGAAAAGTTGAAGAGATACAAATTATTTTACTGAAAACTATACATTTCTGCAAAATTCAAATGTACATTTTCCTGACTCTGTGTAAAAAAAGTCAAATATTTAATATTGGGTCAATTGTTCAAACCAAAAGTTCTAAGACACATAATATAGTGTATAGTAGAATGTTGACCTAATCCATCTGATTGCTATAATCAGAAGCTTGCCCTTTAAGATCAGCAATCTCCCTTTCCAAGATGTCACTTATAAGGGGATGTAGCTCAGTGGTAGAGCGCATGCTTTGCATGTATGAGGCCCCGGGTTCAATCCCCGGCATCTCCATGTTTTTAAAAGCGGATGTCTAAACCCCCTTAATAACCAGATCAGCTTTCAGTACTCTCACATTTTGAATAACAATTACTCAGTCACGCAACACTGTACCCATATTAAATTTGCATGCTTTTTTCACACGAATAGAGTTTTCTTTTGGCGGTATTTAATCACCACTGGGTTTTTTATGTTTTGCGCTATAATTAAAAGAAGATGCCGGAGCGGATTTAATAAAATATTTTAAAAAGCTGTGTAGTGTTTTTTTTTGTACACTTTTTTCTCCCAGGTAAATGGGTAGGGGTACGATGTACCCCATACTCATTTACATAGGGTGGGGGGCCCGGCATCTGGGGGCCCCCTTTAACAAGGGGGCTTCCAGATTCCGATAAGCCCCCGCCCGCAGACCCTGACAACCAACGGCCAGGGTTGTCGGGAAGAGGCTCTTGTCCCCATCAACATGGGGCAAGGTGCTTTGGGGTGGGGGGGCGCAGAGCCCCCCCAGCCCCAAAGCACCCATACTCCCCATGTTGAGGGCATGCGGCCTGGTACGGTCCAGGAGGGGGGGGGTGCTTGCTCGTCCCCACCCCCTTTCCTGGCCTGCCAGGCTGCGTGCTCGGATAAGGGTCTGGTATGGATTTTGGGGGGGACCCTACGCCGTTTTTTTTTTCGGCGTGGGCGCTCCTCTTAAAATCCCTGCCAGATCGAAGAGCCTGGTATGCTCTGGGGGGGGGGGAACCCCACGGAAATTTTTTGCGGGGGTTCCCCTTTAAGACACCTAGCACACAAGTCGCGCCGCAAGTCGGATCACCGTGATCTGACTTCTGGTGCGGCTTCTATTCAAATCAATGGGCTCCCATAGGGAACCATTGATTTTGAATAGAGGCAGAAAACGCCGCAAAAAGCTGGCGTGAAAAAACGTCCATTGACGTCAATGCAAAACGCCAAGCAAAACGTCAGTTTTTTTCCCTGACGTCAGGCCCAGCGTTTTGCTTATTTTTCTGCAAACGCCCATGTGTATGAGGCCTAAACAATACCAGTTGCCTGGTTGAATTTGGGTTCAATGCCCATTCAGTGACCTAGAACAGGCATTCAGCAAATGAAACAAGAGGAAATTCAAGGATAGGAGATATGGAGAAATCTTCCATTGGGGACAAGTGTCCAAGAGAGGATTTTGACTCATTTTGGTGAGGGGCTGTGCAATGTGCAGGGAAGGTAGAAAAAGCTCTGTCCAGTGCCCTGCCAGAGGTGACCCCTGTCCTCTTTCCTCCCAGCGGTGACCCCTGCCCTCTTTCCTGCCTGCAGTGACCCTTATCCTTCCTCCTGCCAGCGGTGTCCCCTGTCCTCTTTTCTGTCAGCAGTGACCCCTGTACTCCCCCCTGCCAGTGGTGTCCCCTGTCCTCTCTCCTGCCAGCAGTGTCCCCTGTACTCCCCCCTGCCCAGTGTTGCCAACCGCCAGTAAATTTACTGACAGTTTGTAAAAATCAGTGATTTTTACAACTGTCTATAAATATCAGGGTCTGATAATTTGTCATGCTGTGCTGACTTTTTAAGTGTAAACCGGACAAACTACTTGATATGGATATTGTTAGTGTTTCCATGTTGTGTTTAAATATCAATTGTTTTAGTTTTTAATAGGAGTTCAGTTATTTTGCAAGTTGTCAGTAAAAAATGTACTCTGCCAGTAAATTTTCCATGTTTTGCCAGTAAAAAATGCAATTGGCAACACTGCCCCTGCCAGCGGTGTCCCCTGTCCTCTCTCCTGCCAGCAGTGTCCCCTGTACTTCCCCCTGCCAGCAGTGTCCTCTCCTGCCAGTGGTGTCCCCTGTCCTCGCTCCTGCCAGCGGTGTCCCCTGTCCTTCCTTTTGCCAGTATTGACCCTTGTCCTCCCTCCTGCCAGCGATGACCCCTGTCCTCTTTCCTGCCACCAACATTGTTCCTGATCACCGCCATACCAGTCCCAGTGTCACAAGACCAGTGTAAGCCAGCAACAGTGTTCCTGATTGCTGCCACACCAGTCCCAGTATCACCAATGAAAACCTTTCAGCTCTCCAGCGGTGTCCCCTGTCCTCTCTCCTGCCAGCGGTGTGCCCTATGCTCCAGAGTCTTATAGTGAAACAGCTTACAGTTTTCAGTTTTATAATTTTACAGCTTACAGTTTTTTGATGTCTGTGCCTCCGGTCCGTGATCTCAGCTTTTCTCCCAGTGCTGCTCCCAGCCACTTTGGCCTTCCGAGAGCCTCGGCTGCATTTGAGCTTAACTCCGGGTGCTCCGGTCTCCTCTCACGGCTGCCTGGAAGAGCCAACTGCCTCCTCTTGATCCAAGACCACCGGGGCTGATCGGATCCAAGTACCTTCACCGGACCGCCTAGGCTTGCATCCACCGGTCCACCATGCCACTCCCTGCCACCTCTCTCTCACTCTGCCCTGGTTCACATAGGTGCGATTTGGGAACCCTGCGAATCCACTGCGGGTTCCCGCATCACATCCGGCTCGTACAGCAGCTCACACTGCCCTATAAGAACTGAAGGGAGGTGTCAAAACATTGCTAACGACACCCCCTTTTCAGGTCGCATATCGCAGTGCGAACTGCAAACTTGCACAGGAATCGAATCGCATGGGTATGAACCCCAATGCCAACCGATTCTGCTGCAGACTGAAAAAAGGGTCCTGTGCGTGTTTGGTCCAAATGCGATGCGATATCAGCCATAAAATCTGTATGGCTGAAATCACATCGCACTGACATTGCATATGATTTGCAGTGCGGTGCAAATTATATGCGATATTGCTGAGCGCACTGCTGTGAGCCAGGGCTCACTCCTCTCCTGGAGCCTCGACTGCCCCATGCTGGCCGCCCCGCCGCTCCAACAGCTCAACTCCAGGCAGGACGAGGAAAAATGAATGGCACTCCCAATGGCTGCTTGCTGAGAGCGGGACTACGAGAGGGGCTCTGGCCACACTCCACGCATCATGTGGAGTATACCGTTTCAAACATCACCAATTGGGGAGGCCTGTGGAGCTTATAGCAGCACGCTACACGCTTAGGGTTGCCACTTCTTCTTCAAGCCAAACCCAAACACTGTAGCAGGAGTCTTCAAACTTTGTAGACAAAGGGCCAATTTACTGTCCTTCAGATTGTAGTAGGAGCGAACATTCCTGTCAGTGGGAGCAATATTCACCCATCACTGGTGTCAATGGGAGGAATAATTCCCAATTGTTGGTGTCAGTGTGAGGAATAGTGGCCCATTAATACACTGCACCCTGATAATCAATGTGTCACGTAGACTAGCAAGTTGCAAGCAGCGCTGCTTGCAACTTGCTAGTCTACGTGTCACATTGATTATCAGGGTGCAGTGTATTAATATTTGTGATTTTAAGCAGCAGCTATCTACCATCTTTATCATGGATTGATATACGCACACATTTATTCATGGTGTGGGGATATATGTGCTAACTATTTTCAGTTTGTTTTGCACCCAAGGCGCTGATACTTGTGGTTCTGTTCTGTCTGGATTGAATTGCATGATTTTAGTAATAGTGGCCCATTATTGGTGTCGGTGAGAGGAACAGTGTCCCAAGGGCCGGATAAAGGCCAGAAAGGGGCCACATCTGACCCCCAGGCAGCAGTTTAGAGACCACTGCACTATGGGATTGTAACAGACCTGGGACACCTTTGGGCACTCCAAAGAAAATAGAAATGTGGCGAACATAGTGCCCCCTCACCCTCCTATCAAGCATGTTTCAAGCCACATTCCTGTTTCAATAACGTGTTCGGGTTTTAGGTGGAATGAAACCCGGACACATGATTCAAAGCCCAAACTGTCCGTGTGAATCTTGGACAGGTGGCAACCCTATAAACGCTGCTGCATGGTGCCATGGTGTTGCTACCCTCCCCCCATGCACTACTTCTGGAAATTCACGGTACTTCTGTACAATGCAATCCGATGCAGGCAAACGCACTGCAGTTGTGATCTGCAGCAGATGTCAATAATAAGTTAATGACACCCCAAAAGCACTGCGTTTGCCTGCATCAAATAGCATTGTACAGAAGTACCGTGAATTTCCAGAAGTAGTGCAGGCACTGCTTTTGGTGCAATGCGGCTTCAGCCCATTCAAAATGAATGGGCTGAAATTGCATCGCACAGAACTGCATGTGAACCGCACGGGAATGCACAGCATCTTCCTGTGCGATTCCCAGAGTGAACAGGGTGAGCTGAGCTGCTGGGTTACTATTGGAACTTGGAGCTAGGGAGTTAAACTACTGAGTCACTGCCAGGAGCGAGGAGAAGAGATGCTGAGTCATTACTTGGAAGGGGAAGAGATCTGGTAAGTCACTGCTGGGAGGAACAGAGCAGTTGAGTCATTACTAGAAGACAGAGAGAAGGGGGTGAGTGGGTGAGGACGAACTTTTGAGTCACTGCTGAGAGTAGGTGTAGAACTGCTGAGTCATTGCTAAAAGGTGTAGGAAGAACTGCAGAGCCATTGCTAGAAGATGGAGAGAAGGGGGGTGAGTGGGTGAAGCCGAGCTTTTGAGTCACTCCTGAAAGTAGGGGAGGAACTTTTGAGTCACTGCTGAGAGTAGGGGCAGAACTGCTGAGTCACTGCTGAGAGTAGGGGCAGAACTGCTGAGTCACTGCTGGGAGTAGGGGCAGAACTGCTGAGTCACTGCTGAAAGGAGGTGGAAGAACTGCCGAGTCATTACTAGAAGACAGAGAGGAGGGGGTGAGTGGGTGAAGATGAGCTTTTGAGTCACTGCTGGGAGTAGGGGCAAAACTGCTGAGTCACTGCTGAAAGGAGGAGGAAGAACTGCTGAGTCATTGCTAGAAGATGGAGAGAAGGTAGTGAGTGGGTGAAGCTGAGTGAGCAATATAATTTATGATAAGTGATATTATAAGTGATACAATTTATGTTAGGTTCTGCTCACACCTTGGCATTCTAAATCGCGGGCGGAATCGCTGCGATTCTGCCCATGATTCGAAATAGCGGCAAATTGCAAGACGTCCGTGCGTTCCCTGTCACTTTCAATAGCACCCTAATCATGGCGCGATTTTGCCGCAATTCAAACAGGATCCTCACATAAGTCCCCGGTCTGTCTAGGTGTTGCAGAACATAATGCAGTCCAATGTTTACTGAATCATCCACAGACCTGTTTGCTCTGTAGGCCAACTGAAGAGGATCCAGCAAGGGTCCAGTGATGTCCTTCAGGTGGGCCAGCAACAGTTTTTCAAATGACTTCATGACTACGGATGTTAAAGCCACAGGCCTGTAGTCATTTAGTCCTGTAATTTTGGATTTCTTTGGGATGGGGATGATGGTGGAGCATTTGAAGCATGAAGGGACTTCGCACAGCTCCTGCAGGAGTGGGGGAGAGGGGGGATGCAGGAGGTGTGAATGATGAGAGCGCTTGATTGTGTTCAGGGCGGGTTGCAGGAGTTGTTAATGGTGTGAATGATGAGAGAGTGTGAACGGTTGTTTGGAAAGGTGTCCAGGATGGGTTGCAGGAGCTGTGAATGGTGTGAATGGTTGTGTGGGGAGGGGTTCAGGACAGGTGATAGGTGTTATTTCAAACCTGCAGTAAAACTCGTTCAGATCGTCTGCCAGTTGTTGATTCTCCACAATGCTGGGGGGTGGTGTCTTGTAATTGGTGATCTTCTTTAGACTTTTCCACACTGATGCGGAGTCGTTCGAAGTAAACTGAGTCCTTATTTTACCAGAATAATTCCTCTTTGCCACTTTGATCTCCTTTTCCAGTGTGTATTTAGCCTGTTTATACAAGACATTGCCCCCTTTCATGTAAGCATCTTCTTTGGCCTGACGGAGCCGTCTGAGTTTTGCAGTGAACCACGGTTTATCATTGCTGTAATTTAGTTGAGTCCTGGTAGGAATGCATATATCCTCACAGAAACTGATATATGATGTTACGGTCTCTGTGAGTTCATCCAGATCGGTGGCAGCAGCTTCAAAAATACTCCAGTCAGTGAGATCAAAACAAGATTGTAAGTCCTGCTCTGCTTCATTAGTCCATCTTTTTACAGTCCTTAATACAGGTTTAGCTGATTTTAGTTTCTGCCTGTAGGTCGGTATAAGATGAACCAGAAGGTGATCCGAATGTCCCAAAGCTGCTCGTGGCACAGAGTGATATGCATCCTTTATTGTGGTGTAACAGTGATCCAATATATTACTGTCTCTTGTGGGACATGTAACATGCTGTCTGTATTTTGGCAATTCACGGGAGAGATTGGCTTTATTAAAGTCCCCAAGAATGATTAAAACAGAGTCCGGGTGTTGTTGTTCTGTCTCTGTGATCTGCTCAGCAAGTTTCTGTAAAGCTGAGCTCACGTGCGCTTGCAGAGGGATGTAAACACTCACCAGAATGAACGAATGAAACTCCCGTGGCGAATAGAACGGCTTGCAGTTAATGAAGAGTGTTCCGAGATTTGAGCAGCACATCTTCTTTAACACAGTTACGTCTGTACACCACCGTTCATTGATGTAAAAGCATTTCCCACCGCCGCGCGATTTCCCCGTTGATTCTGCTTCGCGGTCCGCTCTGAACAGCTGAAAATCCAGCAGATGGAGCGCGCTGTCCGGTATAGCGTCATTCAGCCAAGTTTCCGTGAAACACAGAGCAGCAGAGTGCGAGAAATCCTTATTTGTCCGAGAGAGCAGAAGCAGTTCGTCCGTTTTGTTGGATAGAGAGCGGAGATTTTACAGATGGATGCTAGGCAACGGCGGTCGAAATCCGCGTTTTCTGAGTCTCAAGAGCGCGCCAGCTCTTTTTCCCCATCTGCGCCTCCTCTTGAAGCGTGTGATCAGTGCAGCCACTCCGCCGACAAAAATGTCCAGCAAAACATCAGAATAGTCAAAAACCGGTGTTGTCGAATGTCCAGCAATTCGTCCCTGGTGAAACTGATTGCAGGAATATAACTAAAGACAGGACAAGCTAACAAAAACACAAAAACAACTGCAGAGCACATCACAGAGGCAGCCATCCTGTACCGGCGCCACGCCTGCCTGTTTGAATTTGTGTTCAATGCCAATTCAGTGACCTAGAACAGGCATTCAGCAAATGAAACAAGAGGAAATTCAAGGATAGGAGATATGGGGAAATCTTCCATTGGGGACAAGTGTCCAAGAGAGGATTTTGGTGAGGGGCTGTGCAATGTGCAGGGATGTCCTCTCTCCTACCAGTGGTGACCCCTGTCCTCTCTCCTGCCAGTGGTGACCCCTGTCCTCTCTCCTGCCAGTGGCGACCCCTGTCCTCCTTAATGCCATAGATGACCCCTGTTCTCCCTAATGCCAGCGATGACCCCTGTCCTCCCTAATGCCAGTGGTGACCCCTGTTCTCCTTAATGTCAGTGATGACCCCGTCCACCCTCTTGCCAGCGATGACCCCAGTCCTTCCTTCTGCCAGTGATGACCCCTTTCAGCGCAGCACACTGTTTACTTTTTTCATTCTTTATTGAAGTGTCACAAAATAGCATTTCATTCAACTGATTCCCACCATACCAATGTCGGTAACCCAGACTAGTGCAGCCAGCAAAAGTGTTCCTGATCACTGCTATGCCAATCCCAGCGTCACCCAACCAGTGCAGCCAGCAAAAGTGTTTCTGATTAGCGCCATACCAGTCACAGTGTCACTAGACCAGTATAAGCCAGCAACATTGTTCCTGATCACCACCCCACCAATGCCAATATCCAAGACTAACTCAGCCACAAACCGTGTTCCTGATCACGACCATACCAGTCCCAGTGTCACCAATGAAAACCTTTCAGCTCTCCAATTTCACCCACCCCACAATATTCTTTATTTTCCGAGCAATGGAAATCATGTGTTAATTCAAAGCAAAATATGTAGGATTATTAAAGTCAATGGATACTAAAAAATACTTGTTTCCTGCATGAATTTGGGTTCAATGCCAATTCAGTGACCTAGAACAGGCATTCAGCAAATGAAACAAGAGGAAATTCCAGGCATAGGCGATATGGGGAAATCTTCCATTGGGGACAAGTGTCCAGGAGAGGGCTTTGATTTGACTCATTTTGGTGAGGGGCTGTGGAATATGCAGGGATGGTAGAAAGCGCTCTGCCCTGTGCCCTGCCAGCGGTGACCCCTGTCCTCCTTAATGTCAATGATGACCCCTGTCCACCCTCTTGCCAGCGAAGACCCCAGTCCTCCCTTCTGCCAGCGATGACTACTTTCAGCACAGCACACTGTTTACTTTTTTCATTCTTTATTGAAGTGTCACAAAATAGCATTTCATTCAACTGATTCCCACCATACCAATGTCAATAACCCAGACTAGTGCAGCCAGCAAAAGTGTTCCTGATCACTGCTATGCCAATCCCAGCGTCACCCAACCAGTGCAGCCAGCAAAAGTGTTTCTGATTAGCGCCATACCAGTCACAGTGTCACTAGACCAGTATAAGCCAACAACAGTGTTCCTGATCACCGCACTACCAGTCCCAGTGTCACCAGACCAGTGTAAGCCACCAACAGTGTTCTTGATCACCGCCACACCAATGCAAATAACCAAGAACCCTGACCTTACCACCTCTAGTCCTTGTGACAACAACCGACTCAATCAGAACCAATAAACGTAACCACACCACCACTAGTCCTTGTGACAACAACCGACTCATTCAGAACCAATAAACGTAACCACACCGCCACTAGTTCTTGTGACAACCACCGAATGTGACCAGACCACTGT
>BLSH010333424.1:376835-393535 GCA_018402905.1 Glandirana rugosa | reverse complement strand
GCAGACGGGGGGATCAGGGTCCCCCCGGAAAAACAGGCCCCCCGCCCGATTGGGCCTGGGGGCCTGTGTGCGCCGGGCGGCAATCCACATCTCCCCCAGGGCATGCGGACAGGAGGAGCCTCCAAGATCCCGCAATCCACATCTGGGGAGGGAGTTGTGGTAAACAAAAGAAGGGTTGGAAAGGAATGAAAACAAGAGAGGTGGCAATGAAGCTGCGGCCAATGAGCTCATTCCAAAGTATATGCGACAGTATGATAAAACAGTATAAGGCAACATGGCAAACAGAACACATCATGCACTGTATCATTATGAATATTATACAAACATTTCAAACATTACATTGTCATACATGCAGTATGCAGTAATTCCCTTGCATTGTATCGCTATTAGCAAGGGTATGTGACTAAACATTCTCCCTATCCCAGCCCCCCCAAGACAAAGCCCTCCAGAAAAGGTCTAAAACTGAGATGTTCATAAATCCCAGGAGGAGATGTGGCCTGAAGGGCCCCTTTCCAACGGGATTCTTTCTGCAACAGTATGTTGTCCCAGTCACCCCCCCTGGGGTTGGGGTGTACTCGGTCAAGAATAGTGAAAGAAAATTTTGGGCAGCAACCAGAATGGTGCCGCCTAACATGGCGACCCAGGGGAGCCTCAGGGTTCGCCGTTCTCATGTTGGCAATGTGTCTCAAGGCTCGTCTGGAGAAAGGTTGTGTGGTCTTCCCGATATAGAAGCCCCACATTGACAAACTAATAGGTATACCACGTAAGGGGTAACACAGTTGGCAAAGTGGAAGGGCCTATATGGGGTTCCATTAGGCAAAATGGTCCAACTTGAAATGTTCATGAATCTGCATATAGAGCACCCTCCACATGTGTAGGTACCTTTCCTTTTGCAGGGGTCACCGCGAAAGGAGCCTCGAAATTCACTCTGGACCAACTGGTCATGAATGGATCGAACTCTCTTGTAGGTGATAGCTGGAGTGGAGGGTATGTAGGGTTTTAGTGTTGGATCATTAGTTAAAAGATGCCAGTGTCGTTGTAAGATGGATCTGATAAGTCCATGTTGTCTACTGTAATTGGTGTTAATTCTTAGGGTGTTAGGGTTCTCTTTCTTAGAACGATGAGATGAGAATAAAAGCACATGACGTGTGCGGCTGTTGGCCTTGTGAAAGCCTTTCTAAGGCACGTTTTAGAGTAGCCCTGGAGTAAAAGTCTATCCTTCAATTTATCAGCCTCCCCTACAGGTCCCGTGGTACCCCCTGTTGGCGGCCGTGTGGGTATGGGGGGAGTATTTCTGCTGGTAGGGAAATTTGATTTGTTATAGGAGGGGGTGGGGATAAGTTAGGAGGGGGTGGGAATAAGTGCTGCGATGGGAAAGAGGGGGGGACTGTGCTAGGATTGGGGATAGTGGATGGGTACCTCTGCTGTGGAAGGGGGAAGATTTGTTTTTTGAGGGAGGGGTTGTTCTGGGAGGGGGAGAATTGATTTTTGCTGGTGGGGGAAGGGTGGAGGGTGAGAATAAAGATTGATGCTGGATTTTTTTGCAAAAGAGGGAGTGGGGTTTTGGTGAAAGGGTAAAACAGGGAGAGTATTGCTGGCGGAGAAAATTTTGCACTCTTCTTACCCCTACACTGTGCATTACACACCCCTGAATTCCGCTCACAATTCCCAAATCACCACAAATCGCGGGACGTATTCACGATCCCTTTACTTTCAATGGCACTCCAATCCCGGAGCAAAACTTCTTTTGGGTGACAGGCGTCCCACAATTCTATTTGCGCGATTTTGCCGCGATTTGTCGGGCGACAATAACGCCAAAATTGTGCCACGGTTGGGGTGCCATGCCGTGCGCCTCTAAAGTGTTCGGGTTTGGCTTGAAGAAAAGGTGGCAACCCTAGTTGAGAGGCAGAGTGACGGGGGTAGCGCCGCACAAGTATTCAGTTTTCCGCTTTGTTCTCAGCCTGCCCGCATGGTAAAACAAAAGGTCGGTGCTCGGGAGGTCCTGTATGATGTCAGGAGGGAGAGAGGAAAGCACTGAGCTTCAGCTAACTATTAGCTATGGAGGCAGCAGGGGGAGGTGCCAATGGGTACACAAAGTGCATTGACCTTTCCTCCAAATTCATCCCGCGGGCTTCTTGTCTTGGGGGTGGGAAGAAGCAACTGATGTGGGGAGAAGGCTGAAGAGAGGCTGCATGAAATAAGTGAACTTCCTACAGTAATCAGAGGTGAGAGAGGAGGAACATTACTTTCACTTTCACTTTCACAAGTTTACTTTCCTTTCATTGTCATCTTTCACCCCCAGCTTCATTTGCCCTCTACAGCTTGCTTGGAAGACCGTGCAGTAAATCACTCTCACGCTCATCCTCATCCCCTTTCCACTTTACTTTCTCCTGTTCCTTTCTGCCCCCCACCTCGCATAAATCTGCACTGAACGTGTGAAGCCCACACACTAAAGCCCCCGTACACACGATATGAAAATCGGAAGTAAAATTTCATGCAACGACCGATCATCCAATTCTCGGATTGTTAGTATGCTCCTTTCGACAGCCGATTTTGATTTTTCGGATGACAAAAAGCTGGACGTGCAGACTATAAAATTGTTGTTGTACGCGAACTCAACGTCCGATTTTCATTTAATTAGTATGGTTTTCGTCCAAAAAAAAAACATAAGATCAAGACTACGCATGCTCAGAAACGAAATATTACATACAAAACTATTCAACACATGACGTCACTTCTGAAGTTGTATTCTGTTTTTCGTATGTTTAGGCTGGGTTCACACTGTAGCGTGGCGGAGCGGCGCGATGCGGCGCTCCAGGCGATCTCAAAGCGGCTTGCTAGGAGACTTCTATCATAGAAGTCAATGGAAGCCGCCTGAGATCGCCCTGAAAATAGTGCAGGGACCATTTTTCTAATGCGGAGCGAAGCGATTCGCTCCTATTAGAACGGTCCCATTTGCACAGCATTGAGGCGAATTGTCAGGCGACTCAAGTCGCCTGACAATTCGCCTAGATGTGAACGGGCCGCGGAGTCGCGCCGCTCCGCCCCGCTGCAGTGTGAACCCAGCCTTAGTAACCTCTTCACTTTCGACATGGGACTAGCATTCAACACAAAACGGAGGAACAGTCGCCCGAGAATCTGATCATGTGTGCAAGGCTTAACGGTCTGCTGACCAGTGGCGGCCTGTCCATTAGCATACCTCCCAACTTTTTGAGATGGGAATGAGGGTCACCTACCAGCAAAAGTATGTAGGCACAGGCATAAAAAAAAAAAAATAGGACACACCCCTTGTCACGCCCCATTAAACGAGAATTAACCAAAAATAAAAGATAAGCCAAACCCACAAGGTCTTTTTTTACCACTACTATTCCTTTTATTGGCTTTTAAAATTTACAAACGCAGCAATTTAGATATTGGATGAAATGTTTAGCACTGGGAATCACTTTTTAAAAGATAAAATAGTGCATTTTATATACAACTATATAGATCAGACCAAAATGAGGGACAAATGAGGAGGAATGAGGGACAGAGGGACTTTGTGCCAAATCAGGGACAGTCCCTCAAAATCAGGGACAGTTGGGAGCTATGCATTAGGGGTGCCCTAATCCATTCGCTCGTCCCCTAATCTCCATTCAGGGCACCGGAAGCATGGATTTCAATGTTTTTTTTTTTTTGAAGCACATGGTTAGAGCCGGAGGCTCTAATTGGCTTCTAAAAGGATGGGCTAGTGGCATCCCGAGCTCACCCACTTGTGTGACATTAGCGAATGAATTAGTGGGTGCTAGTGCCACCAGCCGCCACTACTATTGACAGGAGTACTAACAGTATACAGGGCAATACTGTCTGCAGTCATAAATGATACAACCACAGCACCTAAGATCATCAGCACTGAACTCTGTATGTAGCACACTCTGAACCCTGCAGTCTGTACATAGTGCAATCCTCAACCATGCACTCTGTAAGTAGCATACCCTGAACCATGGACTCTGTACGTAGCACACTCCTGAACCCTGCACTCTGTAAGTAGCACACCTTGAACCCTGGACTCTGTACATAGCACACCCTGCACTCTGTACGTAGCACACCCTGAACCCTGCACTCTGTATGTAGCACACTTCTGAACCCTGCACTCTATATGTGGCACACCCTGAACCCTGCACTCTATAAGAAGCACACCCGGAACCCTGCACTCTGTACGTGGCACACCCTGAACCCTGCACTCTGTAGGCAGCACACCCTGAACTCTGCACTCTGTAAGTAGTATACCCTGCACTCTGTAAGTAGCACACCCTGAACCCTGCACTCTGTAGGTAGCACACCCTGAACCCTGCAGGTAGCACACCCCGAACTCTGTATTCTGTAGGTAGCACACCCTGAACCCTGCACTCTGTACACCCTGAACCCTGCACTCTGTAGGCAGTACACCCTGCACTCTGTATGTAGTACACCCTGAACCCTGCATTCTGTAAGTAGCACACCCTGAACCCTGCACTCTGTAGGTGGCACACCCTGAACCCTGCACTCCGTAGGTAGTACACTCTGCATGATAAAAAAAAAATCCACTGGACTGCATGTGGTGTGAACTGGCCCTAAAAGCAAAAGATCAAAATCTTTTGCTTTTAGATTTGGCGTCTTTTTCCAGATCTTCCGATAAAGAGGACCCGTCATCCTTATTTCTATTACAAAGGATGTTTACATTCCTTGTAATAGGAATAAAAGTCATAAAAAAAAAAATTAAAAGGGACAGTGTAAAAATAAAAAGTAAACGAAAAAAGTTAAAGTGCCCCCATCTCTCCGTGCTTATGCGCAGAAGCGAACACATACGTAAGTCGTAAACGCATATGTAAATGGTGTTCGCACCATGCGCGAGGTATTGCTGTGAACGTTAGAGTGAGAGCAATGGTTCTAGCAATAGACCTCACTTGTAACTCTAAACTGGTAACCTGTAAAGGCGTTAAAAGCATTGCCTATGGAGATTTTTAAGTACCGTAGTTTGATGCCATTCCATGAGTGTGTGCAATTTTAAATCTTGACATGTTAGGTAGCTATTTACTTGGCGTAACATAATCTTTTTTACAAAAATATTGGGGTAAATATAGTGTTTTTTTTAAAAATTCATTAAAGTGAACTTTTTCTTAAAAAATTGCATTTGCAAAACCGCTGCGCCATGTGACATTAACCACTTCAGCCCCGGAAGGATTTCCCACGTTAGGACCAGAGCACTTTTTGCGATTCGGCACTGCGTCGCTTTAACTGACAATTGCGCGGTCGTGTGACGTTGTACCCAAACGAAATTTGCGTCCTTTTTTTCCCACAAATAGAGCTTTCTATTGGTGGTATTTGATCACCTCTGCATCATTTCTGATCACCCCTATAAACAAAAAAAGAGCGACAATTTTGCAAAAAAAAAACAATATTTCTTCTTGCTAAAATACAAATCCAAAAAAATATAAAAAAAATGTTTTTCTTTGGTTTTGGCCGATTTATATTCCTCATATTTTTGGTTAAAAAAAAATCGCAATCGGTGTTTATTGATTGGTTTGCGCAAAAGTTGCCACGTTTACGTATGATGAAAATTAATTTCTGGGGGTTTTTATTTTTTTTTTAATTTTTACTAGTAATGGCTGCGATCTGCAATTTTTAGTGGTACTGCGATATTGGGGCGGACATGTTGACACTTTTTTGGGACCATTGGCATTTATACAGCGATCAGTGCTATAAAAATGCACTGATTACTGTGTAAATGCCATTGGCAGTGAAGGGGTTAACCTGCAGGGGGAGATCTAGAGGTCAACTGTGTTCCCTAGGCGTGTTCTAACTGTATGGGGGCTGGGCTGCTATGGGCATAAGAGATCTAACTGATCCCAGTGACAAAGATCAGTAGATCTCTTTTGTCCCCACTGTCAGAATGGGAAACCGCTGATGTTCCCCGTTCTTTGGCTCTGGCTGCTCATCGGGTTCGCCCGAGCCGTGGGCACACTCCTCCGGACTCACGCCCCCTAGCGGCCACTCCGCAAATTGCCGTTTATTTACGCCGATTCGCGGTACACGTCCACACTAGGGTTGCCACATCATCCCTTTAATCCAGGACACACAGTAATTACACAGGTTCTGTGGTTGATTAAGGTGGTAATTAAACTCACTCAGTGCCTTATCTTCATTAAATCAGCCTCAGAACAACCTGTGTAATTCATATGTGTCCTGGATTAAAGGGATGATGTGGCAACCCTAGTCCACACTGCCGCAGCTGGATTCATACCTATGCATTTCTAGGGCTTTTTGCATTTTGTTTGCAGATTTGCACTGCAGAAGGTGTTCCATAGGAAACCATATTAAATGGACTGCAGTGCAAATCTGCAAAATGCAAGAGGCACTAAAAATGCATAGGGGTGAGTCCAGTAAACTTGTAAACAAAAAGTGCCCGAAAAAGCCTGCTCAGCAAGTAGGGAGCACTTACACTTTAATTCCCTCTGGCTCTCATTATATGGACAAACCCATCAGCTTGCACCTGTTTAATTTGCCCAGGCATTCCTCTTCTGACACCTTGTGGACTAGTCCATTGCACACAGATTTTCTCATCTGTTTCTGGGAGTAGACTGATGATTACCCCCCCCCCCCCTCATGTACTGGAGGTGGTATGATCCTATGAGTGTAGAGAGTAGTAGATGAATCCATTGGTGTGCAGTATTGGGGGTGTACAGTGGTTGCAGCAGGTGAGATATGCTAATACATTGCATTGTGTGTGTTTGTATGTCTGTGGGTGAGAGTCTTTCTTTATCACAAGGTTTATTGTACTTGATGAGTCCTTTATTGGGAGCTTAGTGCTTGTATTAGTGGGTGGCCAGAGATGGTCCCAAGTGTTGTAGGTTTGATGGACATGCTGTTTAAAGGGCTTGTCCACACCACCCTGTACAAACATCTGTGTTGTGTGATGGATGTAACCCATGCATTGTTTACTTTTTTCTCTCCACCCCCCCCCCTTTTTTTTTTAAATTATTTAATTGTGCATCACAAAGTAACACATCATTCAACTCGCATTGCAACACACTGCTTTATAGTGATATGCAATGCGGCGAGTTGTGTGCTGCATCGAAACGCATACATAGCGGCTTTCTGCACAGCACCAATGCACCTGGGTGGTGTAAATAGGGCACATAGAAAACAATTGTTTTATAGTTGCTCTTGCGTTGATCTATGCAGCTCAATGAACATGATGTGAATAAGCCCTTGGGGGTGGGGCACACCAGAACGCAGTGCGGGAAAGTCGCGTTCTGTGTGAGTTTCCTGCACCGCACTCAAGCGCATTGCCCTTGTTGGTATTAACAGCACCCCGAGCACAGATCACAAACACAGTTAGCGGTTACCAAATCGCATTCAGTGTGGTGCTTTTTTTTAAAAGTAATGCATGTACTTCTTTTTCTGTGTTCTGGTGCAATAGGCAGCTCATTCAAATGAAAAGTCGCACCTCACAGGAATGTGGCATGCGATTCAGGTGTGACCCGGCCTTTAGTCTGATACCACAAAATCCAGAGAGGATTTATAGGTAAGGATGGGCTTGGGCATGTTCAGAACCGAATGTACCCGAGCCCCCCAGGAAGTGAACCCTGCACTCCGCTAATCGCAGGCAGTCAGACATTTTTCCAATGTGCGGCTGCGGCCATCAGGGAATGTCTCATTGCCTGTGATTAGCGCAGTGCAGGGTTCACTTCCTGGCGGGCTACAAGACCGAGCCCACCCTTTTCATAGGATGATGATGGTTTGTTTTTGGTCTTCGATGGTGACAGCTGTAAGTCCCCATTGACACCAATGTGTTCTATAATGCGCCTTCTACTTAGGGTTGCCACATCATCCCTTTAATCCAGGACACATATGAATTACACAGGTTGTTCTGAGGCTAATTTAATGCAGATGAGGCACCAAGTGAGTTTAATTACCACCTTAATCAGTCACAGAACCTGTGTAATTAATATGTGTCCTGGATTAGAGACGGTTCACACTGAGGTGACTTGTCCCCATGCAGTGCAATGGAACCGTTCTAATAGGAGCGACTCGGGTCGCTCCGACTTAGAAAAAGGTTCCTGCACTATTTTCGGGACGACCTCAGCGCGACTTGCATTGACTTCTATGTAAAGAAGTCTCCTTGCAAGCCGCGCTGAGGTCGCCTCGAGCGGGGCGACTTGCTTTGCCCTGCAAGTCGTGCCGCTCCAGTGTGAACCTGCTCTTAAAGGGATGATGTGGCAACCCTACTTCTACTGCGCATCGCCCTGCATTAATGAGCCCCATTGCACATTTTATATGTGCGCTCATCCAGGGGAGGGACTTCTCACCATGCAATAAACGTGTGGGTAATGATCATTGATTTTCTGTGGGCCCCCCAACATGTGTTTGTTTGTCAGAAAACATGCATGCATTTTTGTTTTGCATAAAAAAAATAATTGTGTGTGTATATATATATATATATATATATATATATATATATATATATATATATATTATTGTGGGCCCTTTGTATACAAATATATATTAATATATTTGGGCTTTTGAAGGAAAAAAAAAAAACTTGAAAAGTATTTTTATTTTCAGGCCCCATACACATGGATGTTTTTTACCGCTGCGTTTTTGAGCGTTTTTTGCAGCTCTCCATGTTATTCAATGGCCTCATAAAAACGCTGACGTTTCTGAGCTGAAAGCAGAACCCATGGCCAGCGCGTTCTGAAGCTGTAGCGTTAGAGCGTTTTTGACAATGAGCCGGCAAAGCGATCACTAACGGGCATTAACGCCGTAGCGCCGTTAACCAGCGTTTTCAAGTTATAAAATAGCATTGGAATGGTTTGTTTAGCACTGACACTCACTAACGTGCATTAACGCCAATGCAAAACGCCGAAAAAAATGCAGATTTTTCCCTGACGTCGGGCTCGACGTTTTGCTTTTTTTTTTTTTTTTTTTTTTCATACGCCCGTGTGTATGAGGCCTTAAAGCGGAGTTCCACCCAAAAGTGGAACTTCCGCTTTAAGCACTCCTCGCCCCCTTACATGCCACATTTGGCATGTCATTTTTTGGGGGGGGGGGGGTGTAGCTTGTTTTGACAGGTACTTCCTGCCACACTTCCCCCTTCCTTTGCCTGGCCGCCTAGGTGGCTCCTCCTCCTCCTAGGTGGCCCCTTCCTCCTGGCAATCGTCTGAGACATGTCACAAGTCCCAGAAGATTTCCTGGCCACTAGGAACGCGCATTGCGGCTCGCGCATGCGCAGTGCATGCCGGACTGTGAAACCGGGTGCCCACACTAGGAATGGCGGGCCCATTGGGAGGAGGGGGGAGAAGATCAAGACTTCGGGTGCAGCCATCGCTGGACCCGGAGACAGGTAAGTTTCTGTTTTATTAAGGCCTCATACACACGGGCATATATAAAATAATAAACAAAACGTCGGGCCCAACGTCAAGGAGAAAAAGTTGACGTTTTTCGGCGTTATGCATTGCCGTTTTTGAGCGCTAGTGAGCGTCGGCGTCAATAGACGTTTTTAAAAAAAAAATCATTCCTCTGCTATTTTTCAACCTAAAAACTTCGGCGTCAAAAAACGCCGGAAAACGCCGGTACAATATTAGGTGGCGTTTGTTGGCGTCTGTTGGCGTCTCGCGGCGTTTTGCGGCGCTTTTTGACGTCGATGCAGCCAAGGAACGCGCTGGTTGTGGGTTCTCTGATACGCCGACGCCATCTACAGCTCAAAAACGCCGACGTTTTTTCTGTGGCCATTGACTAACATGGGGAGCAGAAAAAAACGTCAGTAGACGCCGGCGTCAAAAAACGCCCGTGTGTATGAGGCCTTAAAGTCAGCAGCTGCACTTTTCATAGCTGCTGACTTTTAGGCTGGATTCACACCATTGCGGTGCGAATTCCAGCCTGTCTGCTGCTGAGAAGGGACGGAACCGCCATTCGGTGGCTCATGTCCGTTCTCGCAGTGCATCGGCTGCTCGGGGAGGGAGGGAGGGGGGGTGCAGCGAGGAGGGTTAAAATCCCTGCAAAATCGCTGTTCAATGCGGAGCACATCTGCAGGTTAGATGCGCTCCCATTGAACTCAACAGGCTGGGAATTCGCACCGCATTGCACAAAAACCGTGTGCGTTTTTTGTGCAATGCGGAGTGCGAATGCACCGCACATATGTGAACCGGACACATTGAAAACAATGTGTTTTCAAGTGTCATGCGAATTGGATGCGATTTAAGACGAATCCAATTCGCATAGGTGTGAACCCAGCCTTAATAAACTAAAACACGAGTGGAACTCTGCTTTAAGGCCTGTACACACGGTGCGAAATTCGGATGGACATTTTCGTATGTCAATCTGTCGCCTGAAATTCTTACTGTTAGTATGCTCCTTTCGAGAGCGGATTTTGATTTTTCATCAGACAAAAGCTGGATGTGCAGACTAGCAGCTCAACCTCAGATTTTCAGATGGTGTGTACAAAAAATCAACACACAAAATTCGGAAATACAAACACGCATGATCATGATTGGGCAACGACCCAGAAGAGTTTGGTCATGTAAGCTGGCGATCGTAATCCAGAATTAACATTTGTGACGCGGCAATTGAAATTACGAAATGCAGCGCACATTATCATCTTTTCAATGGCAAAGCGGCCCAAAGGGTGACGCACCAAAAATGAACTTCCTCTTTATACGCTCAAAGTACGTCACTACGTTCACCTTTGTCGGACAAAAAATTTCCAATAGTCAGTATGCTCTACAAAATCATGGACACGCGCTCCTGACAAAATCAGATGCTTGGTCGTCCGAAAATCAGACCGCTTGTACGAGGCCTAAAGCTGGATACACGTTATACAATTTTCTGTAGGTTTTTTTTTTTTCTTCAGATTTACCAAAACCATATAATATAAGGTCAAACCTTAAGACCCCTTTCACACTTGTGCGAGTTGTCTTGCGACTTGGGACTGCAAAGTTGCATGACAAGTCGTACCCCATTATTTCCAATGAGTACCATTCATCTCTTTGCCGACTTCAAAGTAGTCTCTGCATTACTTTGGCCCAGCTTGAGGTCCATAGACTTCAATGTTAAACCCTCAAAGTCTCATGCAAATCGCACCTAAATAATATAGATGCGTTTTCTGGACTATTTTTGTACGACTTTGTAATATATTTTCATTGTGTCAAAGTTGCAACAAAGTCAGACCAAAGTTGTACTGATCTGAAATCGCGGCAAAATTGTGTCACAAAAGTGTGAAAGGGGCCTAAAGACTCGTACACACGGTGCGACGGTCGTACGACCGAATGGCCCAAATCATATGTTGACTGTTGTGTCTCGCATACTGATGTGCACTAAGTGATCGTACGACCAAGCTGAATGCAGTGACGTGTTACGAGCATATAAAGAGGAAGTTCAGGTGACTGTGATTTATAAATTAGGAACGTAGGTTTACATGAACGGACACTTCAGAGCGTTCCTGACTTCTGAGCATGCGTGTTTTGCATGTACAACTTCTTGGACCAACTTCTCTGTATACACTATACAACGATCGTATGACCGCTTGTTGATACAACCAAAGTTTTCTAGTCTGCTCATCCAACTTCAGTTGTATGACCCTCGTACATCGGCTGTTCTAATCACGCGTACTAACGGTCGGAAGATCGTACAACAAGCGGTCGTACGACCGTTGCACCATGTGTATGGGGCTTTAGAGTTTCAATTTGTATGCAATCAGACAACAAAAGTTGTATAGTGTGTATGGGATCTTAAGCCTCGTACACACGGGTGCGACGGTCGTACGACCGAACGTCCAACTTTGGACCAAGTCGTATGTTGGCTGTTGTATCTCACGTACTGACATGCACTAAGCGATTGTACAACCAAGCCTAACGTGGTGACGTGTTACGAGCGTATAACGAGGAAGTTCAGGTGCATATGATTTGTGAATTAGGAACGTAGGTTTCCCAGAATGGACACTTCCGGGCGTTCCTGACTTCTGAGCATGCGTGTTTTGCACATACAATTTGCTGAACTTCTCTGTGCACACGGTACAAAAGTAGTACAACCAAAGTTTTCTAGTCTGCTCATCCAACTTAAGTTGTACAACGGCTGTTGTAATTGCACGTACTAACGGTCAGATGTTTGTACAACAAGCTGGTTGTACGACCGTTGTACCGTGGGTACGGGGCTTAAGGCTGGCCATACATCTGTCGAATTTTCGAAATAACTTTCTTTCATAAATCTCATCTAAGAATTTTCATTCGAATTTCGCACCATTAGTGGGCTGCAGCAACAGCCGTTTTTCTTGCGGCCATCAAATTTGAGAGATCGGGCATGTTGGACATTTTTTGAGAAACAAACGATTTTCTAAACAATGATGGGAGAAACATGCGAGAAATGTAATCAAAAAAGAAATGCGCATGAGCAGAAAATACCCGGAAAAAAGATTCCCAGCCACGAAAATTCTTTTCTGTAGCAACATCAGGTGAAATTGAAGGCTTGGATGGTCGAATTTCGAAATCAATGGTGACGTCATCGGATTGCAAAACGCACAAAATTTCTGATTTTCGAAAGAAAGTTCTTTTGAAGTTCGACGCATGTATGGCCAGCCTAAAGCCTTGTACACACGCTTAGTTTTTCAGACGATAGAACACCCGTTTTTTTGTTGGATGCTAGTACTAACGATACAAAAATTTTCATATGACCAAATTCAACGTCAGAAGTGACGTAATGTGTTGAATAGTTTTGTTTGTATTTTATCGTTTCTCGACGTACCAAAATTGCCCTCCGAAATTCGCGTCGTGTGTACGGAGCCAGTGGGTGGGGTGAAACGCATCAGGGAGCGTGGTCAGTGGAGCAGCGCTGACTGAGGCCATTACACGCATTCACATGGATTAGGCCAGGCGAGCGGTGTCTCAAACGTCCACCGTGATTGGCTGTCAGTGGTCACAAGAGATGGGCTCAGGCGTGTTCGAAATCCCACATGCCCAATCCCGCCAGGAAGCCGATACTGCACACGGCTATTCGCAGGAAGTGAGACATTTCCCGGTCCACAGTTGCACAGATCGGGAAATGTCTCACTGCCTGTGATTAGCGTTGCGCAGTGTCGGTTTCCTGGCAGGATCAGGCATTTGGGATTTCGAACACGCCCGAGCCCATCTCAGAAGTGGTCACATGATTAGAAGCTGGGTCCTGCTGGCTCCCGATCATGAATAGAGGGCAAGAGCTGTCTTTGACAGCTCGGTCACTATGCTGTGAGGGCAGTCTTGGCACAGAAAGCTCTGCCACCCATGCGCACATACAGTGAGGGAAAAAAGTATCTGGTCCCTGCTGATTTTGTATGTTTGCCCACTGGCAAAGAATTGATCAGTCTATAATTTTAATGGTAGGTTTATTTTAACAGTGAGAGACAGAATAACAACAAAAATATTCCAGAAAAACGCATTTCAAAAGTTATAACTTGATTTGCATTTTAATGAGTGAAATAAGTATTTGATTCCCCATCAATCAGCAAGATTTCTGTCTCCCAGGTGTCTTCTATACAGGTAATGAGCTGAGATTAGGAGCACTCTCTTAAAGGGAGTACTCCTAATCTCAGCTTGTTACCTGTATAAAAGACACCTGTCCACAGAAGCAATCAATCAGATTCCAATCTCTCCATCATGGCCAAGACCAAAGAGCTGTCCAAGGATGTCAGGGACAAGATTGTAGAACTACACAAGGCTGGAATAGGCTACAAGACCATCGCCAAACAGCTTGCTGAGAGGGTGCCAACAGTTGGTGGGATTATTCGCAAATGGAAGAAACACAAAATAACTGTCAATCTCCCTCGGCCTGGGGTTCCATACAAGGTCTCACCTTGTGGAGTTTCAGTGATCATGAGAACGGTGAGGAATCGGCCCAGAACTACACGGGAGAATCTTGTCAGATTGTCAAGGTCTCCCTGCTGAAGAAAGCACATGCACAGGCCTGTCTGAAGTTTGCTAATGAACATCTGAAGGATTCAGAGGAGAACTGGGTGAAAGTGTTGTGGTCAGATGAGACCAAAATCTAGTCCTTTGTCATCAACTCAACTCGCCGTGTTTGGAGGAGGAGGAATGCTGCCTATGACCTCAAGAACACAGTCCCCAAGATCAAACATGGAGGTGGAAACGTTATGCTTTGTCTGTGTTCTTCTGCTAAGGGGACAGGACAACTTCACTTCAAAGGGATGATGGACTGGGCCATGTACTGTCAAATTTTGGATGAGAACCTCCTTCCCTCAGCCAGGGCATTCAAAATGGGTCGTGGATTGCTTCCAGCATGACAATTACCCAAAACACACGCCAAGGCAAAAAAGGAGTGGCTCAAAATGAAGCACATTAAGACATTAACATTTAGTGGCCTACCTAGTCTTCAGACCTTAATCCCATAGAAAATATGTGGTGAGAGCTGAAGGTTCGAGTTGTCAAACGTCAGCCTCAAAAACCTTAATGACTTGGAGAGGATCTGCAAAGAGGAGTGGGACAAAATCCCTCCTGAGATGTGTGCAAACCTGGTGGCCAACTACAAGAAACATCTGACCTCTGATTGCCAACAAGGGTTTTGCCACCAAGTACTAAGTCATGTTTTGTGAAGGGGTCGCTTATTAAAATGCAAATCAATTTATACGTTTTTTGAAATGCTTTTTTTCTGGATATTTTTCTTATTCTGTCACTCACTGGTAAAATAAACCTACCATTAAAATTATAGACTACTCATTTTTTTGTCAGTGGGCAAATGTACCAAATCAGCAGGGGTTCAAATACTTTTTTCCCTCACTGTATGTGCAGCTTATGGGTATTAAAGCCGTCCCTCTTTGCTGCACATACAGTATCTCACAAAAGTGAGTACACCCCTCACATTTTTGTAAATATTTTATTCTATATTTTATGTGACAACACTGAAGAAATTACACTTTGCTACAATGTAAAGTAGTGAGTGTACAGCTTGTATAACAGTGTAAATTTGCTGTCCCCTCAAAATAATTCAACACAAAACCATTAATGTCTAAACCGCTTGCAACAAAAGTGATTACACCCCTAAGTGAAAATGTCCAAATTAGACCCAATCAGCCATTTTCCCTCCCCGGTGTCATGTGACTTGTTAGTGTTACAAGGTCTCAGATGTGAATGGGGCGCAGGTGTGTTAAGTTTGGTTTTATTGCTTTCACTCTCTTACTGGTCACTGGAAATTCAATATGGCATCTCATGGCAAAGAACTCTCTGAGGATCTGAAAAAAAGAATTGTTGCTCTACATCAGCCTTTCTCAACCTTTTCAACACAGAGGAACCCTTGAAATAATTATCTGGTCTCGAGGAACCCCTGCTAAAAATTAAAAGTCTACAACTCATGATACATTAGTGTGATGGTCAATGAGAAGAATTCTCCCTACACTTGTGGTCATTGGGAAGAATTACCCCCTTACATATAGCTAAAAAGATCAATGGTATTATTGGGAATTTATCTGAGAGGTAGAAATTGACCATTGATCAAGGAACCTCTGGAGGAACCATAGGGTTCCACGGAACCCTGGCTGAAAAACCCTGCTCTACATAAAGATGGCCTAGGCTATAAGAAGATTGCCAAGATCCTGAAACTGAGCTGCAGCACGGTGGCCATACAGCGGTTTAACAGATCAGGTCCCACTCAGAACAGGCCCTGCCATGGTCGACCAAAGAAGTTGAGTGCACGTACTTGGTGTCATATGCAGAGGTTGTCTTTGGGAAATAGACGTATGAGTGCTGCCATCATTGCTGCAGAGGTTGAAGGGGTGGGGGGGGGGGGGTCAGCCTGTCAGTGCTCAGACCATACGCCGTACACTGCATCAAACTGGTCTGCTTGGCTGTTGTCCCAGAAGGAAGCTTCTTCTAAAGATGATGCATCAGAAAGCCCGCAAACTGTTTGCTGAAGACAAGCAAACTAAGGACATGGATTACTAGAACCATGTCCTGTGGTCCGATGAGACAAAGATAAACGTATTTGGTTCAGATGGTGTCAAGCGTGTGTGGCGGCAACCAGGTGAGGAGTATAAAGACAAATGTGTGTTGCCTACAGTCAAGCATGGTGGTGGGAGCATCATGGTCTGGGACTGCATGAGTGCTGACGGCACTGGTGAGCTACAGTTCATTGAGGGAACCATGAATGCCAACATGTACTGTGACATACTGAAGCAGAGCATGATCCCTTCCCTTCGGACACTGGGCCGCAGGGCAGTATTCCAACATAACTACCCCAAACACACCTCCAAGACTACCACTGCCTTGCTAAAGAAGCTGAGGGTAAAGGTGATGGACTGGCCAAGCATGTCTCCAGACCTAAACCCTATTGAGCATCTGTGGGTCTCGAAGTGTCAAACGGTGACCTCAGGAGAAGGTGAGGAGGTACTGCTGTAGTGTCTGGACCACCTACAATCTCTGGAACGCGAGAAGGTGGAAGGTAAACTCCTACGGGGTGTCTACGAGTTATCCCAAATCCAGACCTCTGTACGAACCGGTCAGGTAGTGGAAATGGGAGTCGAAGAAATCGTTCCGTCACCATCAGAACCTCCACACAAACCCCATCAATACAACCTTATGACGGGACGCCGGGTCACAGGCTTCCCTTCCCTAGTACGAGACGAAGTCATACAGTGTCATGTACAACCGTAAGTACCAAGGGAGTTACTTGACATCGAGTGGTCACGGCAGTCGTGAGTACGTCAG
>BLSH010333424.1:285752-297039 GCA_018402905.1 Glandirana rugosa | reverse complement strand
AATGGGTGTGCTGATCACTTTATCTAAATTTTACTAAATGTATCTTTATTTTTTTTTTCTTATACTGTATACTGTAAATTAGGTTAGGTCTTCATTTCTGCATAGAAACCCAAGTTTGTGCATTTTTCATTTTCTTAATTCTGTTTAATCTGTTTTAAACTGTTTGTCAGGAATAATAATAATAAAAAAAAAAACACAATCTGTACATTTCTGCAATATTACCCATGTATCCCTTTTTAAAATGCTGAGAGTACAAAAATAAAGCTGTTGATTTGCCAGAAATCCAGTGAGCTCCTAACTCCTACAATTGACATATCTGGTTCCAGATAAAAAAAAAATTCATATTTCCCTGCTCTGTGCAATAGTTTTGCACAGAGCAAACCAGATCCTCCTCTTCTCGGATTCCCCGCCAGTGCTCCTGGTTCCTCCCCAATTCTGAGTTCCCCCATAGCAAGCTGCACACAGGAGGTGTTTTAGCTTAATTCAGAGGATGGATTAAAACGGAGTTCCACCCATTTAAAAGTCAGCAGCTACAAAAAGTGTAGTTGCTGACTTTTAATAAATGGCTACTCGCCTGTCCCCCAGTCCAGCGATGTGGCTGCCCGATGCATCGCTCCTCTCCCCCTCCCCTCCGGCTGGCTGTGGCTTCACGGCCGGGCGCGCATGCGCGAGCCACGCTGCGCACTGTGAATGGCCAGTGTATCTTCTGTGACCTGTGACGTGTCCCAGAAGATTGTTGGGGGGAGGGGGGGGGGAGAGAGGTGAACCTCCTTCCAGCTCTGCGGTGCCAGGAGAGGAAGTGGGAGCTGGGTGCCTGTGAAAACCGGGTCCCCAGCCCCCCCCAAAAAAAATGACATGCCAATTGTGGCATGTTGTGTACTCACCTACTCTTAAGCGGAAATTCTACTTTTTAGAACCACTTTATCCACCGGAAGATTTTACCCACTTCATGACCAGGCCATATTTTGCTGTTTGCTACTTTAACTGGTAATTGCACGGTTATGCAATACTGTAGCCGAATGAAATTTATCAATGTTGTCACACAAATAGAGCTTTCTTTTGGTGGTATTTGATCACCACTGCATTTTTATTTTTTGCGATATAAACTAAAAAAGACCAACTATTTTGAAAAATATATATATATTTTTACATTTCTGCTACAAAACCTATCCAATAAAAAAGAAAAAAAATCAAATTTCTTCATAAATTTTGGCCAAAATGCAATCTGCTACCTGTCAATTAAAAAAAAAAAAATCCCAATAAGTGTATATTGATTGGTTTGCGTGAAAGTTTTTAGTGTCCATAAAGTGTGTGTGTGTGTGTGTGTGTGTGTGTGTGTGTGTGTGTGTGTGTGTGTGTATATATATATATATATATATACACATATACATACATACTATCTCACAAAAGTGAGTACACCCCTCACATTTTTGTAAATATTTTATTCTATCTTTTCATGTGACAACACTGAAGAAATGACACTTTGCTACAATGTAAAGTAGTGAGTGTACAGCTTGTATAACAGTGTAAATTTGCTGTCCCCTCAAAATAACTCAACACACAGCCATTAATGTCTAAACCGCTGGCAACAAAAGTGAGTACACCCCTACGTGGAAATGTCCAAATTGGGCCCAATTTTTTTCCCTCCCCGGTGTCATGTGACTCGTTAGTGTTTCAAGGTCTCAGGTGTGAATGGGGAGCAAGTGTATTAAATTTGCTGTTATCGCTCTCACTCTCTCATACTGGTCACTGGAAGTTCAACATGGCACTTCATGGCAAGAAGTCTCTGAGGATCTGAAAAAAAAAAAAAATTGTTGTTCTACAGAGAGATGGACTAGGATATAAGAAGATTGCCAAGACCCTGAAACTGAGCTGCAGCACGGTGGCCAAGACCATACAGCGGTTTAACAGGACAGGTTCCACTCAGAACAGGTTGAATGCACGTGCTCAGCGTCATATCCAGAGGTTGTCTTTGGGAAATAGACAATAGTATGACTGCTGCCAGTATTGCTGCAGAGTTTGAAGGGGTGGGGGGGTCAGCCTGTCAGTGCTCAGACCATACGCTGCACACTGCATCAAATTGGTCTGCATGGCTGTCATCCCAGAAGGTAGCCTCTTCTAAAGATGATGCACAAGAAACCCTGCAAACAGTTTGCTGAAGACAAGCAGACTAAGGACATGGATTACTGGATCCATGTCCTATGGTCTGATGAGACCAAGATAAACTTATTTGGTTCAGATGGTGTCAAGCGTGTGTGGCGGCAACCATTTGAGGAGTACAAAGACAAGTGTGTCTTGCCTACAGTCAAACATGGTAGTGGGAGTGTCATGATCTGGTGCTGCATAAATGGTGCCGGCACTGGAGAGCTACAGTTCATTGAGGGAACCATAAATGACAAAATGTACTGTGACATACTGAAGCAGAGCATGATCCCCTCCCTTCGGAGACTGGGCCGCAGGGTAGTATTCCAACATAACGACCGCATACACACCTCCAAAATGACCACTGCCTTGCGTAAGAAGCTGAGGGTAAAGGTGATAGACTGCCCAAGCATGTCTTCAGACCTAAACCCTATTGAGCATCTGTGGGACATCCTCAAATGGAAGATGGAGGAGTGCAAAGTCTCTAACATCCACCAGCTCCGTGATGCCATCATGGAGGAGTGGAAGAGGACTCCAGTGGCAACCTTTGAAGCTCCGGTGAACTCCATGCCAAGAGGGTTAAGGCAATGCTGGAAAATAATGGAGGCCACACAAAATATTGACACTTTGGGCCCAATTTGAACATTTTCACTTAGGGTTGTACTTGCTTTTGTTTGCTAGTGGTTTAGACATTAATGGCTGTGTGTTGAGTTATGTTGAGGGGACAGCAAATTTACACTGTTATACAAGCTGTACACTCACTACTTTACATTGTAGCAAAGTGTCATTTCTTCAGTGTTGTCACATGAAAAGATATAATAAAATATTTACATAAATGTGAGGGGCACACTCACTTTTGTGAGATACTGTATCTATATATGTGTATGTATGTATGTATATATACAGTATGTGTGTGTATATATATTGTAAGGGGTTAGCTCGGCAGCGGTTGTGTTCGACCCCCTGGAAGGGTTCACTACACAATTTTAGGCACAGCGAGACAGCAGTTTCAGGTGAAAACAAAAAGGTAGTTTATTCTCACTAGTTACAATGTGAAAAACAGCAAAACAAATAACAAAATAAATCCTAGGCCACTTGGCCACTGACTGCACAATAGGTTTCCCTGTCTGTCAGCTGGGTACAGCCTACTGCTGTACAAAGCTCCTATTTCTCACTGCAGGATACACAGCCACACAGGCCTTACCGTGTACAGGATGTTTTACTCCCCAGTCTATGGTCACAGGGCTGGTTCCAGGGTGGAGCACTCGCCTATGCTTGCTGGGAGTTTATGTAGAGGTCTTAATGAGCCAGCTCAACCCAGCTGGACTCATAACCTCTACCCCTGCATGACTCTGCACTCCCCCTAGAGGCATAAGTCTGTATACACTTTGAGTCTTGGGCAGATGTACCTGCCATCCTGCACGCAACCAGGCATCTTTACCTGCCGACTGTCACATACCCCCCCTCTTGTTTCAAACTGGGGTTTGGGACACACGCAGCCAGGTACGCAGGTACCCGAGATAGAGCATCCACGTTCCCCATTTGAACCTTAGGGCCATGCTTCACGGTGAAGTTGTATTCTTGCAGGGCCAGAAACCAACCATTTACCCTTCTATTGGTCTCCTTGTTTTGAGCCATCCACTTTAAGGGTGCGTGATCTGTAATCAGATCAAAGTGTCTACCCATCAAATAATATCGCAGGGAGTCTAGCGCCCATTTCACCGTTAGACACTCTTTTTCAATTGTGGCATAATTTTATTTGTGGGGTTTCAGTTTCCTGCTCAGATAAATGACTGGGTGCTCTTCTCCGTTCCAGACCTGGGACAACACTGCTCCTAAGCCTACGTCTGAAGCATCAGTCTGTACCACAATGTCCTTAGCAGTCAGGTGAGTACTGCACTGGTTGGCTACATAAGGCTTTCTTTAAAGCCTGAAAGGCTGCTTCAGCCTCCGGAGTCCATTTCACCATGGAAGACTCTTTCCCTTTTGTCAGGTTGGTTAGGGGCACAGCCTGCGTAGCAAAGTGAGGAATGAATCGCTGATAGTATCCAGCAATTCCGAGGAACGCTCAAACCTGCTTCTTGGTGTTGGGGCGTGGCCAGCTATTTATGGCTTCCACTTTGTTGATTTGGGGTTTTATTACTCCCCTCCCAATAGTGTACCCCAAATATTTGGCCTCTTCCTGTCCAATGGTACACTTTTTTGGATTAGCCGTGAACCCAGCTTCCCTTATGGAGTCTAGTACAGCTTGCACTTTAGGCAGATGTGAGGCCCAATCCGTACTGTGGACATCACTTCATCCAAGTAGGCTGCAGCGTACTTCTGATGGGGCCTCAGAATTTTGTCCATTTTCCGCTGGAACGTGGCTGGTACATTTTGTAACCCAAATGGAATTCTTTTATACTGGAATGCCCCCTCTGGTGTTACAAATGCCGTTTTCTCCTTCGCTGACTCAGGTAGGGGAATTTTCCAATACCCCTTGGTGAGATCAAGGGTCGTCATATATCAGGCTGTTCCCAGCCGGTCGATCAGTTCATCTATGCGTGGCATGGGGTAGGTGTCAAATTTTGTAACTTTATTCAACTGCTGGAAATCGTTACAAAATCGCCAGCTCCCATCGGGTTTGGGCACTAAAACGATCGGGCTGGACCACTCACTCTGGGACTCTTCTATCACATCTAATTCAAGCATTCGTTGAACTTCCCCTTGTATTGCCTCCCTTCGGGCCTCCGGTATTCGATAGGGTTTTAGTTTTAGCCTTTCACCCGGCGGGTGATAATGTCATGCACTACCCCAGATGTTTGTCCCGGCAGCTCAGAGAACACCTCTCTGTTGCGGAGCACAAACTCTTTCACCTCCTGTTTTTGGGGTTTTGATAGTCACTACTATTCCTACCTCAGGAATTAAGCAATCAGACTGAGTCTGCAACACCAAGGTTTCTGCAACTAGGGATTCCCTATCCCTCCAGGCTTTCAACAGATTAATGTGATATATCTGTTCTGGCTTTCGCCATCCTGGTTGTCTGACCCTGAAGTTCACCTCACTCACTTGTTCAATTATCTCATAAGGGCCCTGCCATTTGCCCAGGAATTTGCTTTCGACCGTAGGGATTAGTACCAACACCCTATCCCCCGGTGAAAAAGTACGGGTCTTGGCCTTGCGGTTATACACCCTTTGCTGTGCTAACTGCGCTTGGGCCAAGTGTTCCTTGACGATTGGCATTACTTGTGCAATTCTATCTTGCATTAGAGCAACATGCTCAATCACACTCCGGTGGGGAGAACGCTCACTTTCCCAAGTTTCCTTGGCGATATCCAACAGCCCTCTTGGGTGTCTCCCATAGAGTAACTCGAAGGACGAGAACCCAGTAGAGGATTGTGGTACTTCCCAAATCTCGATCCACCACCTTTTTTTTAACTTTGAACCTTTCAACCAACCCATCTGGTTGATTCACGGATGTACGTAATTGTGTCACTTTAAACAACTTGCACAGCTCTTTCATTACCCTGGACATAAATGGGGTACCCTGGTCTGTAAGCAATTCCTTACAAATACCGACATGGCTGCAGACCAGAAATAGCTCTTTGGCTATCGTCTTGGCGGAGGTATTTCTAAGAGGGATCGCTTCAGGATAGCGGGTGGCATAGTCCATTATGACCAAAATGTACTGATGCCCCCTAGCGGACTTCAGTATCGGACCAACCAAATCCTCTCAAAGGGAACCTCAATGATGGGGAGAGGTACCAGTAGGTTACAGAAATGAGACAAAGGTGCCGACTTCTGACACACAGGGCAGGAGGAACAATAATTTTCTATTTCCTTTGTGACCCCAGGCCAATAGAACCTTTGCAATACTCTCTCTCTGGTTTTCTCCGCCCCCAAAAGACTTCCCAAAATGTGCCCATGGGCTAATTCCAATACCAACTTCCTATAGGGTTTGGGTACCACAAGTTGCTCAATGGTTTCATCCGCCTTTTGGGCAACCCGATACAACAAATCCCTTTCCACCATAAAGTATGGGTAACTGCAAGACTGATCTGGGTTCACTAATTCACCATCTATCTATCTTTTCCACATTTTCCCATGCCGTTATCAGGGTGGGGTCTTTTACCTGTTCTGTGGCAAAATTTTCAATGTAAACTTCTAAATCAGAGAACTCTACAGATGGCATGTTTTCGTCTGAAGATGTTGGTTCCTCCCCAGTTTCCCGAATCTCTCCTGCCAACACAGACAAGGGAAAATCTGGAGAGGTCTCACCATTCTCAGAGGATACCTGGGATTCCTCTTCCTGGCCTCTAGGGGCCTCTGTGGGGGGGTTCAGGACCATCCCAGAGTTCCCAGAATTTTGGAACATCCCTCCCCACAATAGCATCATGTGGTAAGTGAGGCACCAACCCCACCTGATGAATTATGTTGCCGTTGGCGGTCTCAAAAACCACATTAGCCAGAGGATACTCTCTGGTGTCCCCATGTACACAAATAACAGCCACCTTGTTATTCCCAGAGACCTCTGTAGTAACTAATTCAGCTTTGATCAATGTTACCAGACTACCTGAATATAGCAACACAACAACATTTTTATGATTAATACACATTTTGCATAAATGTTTTTCAGTTCCCCGAGTGGCAGTGCATGCAACTGTCGCAAACAGCGACTGACGTTTATCTCTTAAATAGTGACATTCCATAGGCTCATCCACAACTGGGCAATTGGCTGCAATATGTCCCTCTTGCCGGCAACGATAACAAACTTTTTTGCTGCTTTCTGCGACTTTTGACTGCGTTCGCCACATACATTATGCAAACTTCCCGCCCTCTCACTCTCTCCACCCTTACCCCTTGAAGTCATCTTACCCGCCGCTGGGGATGGTCTGGTCTTAGGGTGGAAAGTCCGTGAGTCCCTGGGAGAGGCAGTTAGGTTCTCTGTAGCCAAGTACCTCTCTACCTGATCCACAAGCTTGTCGGCCGTATCCGGGTTTCCATGGTTTACCCACTTTTGGATAGCAGTAGGTAAAGACCTCAGGAACTGATCCATTACCACACGTTCCACAATCTTTGGTGCTGTTAGAGTTTTAGGTTTCAGCCACTTCCTGCCCAGGTGAATGAGATCATACATTTGCGTCCTGGGGGGCTTTTCAAGTTTGAAAGTTCAGTTATGCACGCGCTGAGCCCGGACAGACAGGGTGACACCCAGCCGTGCCAATATTTCTGTTTTTAGCACAACATAGTCTTTTGCTTGGTCCAGCTCTAAGTCATAATACCCTTTCTGCGATTCCCCAGCTATTAGAGGAGCCACCAATCCAGCCCATTGTTCCTTAGGCCACTCTTCTCTTTCTGCAGTCCTTTCAAATGTGGTCAGAAACACTTCAGGATCATCCTCTCCAGTCATTTTTGGCAATAAACAGCTCACACAAAATAATGATGTATTACTGGAACCACTCGCCTCACTGGTCTGCGGACGATGTTGTGTTATGGCATCCATTTGCTTTTGAAGTCTCTGCTCTTGCTTCTGCAACAGCTCAATTAAGCGAGCCTCAGATTTTTGCTGGGCTCCTTGCTGTGCTTCCATACTTTGCTGGTGAGCTTGCTGCTATGCTTCCATACTTTGCTGGAGAGCTCGCTGCTGATTAGCGTTTGTTGCTGATTAGCATTTGCTACAGCAAGCTGTCTTATTAACTCTTCCATGCTGGCCTTTCACAAAAAAAAACTGCCCGCATCCTCCACCACTGTAAGGGGTTAGCTCGGCAGCAGGCGTGTGTGACCCCCTGGAAGGGTTCACTACACAATTTAGGCACAGCGAAACAGCAGTTTCAGGTGAAAACAAAAAGGTAGTTTATTCTCACTAGTTACAATGTGAAAAACAGCAAAACAAAAGCAAATACCAAAATATTCCTAGGCCACTTGGCCTCTGACTGCACAATAGGTTTCCCTGTCTGTCAGCTGGGTACAGCCTACTGCTGTACAAAGCTCCTATCTTTCACTGCAGGATACACAGCCACACAGGCCTTACCGTGTACAGGATGTTTTACTCCCCAGTCTATGGTCACAGGGCTGGTTCCAGGGTGGAGCACTCACTTATGCTTGCTGGGAGTTTATGTAGAGGTCTTAATGAGCCAGCTCTACCCAGCTGGACTCATTACCTCTACCCCTGCAAGACTCAGCACTCCCCCTAGTAGTTGAAGTCTGTATACACTTTGAATCTTGGGCAGATGTACCTGCCATCCTGCACGCAACCAGGCATCTTTACCTGCCGGCTGTCACAATAAATATAAATTATATATATATATATATATATATATATATATATATATATATATAGGCGTGGGTGTATGCATGTGTACATGTGTGCATATGTATGTATGTATATGTGTATATATATATATATATACACACACACATACATACATATACATACATACATACATACATACATATATGATTTTTTTTTTTCAATTATATTACTAAAGCACCTGGAACGCATCCGGACTGCGTTTTCTATGGTGTAATCTGGCCCTAATGGTGCCAATAATGGCCAACAATACATTCATATTTATTTAAATTCATGATATTAATTAAAAAGTCGACTATAATACAATTTTTATATATACAAATATATATATATATATATATATTTTTCAAAAACTGTCATCTTTGGTTTCGGTTTTCGGCCAAGTGCATCCTTCATTTCCGGTTTCGGCATTAAAATTTCCATTCGGGGCACCTCTAGTACAGAGCTCTGTGTTAATTGTCAATACAGAGCTCTGGGCTGTGATTAGACACAGCCAATCAGCAGGTCCCAGCTGTGAATCATTGGCCAGGACTTGCTGCTAGGATCCCACTGTGTTCAATCACAGCATACGCTCTCCCTGTATCCAGCAGTAGGCAGCGATGTACAGGTATGTCATTTTGCCTACATCGGCTGCCTGTCCACAGTGCATTGCGGGCGGGTGGTCGGGAAGTGACTAATGATGTATAGCTCAGTCTGTGTGGGGATAGACACTGTGTGACTGTCCAGAGATTCTTAGAATCATCCATGACACCTTCTCCTTAGAAGCATCCAAAAGGTAAGGAATACAGTACCTTGAAAAAGTGTTCATACCCCTTGAAATTTTCCACATGTTGTCATGTTACAACCAAAATGTAAATTTATATTATTGGGATTTTATGTGATAGAACAACACAAATCGGCACATAATTGTGAAGTGGAAGGAAAATGATAAATAGTTTTCAAAATATTTTACAAATAAATATGTGAAAAGTGTGGTATGTATTTGTATTCAGCCCCCTTTACTCTGATACCCCTGACTAAAGTCTATTGGAACCAATTGCCTTCAGAAGTCACCTCTTTAGTAAATAGTCCACCTGTGTGTAATTTAATCTCAGTATAAATTCAGCTATTCTGTGAAGCCCTCAGAGGTTTGTTAGAGAACCTTAGTGAACAAACAGCATCATGAAGGCCAAGGAACACACCAGACAGGTCAGGGATAAAGTTGTGAAGAAGTTTAAAGCAGGGTTAGGTTATAAAAAAAAATATCCTACTTTGTTCTACAAATACAAATGCACGCCACACTTTTCACATATTTATTTCTAAAAAATAATTGAAACCCATTTATCATTTTCCTCCCACTTCACAATTATGTGCCACTTTGTGTTGGTTCATCACATAAAATCCCAATAAAATACATTTACGTTTTTGATGTAACATGACAAAATGTGGAAAATTTCATGGGGTATAAATACTTTTTCAAGGCACTGTAGTATATAAGATAAGATATTCTTCATATTGTTGGTGTCATACAATATGTTGTGCCTTTCCAAAGGCAGCACGCAATATTTCCCCTGCTTTTATTCCTCTGTACAATAGATTGGAGCTGCAGGAAAGTGCATTGGAAATGCTTCTCCAACATCTCTCATCCCAGCCTTTTTGACCTGAAAGCGTGCCACACATGAATTACTGCTGAATCCAACACCCACGTACCTTGATCCGTAAAAGATTAGTGTACTTATCCTTATTAGCACCCCCTCCCCCAGCACATATACTACAACCTCAATTCACTTGCGTGGATAGGCAATCCGGTGGCTTGTGAAATGTAAAGCTCTTAGGTGCCCATCACACCAGGCTGGTCACCTGCGGGTATGTTAAACGTCAATGTGTTGGGGTTGGGCAGGCCATTAATTTAAATAGAGCAAAAATCATGCATGCAGCGCACTGCAATGTGTGTGTGTATATGTATGTGCAATATATACAATAAATAAATATATACACACACACACACCATTTCAAGGGGTCTTCTGACTGGCCATAGGTCCTCTTCTCTGGCACCAGTGGTTGGCAGTGCTGCACTAAACAACACACACATGAACCAGGGGTGTAATGATAGGCAAAGGAGAAGTGCTCACTAAGGCCCCTTTCACACACACGGACTGTTTGTCCGTTTTTTATCCATCCGTTGATGGATGAAAAACGGACATCAATGCATCTCTATGGAAAAACGGATGACAACTGATGATCATGTATTTTCATCAGTATTCATCCGCTTCAGTCAGCATCCGTTTTTTTGAACGGATGAAAGTCCTATTTTTCATCCGTCAAAAAAACGGATCGGACGAAAAACGGATGTAAACGGACGAACGGTCAGTTTTTCATCTGTTTTTGCATTGGTAGTGAATGTAAAAAAAAACTGATGAAAAACTGATGACTACAGATAAAAAAAATGGATGAAAAAAAACGGATGAAAAACTGATGAAAACTGATGAAAAAACTGATGAAAAACTGATGAAAAACTGATGGATACTTCATCCGTTTTGACGTGACTGAACGGATGAAATGAACGGTCCGTGTGTGTGAAAGGACCCTAACACAGATTTAGACAGATTTGTGAACAATATTTGAGAGAAATAGGCCTTTTGTGTACATAGAAAAAGCCATAGATCTTTGAGTTCAGCTCATGATAAATAGGGGCCAGGGGTGTAATGATAGGGGCTGCAATTGCAACCGGGCCCCATGGTCCAGGGGGTCCATGTGCCTCCCTTGTACACTTGAATAGGAGGGATGGCGGGGTGGTATTTAGAGGACCAATCTCCTCCATTTTCCTCTATACAGTTTACTTGTCTTCTGCTGTTCTGTTGTGCTTCCCTGGACCCC
>BLSH010333424.1:240565-267094 GCA_018402905.1 Glandirana rugosa | reverse complement strand
CCTGGTGGTCCAGTGGGGTGATCCTGAGGGTGGCTGCGCTGATAAACGTTCAGCGCAGCCCCCCCTCATCAGCCGAGCAGCCGTTAGGCTCTCCGCTGCTCAGGTCTGCAGACCTGAGCAGAGGAAAAGCCGATCAACGGCTCTTCCTATTTACACTGTGATCAGCCGTGATTGGTCACGGCTGATCACATGGTAAAAGGCTTCGGATCGAAGCCTTTTACCTCGGTCGGTAGTGCGGTGGGTCAGACTGACCCACGGCACCACCGATCGCCGCGATGCGCGCCCCCAGGGGCGCGCGATCGCGCATTATCCTGAGGACGTCAATAGACGTCCAGTCAGGATAATGAACCCCCCGCCCGGACGTCATTTGTCAATGCGCCGGGCGGGAAGTGGTTAAAATGTCATTGTTGCCATTTATATTAGATTGTAAGTTCTTAAAGGAAGACCCTAACCCTCTCTAGCCTACTGTTTAGAGGGGAGTTACCACAGTATTGATTATTGTTGCTGTTACTGCTTTCTAATGCCATTACTTACTGCTGATTTTGTGATTTACCATGGTCACTCTAATTTGGCTGCATAGAACCTCATTCTATGCAGCTATAGTCTACTGAACATACTGTCTAATGAACTGTGATTGATCTAATCATTTACTCACTCATTTACAGTATGTGCATACTGCTGTTTACTGCAACCCGTGACAATATATTGGGTTAATTTACCACTAACCAGGCTAATGCTTGTTTTTTGATAGTGAACCCTAAGCCTGGTACACTCTACAGATTTCTTTTCATGTGACCCTGCGGTATGCACGCAAAGAACTGACAGCTCCGGTCGGAGACACTGTACTAACCATGCAAAGTTAGTCCAGCGATCTCCCCTGCTGAGCTCTTGTGTTCTGACAGGGCAAGAACACTCCGATCAGCGTTCTCTGCCATTGGCTGAGAGCGCTGATCGGGAATAGGTCGGCTGCTGGTTTTCTAGCATGTATGTCCGACAGAAGCCGGCTGAACAGACAAACAGACCGACATACACACGGGCAGAATGTCAGCCATTTTATTTTGAACCGGCAAATGCCTCCCGACATTCTGCCCGGGTGTACGGGACTTTAGTTGTGTGCAGGGTATCTATACTTACGCTCTGTGACGTTATACAAGGCGAAATAGTCAAAGTACGATACTTGTCGATTCGCATGCATTTACTTGGAGTAGACTAGGGAGAGTCTGACCCGGGTTTTACCAGCCACCGTGGCAGAGTTGGTTCCGGCCCGGAGTTTCTGATCCACCCAAATCCCTCTTCAGCTGCTTGAAATGACCAGGAAGAGATCTCAGTTGTGCTCTGGCCTGGGACTCAGTAGAACTACACTGAGAGGGCTACACCTTGAGAGTTGGTTGCTCTAAGGACTGCAAGAGAAAAGGTTTGCATCTGTTTTGTTTGGAGGTGTCAGGGACAAGGCCAACATTGTATAGAGAGGTATCCTGCTCTGTAGTAGTTTAGCGCCGGACGGCAAGGTTTTGTTTTGCTATTTTGTTTGTTTTATGACTTGCAACCCTTTACCAAATAAAACTGACAACCCACCAGATTTTAAGAAAGTTTGCCATCAAGCTGCCTTCTTCCCAGCAAAGGTGATCCACACAAGCTAATCACCCACACGTGGTGGAGTTCAGCGGACAATTTTCCAAAATGGAGGAATTGGTGAAGGCCCTGCTGCAAGCCAATGCAGCTCAGTGGGAAACCAACCGCCAGGTTGCAGAGGCCGCTGCAGCTCAGCAGGAGGAGAGTTGACAGGCTATCGCAGCACAACAGGCGGCTCAACAGGAGGCAACTCGGCAGGTCATTGCGGCTCAGCAGGAGATGAATCTCTGGTTTACGGAGGCTCTGGTGAATTTAAAGAAGGGGCCCGCACCTCTCGTGGCAATGGAACCAAAATTGATACATGCCTCTTACCACCTGCAGAAGATGACACCTGCGGATGACGTGGAGGCGTATGTCACGACTTTTGAACGAGTTGTTCTTTGAGAAGGATGACCAAAAGAACAATGGTCGGGACTGCTAGTACCTTTTCTGACAGGTGGGCCCCAAAAGGCCTACTTTGATTTGGAACCGGATAAGGCCCAGGACTTTGAGTCAGTAAAAACTGAGATACTCGCACGCCTGGGTGTCACCATGGCAGTCCAGGCTCAATGGTTCCATCAGTGGACCTGCCGCATGGACCAGCCACCCTGTTCCCAAATGTTTGACTTAATCCACCTCACAAGGAAGTGGTTGCAGCCAGAGACTTTGCCAGGCCCTCAGATCGCGGAGCAGGTGGTCATGGACTGGTATCTGCATGCGCTCCCGTTGACTTTGAGGAAGTGGGTCAGCCATGGAGACCCCAAAACAGCAAACCAACTGGTGGACCTTGTGGAGAGATACAGTGTGGCTGAGGACTTGTAGTACCCGCCTGCGCCCCACTCCAATGTATCTAGGGGTGAAAGATCACCCGGCGGACCCAGTAAGACTGTTCCAGGGTTCAAGGGTGTGAGGAAGTTTGTTATGACTGCTACAGCTAAAGAGACTATGGGTCCTAGACCTGGAGACTGGCCAAAGAAGCCAGGAAGGTCTTGGGGACCCTTGAGAGGACTGGGGGTAGAGCACATACAGTGCTACCATTGTCATGCATTGGGACATATTGCTGCCAATTGTCCTTTAAATTATGAATCAATGCAATGTGATAATGCTTATATGAAAAGATACATGTCTCTTTTTGCACAGGTCGCATGCACTGCATCATGGCAGGGTCGCATGGAAAAACAAATGTGTGTGATTTTTGTGGATGGGAAACCAGTCACGGCACTGCTTGATTTGGGTAGTGTTCTGACTTTAGTCAACAGCAAGTCTGTGAACCCCACAAAATTACACACTAGCACAATAGGGGTCCTTTGTATCCATGGGGACACTACCAGACTGCGGTGGTTGAGATTGACAACCCTTGGGGCAACGTGACACATTCAGTGGGGGTGATACCTTCCCTGCTTCATGAGGTCCTGGTAGGGAGGGATTTCCCCCATTTTTGGAGGTTATGGGAAGGCACAGAGAGTCTGGAGGATAGAGCTCCCCCTGCTGGGAAAGCACGGGAACTCTCACCAGAACCTTTTTGCCAAATGGAAGAGGAGACCCTCTTCCTTTACCTGTAATGAATGGGGAGCCGGAGGAGCTGGAAGAAAGCTCTCAGCTGGAGCTTAATGAACCAGAGAACCTCTCTGACTAATAGTAAGAGTGGACAGAATGTGACCCCTGACTTAGAGGTCAGGAGGGAGGATTTCTGTACAGAGCAATTACGAGATGTCACACTCATTAGAGCCAGAGAGAACATTACTATGATAGATGGGGAACCTGCGAATCCTAATTGGGGGTGCCTTTCCCCTACATGGCTCTTAACAACAATCTGCTGTATCAGGTGGTAAAACACGGTGAGGACGATATAGAACAGCTGGTGGTTCCCAAACCCTTCCGCAGGATCGTGCTAGACTTGGCCCATGGGCATATAATGGGAGGACATCTGGGTATGGAGAAGACCAGGGAGAGGGTAACTCAGAGATTCAGGCTGTATGCAGATGTCAGAGAGTACTGTGAGTCATGCCCCGAGTGTCAAATGTCTCCACCGTCACCTCATTTTCGCAGTACGCTTGTTCCCCTACCCATAATTGAAGTGCCGTTCAAGAGAATTGGCATGGATCTGGTGGGGCCAGTAGTAAAGTCTGCCCGGGGCCACCAACACATTCTGTTAATACTAGACTACGTGACACGCTACCCTGAAGCCATACCCTTGCGGAATACCTCCGCTAATACTATTGTCAAGGAATTGGTCCAGGTGTTTAGTTGCGTAGGGATCCCAAAAGACATCTTAATGGACCAGGGCACCCCCTTCATGTCCAGGGTTACTAAAGTACTGTGTAAGTTTTACAAAATCTCCATACCTCTGTCTACCACCCATAAACGGATGGACATGTGGAGAGATTTAATAAAACCCTCAAAAGTATGTTAAAAAAGGTGGTCGACAAAGATGGGAAAAATTTGATTTTTTGCTACCATATTTCATGCTTGCCATACGAGAGGTTCCACAGGCGTCTACGGGTTATTCCCCATTTGAACTCTTGTATGGTAGACATCCCAGGGGGCTGCTAGATGTCGCAAAAGAAACATGGGAAGGGGAAGCCACCTGTATAGAAGCGTCATAGAGCATATCTCCTTGATGTAGTATCGAATCGCAGCTGTCCTGCCCCTTGTACGGAAACATATGGAACGAACCCAGGAAGCCCAGAATAGGGTTTATAATCAGGGTGCCAAAACCAAAACTTTCAACCCCAGGGATAGAGTGCTGGTGCTAGTCCACACTGTGGAAAGTAAATTCCTGGTCAAGTGGCAGGGTCCCTTTGAGGTTAGGGAAAGAGTAGGGGAGGTAAACTACAAAGTTTACCAGCCAGGGAAGAGAAAAACAGAGCAAATTTACCATGTTAATCTCTTAAAACCATGGAAGGACAGAGAGAATTTACTGACCGTCTCCCCTCCTCAAAAGGACAGGGTACCAATGATCACTGACGTTCCCATAACCAAGTCCTTGTCCGCAGCACAACAAAATATTGTTAAGGAATTTGTGAGTAAAAATAGAGACTTTTTCTCCCCTTTACCCGGACTGACCTCAGTGATCCAGCATGACATCATCACGGAACCAGATGTTCGCATAAATGTGAAGCCCTATAGAATCCCTGAGGCTAGACGAGAGGCTGTGACAAAGAAAATCAAAACCATCTTAGAATTGGACGTGATAGAGGAGTCCCACAGTGACTGGTCGAGCCACATAGTGCTGGTCCCGAAGCCCGATGGCACTATGAGGTTTTGTAATGCCTGCACTGGTAAGGGTGCATTTGCTGAGCACTGGTAAGGATCCATTGCTGGGCATTGGTAAGGATGCATATGCTGGGCATTGGCAAGGATGCATTTGCTGACAAGTGGTAATGATGCATTTGCTGGGCATTGCTAAGGATGCATTTGCTGGGCATTGGTAAGGATGCATTTGCTGAGCACTGGTAAGGATGCCTTTGCTGAGCACGGGTAAGGAGCCATTGCTGGGCATTGGTAAGGATGCATTTGCTGACCACTGGTAAGAATGTATTTGCTGAGCACTGGTAAGGATCCATTGCTAGGCATTGGTAAGGATGCATTTGCTGACCATTGGTAAGGGTGCATTTGCTGTGCTGAGCACTGGTAAGGATCCATTGCTGGGCATTGGTAAGTATGCATTTGTTGGGCATTGGTAAGGATGCATTTGCTGACCACTGGTAAGGATGCATTTGCTGAGCACTGTTAAGGAAGCATTTGCTGACCACTGGTAAGGAAGCATTTGCTGACCACTGGTAAGGATGCATTTGCTGACTACTGGTAAGGATGCATTTGCTGACTACTGGTAAGGATGCATTTGCTGACTACTGGTAAGGAAGCATTTGCTGACTACTGGTAAGGATGCATTTGCTGACCACTGATAAGGATGCATTTGCTGACTACTGTTAATGAAGCATTTGCTGAGCACTGGTAAGGATGCATTTGCTGACCACTGATAAGGATGCATTTGCTGACTACTGTTAATGAAGCATTTGCTGAGCACTGGTAAGGATGCATTTGCTGAACACTGGTAAGGATGCATTTGCTGAGCACTGGTAAGGATGCATTTGCTGAACACTGGTAAGGATGCATTTGCTGAGCACTGGTAAGGATGCATTTTCTGAGCACTGGTAAGGATGCACTTGCTGACCACTGGTATAGATCCATTGCTGGGCACTGGTAAGGATGCATTTGCTAAGCAATGGTAAGGATGCATTTCCTGAGCACTGGTAAGGATCCATTTCTGTGAAATCTTTGTTTACAGTAGTAAGTGGCATCTCGATGATGCGTTGCTTAATTTTGTCCTTGTTTGGGAAATCATGAAAAAGGAAATTACTCATAGCCAACAAGGCCGTTTTGATAAAATCCCCATCAGACAGGGGCTTATCATGTTTTGCTATGCACAGTGAAATTTCAAAGCTGGCAGTTGCCAGATAATTTGTTTTAGAAAGATAGTTGCAAAAACTACGATACTGCCAGTGATATTTCCTCAATTTCCCATCAAGAAACTCTTTCCTTTCAGCTTCACCAAGTTCAGAAACACTTTTGTGGTTGGTATCAAAGTGACGCCTGACACTTTACTACACTGAACACATAACGCTTTCCCATTGCGTTCAATCACTCCAGATGACTGTGTTCAGGTCTCTTGGAATGCTCTTCCACTATCTGTTTTCAGTTTTACTTTTTTTGATGTACTCATTGAAGCACCCAATAGAAATCTATCCCTACCTATATCAAAAATATTATTGTCACAATTCACAAAAAAATATGTAAAAAACACATAATTGTAGAAGAGCAACTCAAGATTTTGTAGATCAGCGTAAATCGCCCAACGTCCTGTGAAACAACAAGGTGCGCTGTGCTGCTGCTGACACCGTTCTGCTGGGTCTGGAAGCCGCTGTAGATTCCACAATAACTGTAGATAAGAATCCAGGAGAGGGGGCTGGAATGAAAAATACTTTTTTTAGGCCACTGGTCTCCAAACTGGGGCATGGGGGCCAGATGTGACCCTTAGCAGCTCACGTTTTTGTAATGTAGACAGATATAAGCGTACATCGTCCAACATCCTGTGAAACAACAAGGCGCACTGTGCTGCTGCTGACACCGCTCTGCTGGGTCTGGAAGTGGCTGCAGATTCCACAATAACTGTAGAGATGAATCCAGGAGAGAGGGCTGGAATGAAAAAACTTTTTGTCATTGTTGTCCATAGGGACACAGGTTCAAGTAACTACCATAATATATATATATAGCGCTACCTTAAGGTGAATTGGACGAAGGGCCAATTGGCCTCCAAACTGCGGCCTGGGGGCAAGATGTGGCCCTTTCCTTGCTTTTATTAGGCTCTTGGTGCACGGTTTTATTCACTGATACCAGCAATAGGGCATAATTCCCCCCACTCACACCAATGATGGGGCACAATTCCTCCCAATTACCCCAAAAATGGGGCAGTATTCCCCCAATGACACCAATGATGGGGCACAATTCCTCCCAATTACACCAAAGATGGGGCACAATTCCCCTCAATGACACCAATGATGGGGTACAATTACACCAAACATGGGGCACACTTCCCCCCAATGACACCAATGATGGGGCGCAATTTCTCCCAATTACACCAAAGATGGGGCACTATCCCCCCCAATGACACCAATTATGGGGCACAATTCCTCCCAATTACACCAAAAATCAGAGAGGCCCTGAGCAGGGTGGAGCAAGATGGCTGCTACTCACGGAGTTGAAGTCCTTCAGGCAGATGCGGAGGGTGAGGATCACCGCTATTCTATCCCCAGAGAGCAGGCCAGGTGTAGAGGAGGCAGGTAGGGCCAGGCTGGCGTGGCCGGGTGGAGCAAGGTAGCCGCGGTTCAGCGCGCTGGAGCCTGATCCACGAGTTAGCCGTCAGGTGAATCATTCTGCTATGCTGGTCTAAAGCGACACGCTGACCAACAGATACGTTGCAGGGACTGTGTGGAGAGCAATGCAGGCAGTCAATGAGGGAAAGGAACAAGTCCAGACTGGCAGGAGCTCCTCAACAGCACATCCTCTCAGATCTCCACGCCCTCCGAGACAACTCGATTTTCGCCCACACGTCATCCCTGGCCTCAGTGGCCACGCCCACCTCCGACACGTCACCGCTTGCCCTGTCTACAGAACTGTGGGAGATGTAGTTCGAGGGGGGTGCAGTGCGGCATGAAGGAAGCAGCTTGGTCAGTGACAGTATGTGATTTTCTCTTATTCCCTGGCGTGCCCACAGAGAGGGCTTGGTGTGCCGGCTATGGCACGCGTGCCATGGGTTCACCATCACTGGTCTAGGGGCTGTACTGTCCCAGATCAGGGATGGGGAGGAGCACCCAGTTGTATAACTAAGCTGGAAACTAAACCGGCATGAGAAAAATTACGCCATTGTCGAGAAAGAATGTCTCGCTATTAAATGGGCCTTATTTATTGGGCAGGCCGTTTAGACTGGTCACCGACCATGCCCCCCTGAAGTGGATGTGTGACAACAGGGAAAAAAATTGTTGGGTGACAATGTGATTTTTGGCCCTACAGCCCTACCAATTTAAAGTGGAACATAGGGCGGGAAAGTTGCAGAATAATGCGGATGCCCTTTCCCGGATCCACTGTATGGGTGTGACAGTTGCTCAGCCGCAAGGGCTTGAGCAGAGGGGAGGGATATGTGGCGCTATGCGAGGCGAGATAGTCGACGGGGGATATTTGTTGCCTCGCATGCGTTCACTTGGAGTAGACTAGGCAGAGTCCAACCCTGGTTTTACCAGCCACCGTGGCAGAGTTGGTTCCGGCCCGGAGTTTCTGGTCCACCCAAATCCCTCTTCAGCTGCTTGAAATGACCAGGAAGAGATCTCAGTTGTACTCTGGCCTGGGACTCAGTAGAACTACACTGAGAGAGCTACACCTTGAGAGTTGATTGCTCTAAGGAGTGCAAGAGAAAATGTTTGCATTTGTTTTGTTTGGAGGTGTCAGGGACAAGCCTCTGTAGTAGTTTAGTGCCGGACGGCAAGGTTTTGTTTGGCTGTTTTGTTTGTTTTATGACTTGCAACCTTTTACCAAATAAAACTGGCAACCCGCCAGATTTTCAGAAAGTTTGCCATCAAGCTGCCTTCTTCCCAGGAAAGGTGATCCACCCAAGCTAATCTCCCACAGTTCCCAATAGCAGTGCAGTATCCATTTGCTTAACTGGTGTGTCAGTGGGGCTGAGGTTGTTCTTAGGCAGAAAACATTTGAGGCAGAAGAACAGAGAACGCAATCTTCCAAGTGTCTTCTGTGGGGGTAGTGCTACAAAACATATACAGTATCTCACTAAAGTGAGTACACCCCTCACATTTTTGTAAATATTTTATTACATCTTTTCATGTGACAACACTGAAGAAATTACACTTTGCTACAATGTAAAGTAGTGAGTGTACAGCTTGTATAACAGTGTAAATTTGCTGTCCCCTCAAAATAACTCAACACACAGCCATTAATGTCAAAACCGCTGGCAACAATAGTGAGTACACCCTTAAGTGAAAATGTCCAAATTGGACCCAAAGTGTCAATATTTTGTGTGGCCACCATTATTTTCCAGCACTACCTTAACCCTCTTCGGCATGGAGTTCACCAGAGCTTCACAGGTTGCCACTAAAGTCCTCTTCCACTCCTCCATGACGACATCACGGAGCTGGTGGATGTTAGAGACCTTGCGCTCCTCCACCTTCCATTTGAGGATGCCCCACAGATGCTCAATAGGGTTTAGGTCTGGAGACATGCTTGGCCAGTCCATCACCTTTACCCTCAGCTTCTTTAGCAAGGCAGTGGTTGTCTTGGAGGTGTATTTGGGGTCATTATCATGATGGGATACTGCCCTGCGGCTGCGGCCCAGTCTCCGAAGGGAGGGGATCATGCTCTGCTAAAATTATGTCACAGTACATGTTGGCATTCATGGTTCCCTCAATGAACTGTAGCTCCCCAGTCCCGGCAGCACTCATGCAGCCCCAGACCATGACACTCCCACCACCATGCTTGACTGTAGGCAAGACACTTGTACTCCTCACCTGGTTGCCGCAACACACGCTTGACACCATCTGAACTACATACGTTTATCTTGGTCTCATCAGGCCACAGGACATGGTTCCAGTAATCCATGTCCTTAGTCTGCTTGTCTTCACCAAATCATATGCAAGCTTTCCTGTGCATCATCTTTAGAAGAGGCTTCCTTCTGGCACGACAGCCATGCAGACCAATTTGATGCAGTGTGCAGCGTATGGTCTGAGCAATGACAGGCTGATCCCCCACCCCTTCAACCTCTGCAGCAAAACTGGCAGCACTCATACGTCTATTTTCCAAAGGCTACCTCTGGATATGACACTGAGCATGTGCAGTCAACTTCTTTGGTCGACCATGGCGAGGCCTGTTCTGAGTGAAACCTGTCCTGTTAAACCGCTGTATGGTCTTGGCTACTGTGCTGCAGCTCAGTTTCAGGGTCTTGGCAATCTACTTATTGCCTAGGCCATCTTTATGTAGAGCAACAATTATTTTTTTTAGATCCTCAGAGAGTTCTTTACCATGACGTGCCATGTTGAACTTCCAGTAACCAGTATGAGAGAGTGAGAGCAATAACACCAAATTAACACACCTGCTCCCCATTCACACCTGAGACCTTGAAACACTAATGAGTCACATGACATCGGGGACAGAAAATTGGTAATTGAGCCCAATTTGGACATTTTCACTTGGGGGTGCACTCACTTTTGTTGCCAGCAGTTTAGACATTAATGGCAGTGTGTTCAGTTATTTTGAGGGGACAGCAAATTTACACTGTTATACAAGCTGTACACTCACTACTTTACATTGTAGCAAAGTGTCATTTCTTCAGTGTTGTCACATGAAAAGATATAATAAAATATTTACAAAAATGTGAGGGATGTAATCACTTTTGTGAGATACTGTATATATATATATATATATATATATATATATATATATATACACAGTGTATACAGTATATACAGTATAACCTCCTTCTTATACATAGGAGTCTATTCATATATGTTTTCACACAAGATTCACACATCACACATGTGAATCTTGGGTAAAAACACAAATTAAATAGACCTCCTAGTGTAGTGTAAACCCTAAATTTGTTTTGCAGCATGTTTAGCACCTTGTTTCACCGTATACAGTTTTGTTAAGCAAATTGTTTTTTTGTGACGTTTTTGCAAAGGTTCTTACTTGGAGATCCTGCCAGTAACAGTGCTTCCTGTTTCACAGGCTTATTAGCAGTGGAATTGTCAGTTTGCCATGCAAGTTGGCTGTTGGGCTACCTATCTGCTGAACTGCTAATTGTAGGTCAGTGGTTTAGCGGTAAGTTAGGGGAGAGAAGAGCTGCAGACATGCACAGCTCCGGATTGAATGAGGGCTCAGGTAAATAAAAAAGGGGGGGGGGGGGTTTGAGGGTCCAAAACCGATGCCTAAACATTTTTTTCCTTAATGCAAGGAATTTATAACCACTCTATATGGAGGGTCAATGAAGAAGGGACCCTTACACTGGTGGGCATTGCAGAAGGAACCCTTTATATTGGCGGTGAGAGGACAGGTGCCCATTTACACTGGTGTATGTAGAGGGGGAAGTTCCTTATATTGATCAGTACAGAAAGGCCTCTTTAAATTGAAGGGAAAACGGGTTTCTACTTTCAAGTAAGTACCAGAAGAACGTCGATGGGCGGTGTCCAGTTATAGATGGCCAGATGCTTAGAGATCAGCTGTAGCACCTCTGGGCAATTCTCAGTCTCTTGGCTTCCTTTCAACATAAAGAATGAAGAACTAAAATGTCTTATAAAGCAGGATCTACTTATAACACCTTTCTTCCATGCCTGAAAGGCTTTAAGGTCAAAGCAAGATAATGAAAGCAGAAGATAAGTGCACATAAAAGGAACTATTTGGAGCAAATCAATTTTTTTCCTGGCTGTCTATTTATTTGCTCTGCTTGCTGGGTTATCCTTTCTGTTTACTCTTTTCCTTTTCCACTGTTACTTGCATGTTACCTGTCTCCAGGCTGTGTCTCCACCCTGCTCTGCTTGCCCACACTCACGGTATTTGTTCTTTGTCTATAGGTATTTAGGGATGTCCTCCTATTCCTATTGGCCAGGTGCTAAGACATTGTCAGACAATCTACCTGTCTTGAAATATTGCCTTGGACAACCTTGCCTGAATTACCTTGTTAAAGTTTTGACTCTGTACATCTTAATGTAATGCTTGCTATTATGGATAGCATCAACTTTTGCCCTATGATAATCCTTACATTAGAGATTATCTGTTTTCCCGTCTGGCAGCTACTGCCACAGGGGAAATCTAGAGGACTAGACCTATGGGAAGTCCAATGGCCAAACCCATCCCCATGAAGACCAAGCAATTCTAGATTCTGAGAGTAGGTATGTATCCTTTGCCACCTGCTGGTATCATGGCTTTTTACTATAATCAGCCATTTCCTCCTTGGTGATATATTGTGCTCAATCTGTATGTTTTATATCTGATTGATTTCTCTATGGGCTTTGAATCACTATCAACTCTGGTCTTCAGCCCTCAACTTTTGCCTTGGATTACTTCTGTTTGCCAACTATGCATTTGCTGAGTCCTTTGTGTCTGCATTAGGAGTATGAGACCCTCCTGACCTTGTCCATCAGACCTTTGAACGTCCTGACTGGCGCCAGGGTTGCTAACGCATCCATTCAAATTAAGTGATTTTTTAAAAATAAATCCTTAAAATAAATAAGAATTGTTACCTCATCTAAAAAATAGGTCCAATGGTCCATAGTCTAAGATGTTATTTCAGTTTTTTGGGGCTGTTAATTTGCATTGTGTAAAAGCACTGAAGTATGTCTTACTTGGCATTTTTACATTCGTAGTATTTTTGCCGCTGGTATTGCCATTATAATATTTTTGGAGATCCTTCTCAACCTTTTACCCCAGAGGAACCCTTAAAATAATTTTCAGATCTCAGGGAACCTGTTTTTTTAATCAGAGAGTATTTATTAAGGACAAACAGATTACAAATCCAAAGCAAGCATCCAGCATATACCATTATCATCAAGACAGCAGAAAAAAATACACAGTTTATGCATCTCCATGGTACAAAAAGGGTTTGCCATAGCAGGTAACATATAATACCTAACCCCTCAGCGGAGCAATACTTTGCATGATCTACAAAATTCAGTATTTGGCTAGTATAACTAAACAAAGACACAGCTAAGTCAGATAAATTAAAGAAGTCTGTTAGTTACTAGATCTAGTGGGATGAGACCTGGTATAACAAGCCATGGGGCCTATATTTCTTCAAACTGATCAGGGCAACCCCTGTGCTGATAAATATACTTTCCATCCTGGGGGTATCTCCAATATATCCTGTCCATTCCTTGTATGTGGGTGGGTCAACCGATATCCAGTAAATTAGCAGCAATCTATGTGGCTTGAAATAAGGCTATAGCCAGATTTTGTCAATTTCTGTAATTAAAGATCATCTAGGGCCCTTACGATGCATTGCTTGGGATTATCCTGGATTGTCACTTGGAATACTTAAAAATTTTAAATGACCCCTGTCCAATAGAGATGTCATTTCAGACATTGCCGTAATAGGCAAAGGAAATCACTGTGATCCCTGCGGCATTTACCACACAGGGGGGCTATCTAGAGTGCCCCTCTTAAACAGTTTTTTGGAGGGTAGTTTACCCTGAGAATAATATAGAGTTTGTGGTTCTCATTATGGGAGCTCTCCTGGACTACTTGCATTGATCCTCCTCAAAGGAACCTACATCAACAGCCCAAGGGAATCTTTGTTAAACGTTATATTTTCACATTACTGTAAATCAGTGGGTGGAAAAAGGCTCGTTTACATTGGTGAGCAGTGGGGTAGGAACCCATTACATTGGTAGTCAGTATATAGGTGGGGTGCAGCGTGGTGTAGTGGCAATAACTCACACAGCCAGTTTCAATAGAAAACGTATATTGTAGCAATGCAACAACAGTTCAAAATATACCCAGTTGGACAGCTACCCAGCTGGGCACACTCACAGTTTCTAGTAACGTGAAAAAGTAGGTTCCAGCCGAACCAACATCGTCTGTTGAGAGGGGACAGAATGTGGCCTGGCCGTCTCGTACCCCATCAAAGAGATGCGACCCTACGTTTCCCTCCTCGCCAGGAACCTTTCCCTACTGCTAGTACTATCCCTAACAGACAGGGTACTTTTCCCTACTCTACACACTTGCATAGAGTGCCAAACTTAGGGGCAAGGGTCTTAAATAGACTTTGCCACATCTAAGATGACTACCGGTCACATGGTGGCCAGCATCCAATCAGGTCGCAGCCCAAGTGACTTAGGAAACCATAGAGGAACCCTGTTCCTCATGACTTCCTCTCCCTCTGCATTGCCACACAGGTTTAGCACCACCTGCAGTGTGACAGCAGACTGTACCTGCCTACAAGTAGAAAAAGAATCCCTTAAATTAGTTTCCGTGAAGACGTGCCCCCTTACATTGGTGGTTACCTGACAGGGCCCCTCTTCCTGACCGAAAGTGACTTAGGACATAGATGTATCAGTCCCTTTCTTTGCAGGACAGCTGCACAGATGAATGAATAAGAAATTCTCTCCAGGCTTCCTGCTCATTCACAAACAGAGTTTACTATGCTTCAGCGATGAATGTACACAGGAGTGATTGGTACCGATCACTCGCTGTGTTCATTCAGGAAAGGAAGGGGCCAGTAAAAGATATATTTACTGGCTCCTTCCCCACTCTCTATCCTGAAACATCTCCCTTTGTGCCCAAAGTAGCTGCCAGTGAGAAAGGAGCGAAGGGAAGCCAAAAGTGCTACTGGGGAAAGGGGTAAAAGGGGGGCAGATGTCCGAGGACCAATCCCCTTGCAGTGCAGCCGGAGGGAGAAACGGAGGCTGGCATTGCTGCAAGGAGAGGCAGAAGAGAATCGGTGTCTGCAATAAGAGGGTACAGCCAGCCCTCCTACTCAGCAGGTGCCTGGGCCCCCCTTTTGAACTGATGGGGCCCAGTACAGGAGGGCTGGCTGTACTGCATTATCAGCAGCCCTGCACGTGCCTGATGAAGAGGTCCTGCGTGACTCCGAAATATTGCACTAACTTTTTGTGATGTGATCATGCTTCAATAATAAAACGTTTGGACTTTACCAGATGATCTGTGGTGTGCTGGCAAATATCCTTATTGTGACTTTTGGACCCAGTCTCCAGCTGGTGGTTGCTGCAGCATCCTACTCTAGAGCTCTCTTCAGGAACGTGTACGATGGGAATATGGTGTACTTCTATACCTCTCAAATTATTGCCAAGGGAATAAAGGGACACCTATTAGCAAAAGTGTGTAGGCATAGGACACGCCCCCTGCCACGCCCCTTAAAGGAGAATTATAGAAGATAAAGATTAGTTAAACCCACGAGTGCTTTTTTTACCTCTACTATTCCTTTATATTGGCTTTTGAAATTTACAAATTCAGCAATTTAGAAATTGGATGAAAGGTTTAGCACTGGGAAACACTTCTTGAAAGATAAAAAGTAAATTTTATATCCAACTATATAGATCAGACCAAAATGAGGGACAAATGAGGAGGAAAGAGGGACGGAGGGACATTGTTCCTAATCAGGGACAGTCCCTCGAAATCAAGGACAGGTGGGAGCTATGAGTACTACTGATCATGGTGTGCTTTTCTGCTTAGTGTGGTCAGTTTTTAATAGGACAGCAGAGTGACTGGCAGGAACACCAGGGATTTCACATAAAGGAAGCAATACAAAGAGAACAGGATACTTTCTCATACAAGTATATGGTACAGCAAGCACATATCAGGAATATGAAGTGTTAGGGTAACAATTGCTTTAACCACTTCCCGTCCGCCATATGCAGAATGACAGCTGCAAAGTGGCTCTATTATCCTGACTGGGCGTCATATGGCATCCAGCAGGATAAGCCACTCACACCCGCCCATGAGGGTGGCGCAGTGCTGTGATGTCATTCTGACAGACCGCATCTCCGATCCCGGTAAAGAGCCTATGACGTTAGCTTTTTACCATGTAATCAGCTGTGTCCAATCACAGCTGATCACATCGTAACCAGGAAACGCTGTTTATCGGCTTTTCCTCTATTCATGCTGACATAGGTGTGCACAGCCTATTGCATTACGGGTGTGCACCCCAAAGCTCAAACACACATGCCTTTCTCTGCAGCCTCAGTTGCACGGGACAGTGAATGATGGGAAGTGCTCTGTGCTGAGGGGCTTCCTGTTCATTCACAAACTGTAACACAGTGTACTATGGTTCAGTTATGAATGAACACAGTGAGTTAGTGTGTTTACTGTGTTCATTTAGGAAAGGAAGGTGCTGGTAAATGACACATTTACAAGCCCCTTCCCCAATTCTCCACTGCATGTTAGGGGGCCAACATGGGGGGATGCCCAGGCAGTAGAGGGATCGGCCCCACATATAGTGGTTAGGGTGTACCTGGCACACCCCCAGCGCACGCCTATGCACGCTGACAATGCGTGAGTAGAGGAGAGCCAATCAGCGGCTCTCCTGACAGGGAGTCTGTGCTGATAATCAGTGCATTGATTATCAGTGCAGACCCATCAAGAAAGCCCACTAGAGCCTACCAGGGATGCCAACCCATGTCCACCAGGGATGCCAACCTGGCCCACCAGAAATGCCAACCCGTGCCCACCAAGAATGCCAACCCATGCCCACCAGGAATGTCAACCTGTGCCCACCAGGGATGCCAATCAGTGCCCATCAAGGATGCCAATCAGTGGCCATTAGCAGTGCCTGTCAATGCCTCCTCATCAGTACTGCCTATTAGTGCCCATCAGTGCCACCTATAAGTGCCCATCAATGCAGTCTATCAGTGCCACCTATGAGTGCCCTTCAGTGCTGCCTATCAGTGCCCAGCAGTGCTGCATATCAGTGCCACCTGAAACCAAAAAAGTGCAGCGCTAAAATAAATGACAAGGATAGTCTTGAGAGCCACCCCGATCAATCAAATTATTGTAAACCAGAAATTATATATAATGTATAATAAACAATAACTGAATATAGTGAGTCCGTATCATACGTTGATAAATTCATATAAAAGTTCATATAAAAGTCCTTCACCACTTAGGGCACCAGTAGTGTGGCTAGTAATTCCAATAGAACGTGATACACCAGCATGCACTGTGCACCTTCACCATGTAAATAAGGGTACTCTTACCAGAAATGAAGAGTATATGCGCATAGTTGGCAAACAACAGGAGAAATCCCATGGACCTCAGCATACCATTCATGGCATCTCTGAATCTGGCTTCATTCAAAGCTATACGGTGTGTAATCCACAACTCGATCCCGAGGGATAATGTCAACCCCAATGTCAACTAGCCTCAGTAAGGATAAAAAAATCTACATAGCGTAATACTGTTGACCAGTATAAATTTATTTAAAGAATCACACTTACATGGTAAAATCAAAAAACAAGCGATATGGAATTCCAATCAGATGACCATGGAGCGTAGTGCTAGACGAACAGGTCTGCCTCACCCGACGCGTTTCGTCTGCCAGGATTACATATCAGTGCCCATCAGTGCTGCATATTAGTGCCCCTCATCAGTGCCCATCAGTGCCACCTCATCAGTGCTGCCTTATCAGTGCCCTCAGTGAAGGAGAAAACATACTTATTTACAAAACTTTATAACGGAAATGAAGAAAAACTTTTTTTTTCAAAAATTTCAGTCTTTTTTTATTTGTTTAGCAAAAAATTAAAACCCCAGTGATGATCAAATACCACCAAATGAAAGCTCTATTCGTGGGAAAAAAAATTATAAAAATGTTGTTTGGGTACGGTGTTGCATGACTGAGTAATTGTCATTCAAAATGCAACAGCCCAGCATTGAAGTGGTTAAAACTACCCTGAATTTGAACCCCGGGTGTTAACTAGTTTTCTGCAAATGTAGCCATGGCCATTAGTAAATGATGGGACCAGTATGCACCATACAGTATATATCCAATAGTTTCTTCAATCCAATAGGTAGGGAGAGGAGAGGAGTAAAAGGAAGGAGGTGGGGGTGGTTTATGGAAACAATATTGATCAATCAGTTCTACTGGGTCTTCAATACAGACAATGCACCCAGAGTCTTCTAATGCCTATGGGCACTGCTATCTTGCATGGTGTCCTATAAGGATACATAATAAAAGCTGAGCTGGTGCTGCTCATAGCCATCAACGTGCTGTCCCCTCTCCAGGGACATGAGAAATGCAGCTACACAGAGCTGCAAGTACCTCCATTCCTCCCCCATCATGGTTTGCGCACCACAAGGCTCAGCATGCCTGCCAGTCTCCGGCATTGCTGCACCGGCGGAGCCCCGACCAGCTGTCACTGAAAGCAGCGCGCCACGCCTCTACATCGTCCCTCCGCACAGTGATTGGCCGCTGATGACAGGTGAGGGCGGGGCCGGCCGCTGCTACTATAAAAGCGGCAGGAGCGTGTGGATGCAGCGACCGCAGAGAGCGGATCATCTCCGGCCATGGATTTTCTGAGGTCGCTCCTCTACCCCAAGGAGATCTACAACCTCATCAGGTACAAGATGGGCGGCATGGCCAAGGTGGAGCAGGTAAGGCTGAGCAGAGGAGACCCTTCCCTGTACACCTGGGGGCACACATAGAGGAAGAGGACAATGATTGTTTATCAGATTATTTGCCATTTTTTCACCAATCAGATTTGTGGTATTTATATAAAGTGTATGTGGCGTGCCCAGTTAGGTCAAATTCGCCTCTGTTTACTCCACTTCTGGATTTTCTGCCCTTTGGGGTCTCCGTTACCTTTGCTGTATTTCTAATTATCCTCACAGATCGCTTTCAGTCCCCGTTCACACCTGCGCGTTTCGGGATAGCGTGCATGCGCGCACATTTCTGTGCTCCTACCTGGAAACGCACCACAATGTGATGTCCTTATTTCTTAATAGTACCCCAAACATGACAAGCAGACATGTGTTTTGTCATTCAACAAAACATGTAAAATAAAGGCGTTGAAACGCCCAGTATAAAAATGCGCAAGGCTTGCTGTCCAAAATAGGTGCAGGAATTACTTTGGCGCATTTGCCGTGTGTAGGGCAGTTAATTCAAGTGAATGGGCTGTCCTATGCTGTCGCATGAAATAAACACGCATAAGCATGATGTGCAGGTGTGAATGGGGCTTTAGGGCTCATTCACATGGGCGGTTAGAGCAGGCAGTTGAGATGTGGTTTTACCACTCCAGTATGCCCACCTAAAGAAGGTCAGGGCTGCACAATGCTTTGTAGCCGCCCGCAGCAAAATATAAACTGCATTCTGCATTCGGCAGGCAGAACCCCACAAACACAATCAATTTAAGGTTTAGTTTACACTAGCGTTACTGTCAGATTGCTCTTCAGAGAGGCATTGTATTGCCTCTTCACTGCTTGTTTTAATTGCGTAAATGGCGCACTACCGCGTCACAACCACTTGCATTGGTGGGTTGGCTGCAACACAGCCCCATTCACATGGGTCAAGTTTTGTAGGCACCAGTGCCTTCTGGATGCAATATGGGGTATAATTCCAGCCACGAAGCAAAGCAAATGTGCACCCCCGGCCGTTGGGAAATGGTTTGAGGGGTGGTAAAAGCGTGGATTGGTTTTACCATCCCTCACTGTAATTAAACCCTAAGTGTATGGGGGCCTTTTCTAGGGTTAAAACAGACAGTGAGGAGGCAACATTTTGCCTCCTCCCCACCTATGAAATGCCCCCTAAAAAGTGATCCACCATAGGCCCTTTCACACTGATTCGTTTTTGAAAAATGCATGGAAAATGTATCCCTTTAAATATTATGGAAAGTGCACTCCGGGTGCTGTGTTTTTAAGAGTTCTCCACGCTGCATTTTTGGTGCGTGTTTAAAAACCGCCCCAAAAACGCACCTCCCCATCCAACTGGATAGAAACATACAAAAAAGCAACTTTTTGAGTCCAGGAAACATGGCAAAAATGCATATGTGTTTTTACTGCGTTTTTTTAACGAAGCAGTGTGAAAGCACCCTAAGGGTTAACAGCTCCTGTCTGGAGGATGATGAATAAGATGATATACTTGCTTTATTTGGCACTCCTCAGGCAGCCAGCGCTCGCCTCTGTGTTGTCCCTTCCTGCCCCCCCCCCCCCAATGTACAGAACAGGACTGCTGCTCCTACATTGGATGGAATGACACCAGAGAGTTGGGGCAGCGAAGGGAAGCAGTTCCAAGTAGACATGTGCATGGCCGAAAAATTTGTTTGTTTTTACATTTTTTTCGTTTTTCGGATCATTCATTATTCGAAAAAAATTGAAAATTAGGAAACATTCAAATTTGGTTCGAATTTGGCTCGTTCCATTCGTATAGATGCGGTTATTCATTATTGTCGGTAATTCGTGAATTCGGAAATATTCAAATTCGGTTCGTTCCATTTGTATAGATGCAGAATTCGTTATTTTCGGTGATTCGTGAATTTGGAAACATTCACATTTGGTTTGCTCTATTCGTATAGATATGGTTGGTATTATTTATTTTCGGTAATTTGTGAATTTGGAAACATTCAAATTCGATTTGTTCCATTCCTATAGATGCGAAATTCCTTATTGTCGTGAATTCTGAAAAATGTGTTCACTAACAGGCAGAGAAATTTGAAAGGAAATTCCAACACCTAACTAATTTAATAGTTTATAACTATTATTATAGATTTTATTATTATTATTATTTATTATTTATAAATTATAATAATAAAGAAAAAAACTATAATAGTTAATTCATTACATTCACTAACAGCCAAATTTGAAAGGAAATTCCAATACCTACCTACTATTTAATAGTTTATAACTATTATTATAGTTTTTATTATTATTATTATTATTATTAATAATAATAATTTAAAAATATATATAATAATAGTTATGGTTCATAAAATAATAAACTTTAAATTATCTAAATGTTTTTGTTCTTTAAGATTTTCGGATTTCCGTTCTTATTTTTGGATTTTCGTTCTCTGAAATCTTCGTTCTTATTTTCGGATTTTCGTTCTTTTGAGTTTTCGGATTTTTGTTCTTTTCAAAAATTAGTTTTTGGAAAAATTTGGGAAATGGCTTTTCGTTATTCGGACGTTTCCAAATTGACAAATATTCAGAAATTTGACGAAAAACGAATTCGGAACCAGAAAAATTGCACATGTCTAGTTCCATGGTCCAGTAGTGCAGCATGAAGGAGGTGAAGAAAGAAGGTAAGGTCCAGTTCACACCGTTTTGATGCAGTCCAGTGCATTTTCCCCTTCTTTTTTCTTAATGTGTGTTCCAGTGTGTTCCAGTGTGTTTTTGGTGTGTTCCAGTGTGTTTTTGGTGTGTTCCAGTGTGTTTTAGGTGTGTTCCAGTGTGTTTCTGGTGCTTTGTGCAGCGTTCCAGTACAGTCCAGTGCAGGGAAAATGCAGCATGTTCTACTTTTTTTTTTTTGGAACTGGGATACACTGTAATCGCAAGCACTGGTGTGAACTATGCCATTGGAAACCATAGAACCTACTTTGCATTTTTGATGCAGAAACAAAACGCATTGGACGGCATGTGGTGTGAACTGGCCCTAAATGTATCACCATATTTATCATCCCTTAGCAAGACCAACCGGTAACCCTACACTGTGTGGAGGAGCCCCACTTCAATGGTTACGTTTTTTTTTTCTCCCTGCATTTCTGACCTCATGCACGCTAGCATATTAAAATACTCCTATCTACATTAGGTCTCTGTGCTGGGGGTATTTTTTACCTCCCTACAGCCAAATGTGTGAAGAAGCCCTAGGGAGCCGGTTCACACCACATGAAGTCCAGTGTGTTTTTTTTCTGCATCAAAAACGCATGGAAAGTAGGTTATATGGTTTTCAATGGCATAGTTCACCAGTGCTGTCAGTTCTCAGGCTTTCCAGCTCCAGAAAAAAAATTGAACATGCTGCATTTTTCCTCCACTGTACTGTAACACAGTAAAATGCATAAAAAAAGGCATGAATGCACTGGAACGCATGAAAAACACATGAAAAATGCACCGGACCCCAGTGCAGTGAGAAAAGAATAAAAAAAAGCATCTGGAATGGATCTGTAAATGCACTGGAACGCTGCAAAAACGCATTAAAACGTGCATGCAAAAACGCATCTGGAGTGTGTGTTTTTGTGGTGGGAATGTATCAGTTGTAAGGCCCCTTTCATACGGGTGGGTCAATCAGATCCGCCTGTAAGGTTTTTAGGGGGATCCGATCAGACCCTCCATTATACTCTATAGATCGGTTGATGCAAACAGATGTGTCCGTATACACCCGCAAACATCCAATCTGATCCGATCTGCTAAAGCAGACAAATGGGGGTCATTTTCCCATCTGTCAGTCGGATCGGATGGCAGTCGGGTGTAAACGGACGGGCAGTCTGTTTACATCTGACCACCCATAGAGGAGGGTAGTCTGTGTCTGTGGAATGGAGCTGACACAGACCAGCTCCCGCCTGCTCGGGGGGGGGGGGGATCAGCAGATCAGATTCCTGATAGAGTCTGCCCCATGTGGAAGTTACTAGTGGTGATAACGCTCTGTATAACTGATATCCAGGGGGACTGGATGAGTCACAGATCCCGTAAGGTGACTGAAGGCTGGAACTCCAAATGACGTCTATAACACTTAATGAGCATGCAACCCATTTCTGAGCAAATGCTACTCTGCCTACTACTCAGGAGTAGTACAATAGCAAACAAGCATTTGATTATGTTCTCAGAGAATGGAAACCCTCCCCACCCCCAGGTAAAATGAGTATTGCACATAGGTAGTACCACTATCATTAACAACATTTATGATGCCATTGATCATAGGGCTAAAAACCATGAGCAATACTCACCTTACCTCACCCTGGTATAGTGCACCTAAATACATGATGTACGATACATAAGGTGAGCTGCATATGTTTCATTTCAATACATTTGTGGAATTACAGATACTCTTGGAGGCGCCCTGCTCACTGCAGTGGCTAAAAATGTCAAAGCTTAACCCAGGGAATTCTACTTTTGCAATGAACCCCCTGCACTGCAAGGGTTAAATGCGAATCTAGTCTAAGGTGCATTGCTTCTCTTAGACCCCTTTCACACGGCGCAGTTTTCAGGTGTTTTAGCGCTAAAAATATTCCTGTAAAGCGCCTGAAAACTGCCTCTCATGCCACCCCAGTGTGAAAGCTTGAGTGCTTTTACACTGGGGTGATACGCTTGCAGGACGAGAAAAAGTCCTGCAAGCAGCATCTTTGGGGCGGTTTGGGAGCGGTGTATACAGTGCTCCTCCACCGTCCTTGCCCATTGAAATGAATGGACAGCGCTTCCAAAGCGCCTAAAAAGCGATTCAGAAGCGCCGCAACATGAGCACTATTAACCCCTTGGGGGTAAAAAGCGCTCCGCTAGCGGCCCAAAAGTGCCACTTAAACAGCTGTAAAGCATAGCTAAAGCTAGCGGCACTTTACCGCTAATGGACCCACTGCCCCGATGTAAAAGCAGCCTTATTGCTGGTTCCGGCAGGCTCCCTCTATCCATATGATCAGTCCACTGCTGATGTCTCTTTAAGGTGCTCTCTGCTGCGGTTGCATGCTTGCCTGATCCATGTACAATGAATGGTTAATAACCATGATGATATCAAGGGACTGCTCACAGCCTGCAGCTTCTGGCAGAAAAGCATAGAGTCAACAGTGGGGCATAATTTCTGTCACTGAATCCAACAATAGGGCAGTATTTCTACCACTGACCCCCAACAATGGAGCACTATTCTTCCAACTGACACCAATGATGGGACACTATTTCTTACACTGACACCAACTGAAGGGCCCTAATCTTTCCACTAACACCAATGATGGGGCACCATTCCTTCCACTGACCCCAAAGATGGGGCACCATTCCTCCCACTGACCCTCACCCCCCAAGGATGGGGCACCATTCCTTCCAACAATGACCCCCAAGGATGAGGCACCATTCCTTCCACTGATCCCAATAATGGGGCACCATTCCTTCTACTGACCCCCCCCCCCAAGGATGGGACACCATTCCTTCCAACAATGACCCCCCCCCCAAGGATGAGGCACCAATCCTTCCACTGACCCCAATAATGGGGCACCATTCCTTCCACTGCCCCCCCCCCAAGGATGGGACGGACACCATTCCTTCCAACAATGACCCCCCCCTCAAGGATGGAGCACCATTCCTTCCACTGACGTTCCCCCCCCTCCCAAGGATGGGGCACCATTCCTACAACTGACCCGCCCCCAAGGATGGGGGGGCACCATTCCTTCCACTGACCCCCCCCCAAGGATGGGGCACCATTCCTTCCACTGACCCCTCCCCCCAAGGATGGGGTGCCATTCCTTCCACTGACCCCCCCATCCCCGCCCCCAAGAATGGGGGATTATTTATTTCTTCCCCTAATACCAACAATGGGGCAATATTCCTGGCTCTTTAATAAGAGAGTTTGGAGACCCCTGTTCTACACCTTTCCATGCAATCCTAGACTAAATGAGTATTTATCCTTTGTGGAGAGGAGCAGTTCAAGGTTAAATTCTATCTAATTCTCGGAGTTCAGCTTTAAATCCAGGGGCACAGATATGTGTCTGGATTACCTTTTACTCCTGGCAGTAAAAAGCAGCTTAAAAAATATGCCTAAAGCTGCATATTGCACATGCGTTTACGTGCGTCAAGCATTTGAGCATTTATAGATTCCATTAGCCAGAATATTAATTTCTGGCATTGGAATGAATGCTCAAGCACTAAATGAGTCCAGCGTTTGAATGTGTTTAGACATGTTTATGTAGCACCCTCTACTTGGGTAGTGTGCTAGAGGTAGGATTTTTGGTTAGGTAAATTTGGGCAGGCCTAGGCCTGTTTGTTTTGGTTGTGGGCTGGGAGTGGCTCAGTGTAGCAGCTGGTGACTCACAGGCAGTGTCACTTCTCGGTTACCTCCCTCTTGCTTCGAAAAGGTGCTGAAAGAAGAGGAGGGGAAGAGAGGTGGAGCTGTCTGGGGTATTTACAGGAGCCCTGACCACTCCCCAACCTGGATTGGCAGGGGGCAGGCCTCCTTAAATACCTAGGGTCAGCCCAGCTGGGGAGGAGAGTTTGGGTGGAAGAATTGGAGATGGAGTGCTAATTGTTGTTGGCCTTGGAGGGAGCCCCCCAGTCTGGGGGGTTGACCTTGGGCTGGAGCTTCAGAGTGGAAAGGACCCTCGTACAAACCACAGGGTTGTCCCGACCAGGAGCAGGAGAGGACAGTGGAAGGTACTGCCAGGCAAAGTCTCCAAGAGGGATCCACCAGGTGTTGGTGAGTGGCACACATCCTGGAAGCGCTGGGGAGGCACACCGGAGCGGATTGGGAGAGAGAGAGAGAGAGACAATCTGAAATGGGTGTAGAGCCAGTGAGAACTGTGGTGTCATGAGCAGTGGAGTTTGGGTTGCTGCAGCCAGGAGGGCTGGCAGGGACTGACTGGGATCAGTAGTCCACCAAGGACCAGTGGCAGCTCCTCCATCCTTGATTTCTGAAAAAAAAAACATAGGGCGTAGGTACACGGCTGTCTCGGCTTTTTTGGGAAACTTGCTGTCTTTTGACAGCAAGTCCCGAAGCCCATTGGTCGGCCTTTAAAATTAATCTATGTGTGCCACCGAATTGCACATAGATGCCTTGATTGGCTATGGCCTCAGTCACACCTCCTTCGTAGGCTTGATCAACCATGTTGTAAAATTTATCATTATATTTAGTAATAACTGATTGGTCAGGTCGCGGAGACGGGACTGGCGGACGTGCTGGTGCTTGGACTGCAATTGTTCAGCACGCACGTCTGTTATTCCCGCCTGACTCCCCTGAGGTATGTACTGCTGTATACTGACTGCAATACCTGTGTACTGGCTGTATACTGTGCTACTGGCTGGAATACCTGTGTTTTGGTTGCATACTGTGATACTGGCTGCATTACCTGTGTACTGGCTGCATTACCTGTGTACTGGCTGCATACTGCTACTGGCTGCAATATACCCCACCTGTGATGCTGGAGCTGTATACTGTGTCCTGTGATGCTAGAGCTGTATACTGTGATGCTGAGCTGTATACTCCTGACTCAATATATGGAATACAGGGGATGGAGTGGGTGGATTCTATAAGGGGTTGGGCTTATGAGAAGTAGGAGGAGTCAAAAAGGAAGGACGGGGCTTGTGCCTCCCATCCTAAAACTTCACCAGCCGCCACTGCCAAGGACAGCTAGTGCTAAACAACTCAGCCTTTCCTGGCTATATTACAGGGGCCCGCGGTCCCTGCCTGCAGGAGGCATTCTCTTTCAAGACCTGGCTGGAACTAGAGTCCGGCCTAACCATGTGCTAGCTGTGCCTGAGGAGAAGTGATGGGCTGGAAAGAGTAAGGAGGTAACGGTCTGCAAGCAAGTTTGTACAGGAGGATTGTGAAGATGTACAGGGAGTGTACATAGTCTTGACCCAAAAGCAATACTGTAAATTTCAATTCTGGGCATCTCATAAATCCCCAACCCCATCCAAGTTTAAACCCCTCAATAAAAACAAAAAAAACAAAAACACAGTTAGAGGAAGTAAACCCAGTATGTCCCCCTGTAAAATAGAAACATAATGGGCTACTATGCATCACATAGTAACCCATTATGTGCCACTTACCTGCAAACGAAGCCTGCGGCATCCAGCGCTGTCCCCTCTGCTGAGAGGAGTCCGTGTCGATCGTGTACCAATCCGGCCTGAGATCAAGGTCGGTCCAGAACTTTCTCTTACGGAGGACGTCCGTCCCTGGCGCCCGGGGACATTATATCGGTCCTTTCCGACTCAACAAATCGTGAT
>BLSH010333424.1:171186-186959 GCA_018402905.1 Glandirana rugosa | reverse complement strand
AAAGGAGTATGGAGTGTACAGCAGTGGGTAGTATGTGCAGGCAAGGAGTGTGGAGTGTATGGTGGTGTCTATTATATGCAGGAGAGGAGTGTGGAGTGTATGGTGGTGGTTATTATATTCAGTAGAAGAGTGCAGAGTGTATGGAGGTGGGTATTATGTGCAGGAGAGGAGTGTAGAGTGTATGGTAGTGGTTATTATATGCAGGAGAGAAGTGTGGAGTGTATGGATGTGGGTATTATATGCAGTAGAGGAGTGCAGAGTGTATGGAGGTGGGTAGTATGTGCAGGAGAGGAGTGTGGAGTGTATGGTGGTGGGTATTATATGCAGTAGAGGAGTGCAGAGTGTATGGAGGTGGGTAGAATGTGCAGGAGAGGAGTGTGGAGTGTATGGTGGTAGTTATATGCAGGAGAAGAGTGCAGAGTGTATGGAGGTGGGTAATATGTGCAGAAGAGGAGTGTGGAGTGTATGGTGGTGGTTATTATATGCAGTAGAGGTGTGCGGAGTGTATGGAGGTGGGTAGAATGTGCAGGGAGAGGGGGTATGGAGGTGGGCATTATATGCAGTAGAGGAGTGTGGTGTGTATGGAGGTGGGTAGTATGTGCAGGAGAGGAGTGCAGAGTGTATGGAGGTGGGTAATATGTGCAGAAGAGGAGTGTGGAGTGCATATATTACTGACATCTATACGCTGAGTGATAATCCCTATATTTAACACTGGTATCTGTACACTGAGTGGCACTGATATCAGTGTTATATATAGGTAATAGCACTGTGTATACAGATCAGTGTTTTATATATAGGTTCTGGTACCTAGTGCCTGAGCAGTCACTGTCACACTGAGCCTGTTATAGAATAAAGCACACACTAAGCTGCTGGGGATCACTGGCCTGCACACAATTCAGGCTGCTGCTCCACACACTCTGCCACCTCCGGCTCTCTTCTTGGCACTGACTTGCTGTTTCCCAGAGCAGACTATGGCTCTGCCCCTCCCCGTGGGGCAGTAGGCGGGGTTTGTCCATTTGTAGAGCCCCTCGGGAGGAGAAGTAACAGGAATGACTACCCTCATTCGCATGGCTCCGCCATTCCTCTCATCCCAGCCAGCACAGGTCCCTCCTTCTCTCCCAGGGCCACTACATCAACCGCCGACCTCTCATGGTGCCCCCCACTGACCACTGAATGCTCAGTCCGTCCCTGGGTGCTGTATGTACTTAGTGACAGGAGCAGTCAGGGACATCTTTAATATCAATTGGACCCTGGGGGCCAACATTTTCTTGGGCCCCCATACAATTTTGACCCCCATATTTACACTGGACCCCTTCCCCATATTGCCCCCCTTATTACACAGTTGTCGCCCCCCATACTACCCCCATCATTACACAGGACCCCCTCCTCCATATTACTCCCCATTATTATACAGAACCCCTCCCCCATACTAACCCCCATTATTACATAGGAACCCTCCCCCATACTAACCTCATCATTAAACACGGGGGTTATTGCTGAGGGTGGAGAGGAGGTTATGTGTTTAGGGTGGAGAGGAGGGGAGGGGTTATTTGTTTGAGGTGGAGGAGCGATAAGGGAAAATGCAGGAAGGGAGGAGGAGGGGAACGGGGTTATTTGGGAATCCCCCAGCTGCCAATTACTACCCTGCACTACAACACCCAGCAGACCCACCCTCCCCTCCAAGATTTTCTGCAGCAGCTGAGTCACTTAGCAAAAGTTATCAGGGATGGGGAAGGGAAGCCTAGCTCAGTGCATGACACATTACTCACTGGGCAGAGTAATCACCCAGCAGCAGCCCGCAGAAGAGCCTGAGGAGGGAAGACACATCGCTAGGAGGACACAGGGGGAGGGGGCGTGGTCAATGTGGGAGGGGTCAGGTCCTGTAGAGTGGACACGGGACACAGGTCACCCCTCGTGGGCCCGTGTGCAGTGAACACCCTGCACACATGGATGATACGCCATTGACTTTGACGTTTAATACTGGGGTAATACCCAATATCATTCTTTTCTGTGGTTGATTCGTGTCAGATAAAAGTGATCCCGGTGGCGGATTCGGCACCGGATGACTTTTAGAGGCAACGGCAGAGGTGACCCCCCCTCCTGCCGCTTTCTGGTCGTTTAAGGTTTTCTTGGATCCATCGGAAAATCCCGGTAGCGATCCAATCCATTGGATTGATAGGCGGGAAGTCGAGTGGGGGCAAGATGACCCCCACTTGGCTCTATGCCCTTGGAGGACTGGAATGACCTCTGATGTCACTTCTGGATTTAAAGAAATTATTTTTTCTAACCACTTCCTCCCCGCCATATAGCAGAATGATGACCGGGAAGTGGATCGGTTATCCTGACTGGACATCATATGACGTCCAGCAGGATAACCCACGTTTGTGTGCCCACGGGCGACCTGTGGTGTGGTGTGTCACTCTGACACACCATATATCTGATCATGGTAAACAGCCTCTGACGGAGGCTCTTTACCACGTGATCAGCTGTGACCAATCACAGCTTATCACAGCGTGAACCAGGAAGTGCTGGTAAACGCTTTCCTCGGTTCGCACTGACAGGACGAACCGATCGACGGCTCTTCTGTCAGAGGGGGGTATGTGCTGATAACCAGAGCATTGATTATTAGCGCAGCCCCCATCAGAGGTGCCCACCACAGCTGCCAATCGGTGCCCATCAGCTGCCAGTCAGTGCCCACCAGCTGCCAGTCAGTGCCCACCAAAGTGCCAATCAGTGCCCATCAGCAATGACTGTCAGTGCCCCTGACAGATGCCAATCAATGCCCATCAGTAGTCACTGTTAGTACCTCCTCATCAGTGCTGCCTATCATTTCCATCTATTAGTGCCCATCAGTGCCGCCTATCATTGCCACCTATCAGTGCTACATATCAGTGTAGCCTATCGGTGCCCATCAATTCTACATATTAGTACCTCCTCATCAGTGCCCATCAGTGCCACCTCATCAGTGCCCATTAGTGCAGCCTCATCAGTGCCCATCATTGAAGGAGAAAACACATTTATACCAGAAACGAAGAAAAACTTTTTTTCTTTTCAAAAATTTCGGTCTTTTTTAGTTTGTTTAAGAAAAAATAAAAAATAACCATGCAATTGTCATTCAAAATGTAACAGTGATGAAAGCTGAAAATTGTCCTGGGCAAGGGGGGGAAAGTGCCCAGTATTGAAGTGGTTAATGGTGTCAAAGTGTCAATTTTTTTTTCTTTTGCTTTTAGGCTGGGTTCACACTGATGCGGTCTGCCACATTGCATGTCATTTGTTCAGGAATTACACCGGTTTCTTTACAAATGACACGTGAATTCAGTGCAGCAGAAATTGATCCATACATTATGTATGGCTCAATTCGCACTGGATCCACACCAAAAACATGCAGGACCCTTTTTTTTTGTCCGTACTGGAATCGGATCACATGGAGTATGCATGGAGTATTCTGCAAACTGATTTTGGGGTGCCATTAACTTTACATTGACACTCGCAGCGGTTCGCAGAGCGCAGTGTGAACTGCCTGCAACTCTGATGCAGTGAAGGGAACCACACAGGAATCGCTGTGGTTCCCGCACCGCATCAGTGTGAACCCAGCCTTAAAGGTAAATGAGAGATCTGGGGACTTTTTGACTCCAGATCTCTCAATAAAGAGGGCATGTCCTGCTTATTTCCATTACAAGGGATTTTTTTTTAAAAGGGACAGTGTAAAAAAAAGTAAAATAAATAAGAAAAAAACATTAAAGTGCTCCCTATCCCTCCGTGCTTACGTGCAAAAGCAAACGCATATGTAATCGGTGTTCAAACCACACATATGAGGTATTGCCGTGATCGTTAGAGCAAGAGCAATAATTCTAGCACAAAACCACCTCTGTAACTTTAAACAGGTAACCTGTAAAAAATTGAAAGCGTCACCTATGGAGATTTCTAACCACTTCAATGCCGCTGGACGTCATATAACGTCCTTGAGTTAGAGTGGTGATATCTGAATGGTGCCTTCATCCGTTTTTTAGAGCCGGCGATTCTGCGTCTGATAAAAGTGGTCTTAGTGGAGGATTCACCACTAGATCACTTTTATCGGTGGCGGGAGAGGTGCCCCCCCCCACCGCTGCTTTCCAGTCATCTCCGTCACTTACTGGACCGTCAGTAGTGGCGGAGATGATCGGGTCCGTTCCCCCCTGCACAGGAAGCCGAGTGAGCGGAAGATGCCGCCCACTCCGCTCCATAACTTTGCAGGGCGGAAGCAACGTCACAAGTTGCTTCCGCCCAACGGTTTTAAAGGGCCCATTTTTTTTTAACTGTCATTTTTTTTTTTTTTTTTTTTTTTGCATTTAAGTGTAAATATGAGATCTGAGGTCTTTTTGACCCCAGATCTCATATTTAAGTGTTCCTAGCATGCTTTTTTTATATTACAAGGAATGTTTACATTTCTTGTAATGGGAATAAAAGCTTTCCAAATTTTTTTAAAAAAATTAAAAAATAAAAAGTAAAATAAATAAGAAGAAAAAAATTTTTTAAAGCACCCCGTCCTTGCGAGCTTGCGCGCAGAAGCGAACGCATACGTAAGTCGCGCCCACATATGAAACGGTGTTCAAACCACACATGTGAGGCATCGCTGTGTCGTTAGAGCGAGAGCAATAATTTTAGCACTAGACCTCCTCTGTAACTCAAAACTGGTAACCTGTAGACATTTTTAAATGCCACCAATGGAGATTTTTAGGCTGCAAAGTTTGTCGCCATTCTGCGAGCGGGCGCAATTTCAAAGCATGATATGTTGGGTATCAATTTACTCGGTGTAACATTATCTTTCACAATATGGAAAACAAATGGGCTTACTTTACTTGTGTCTTATTATTTCACACAAAAAAGTAATTGAAAAAAATAAATAAATTGCGCTTGTAAGACCGCTGTACAAATACGGTGCAACATAAAGTTTTGCAACGAGCGTCATTTTATTCTCTAGGGTGTTAGAAAAAAAAATATATATAATGTTTGGGTGGTTTAAGTAATTTTATAGCAAAAAAAAGGTTTTATCTTGTAAGCACCAAGTCCAAAAAATAGGCCTGGTGTTGAAGTGGTTAAGTAGCGTAGTTTGTCGCCATTCTATGAAAGCGTGGGATGTTAGTTATCTATTTACTTTGCGTAACATAATCTTTCGCATTATACAAAAAAATTAGGCTAACTTTAATGTCCTGTTTTTTTCTAATTTATTAACCTCTTGCCAACCGGCCCACATACATTTACTGTGGGGCGTTGGCTCCTGTGCGCAGAATCACGTGCAGGTACATGATTCTGCACTTCCGGGTCTGCGGCGCGCACGCTCCCGCTGTGATTGGACACAGGGGGAACCAATCAAAAGGTCCAGGGGAACCGATGTCCACCGGGACCTGCTGGTCATTCCTGACAGAGGCAGAACGGCGGTCTGACTATATAAACAAGGTAGATCCCCATTCTGTTAGTTGGTTAGACAGAGATCCTGTGTTACTGCTAAGCAGTAACACAGATCTCTGTCTTCCCACAGTTAAAGCACCCCCCACAGTTCGCAAGCACTTCCTAGGGACACATTTAGCCCTTTGATCGCCCCTGATGTTAACCCCTTCCCTGCCAGTGTCATTAGTACAGTGACCGTGCAAATTTTTTAGCACTGATCACTGTCTTTGTGTCATTGGTCCTCAAAAAAGTATCAAAAGTGTCACTAGTTGATTTACTAAAACTGGAGAGTGCAAAATCTGGTGCAACTCTGCACAGAAACCAATCAGCTTCCAGGTTTTATTGTCAAACCTTAAATAAACAAGCTGAATTTAGAAGCTGATTGGCTGCAATGCACTGCTGCACGAGATTTTGCACTCTCCAGTTTTAGTAAATGAATCCCTTAGTGTCCAATTTGTCCACCGCAATCACAGTCCCGCTATTAGGGATGGGCTTCGAGTTCGTTCGACCCGAACATCGGCTGTTCGTTTAATTGGCGTGAGCCAAACATTATGGGGCAAAGTTTTAAAATGTTGGCTGAATGCCGCCCGCTGATTGGCTAAAGCATGCACATGACCTGCATGCTTTGGCCAATCAGCGGGCGGCCTGCTGTGAGAGCTTTGATTGGCTAAAGGCAGGATGTCTTTAGCCAGTCACAGCACGGCAGTCTCAATCCACTCCCCACACTATATAAAGCTGCTTGTACAGCAGCTCAATGTAGTGTGTCGCGGCAGTGTTAGAGAGAAAGCATAGGTTCCTGAAGAAAGGCAGTTTAGATAGCGAGATTTTAAAAAAGGAAGAAAAAAAATAGATAGCTAACTACATAGATAGTTAGAAATCTATCAGTTAGTGCAGACAGGTCAGTGTAAGTGTAGGGGGAAAAAAAAAAAAAAAAATATATATATATACGCACAGTGCAGAGTACTATATATCAATGTACACTGTACATAAGGTATATAGTACGCCTGACTTGGTGTATTAAAATATATGCAGCCTGCTATATATATATGCACACCACGTATTGAGTGTCCACTATATATCTGTCCATACGGCATATAGTACACTTGACGTGGTGTATTAAAATATATACAGTTTTTAACCCCTTAACCCCCAGAGCCCTTTTTTACATTTGTTGTTTGCAAATTAAAATCAGTTTTTTTTTTTTATAGAAAATTACTTAGAACCCCCAAACTTTGTAAGTGGTTAACAAAAAAATCTGATCACTTTTATTGCTATCACAACAAATGTAAACATCCCTTGTGATAGTAATATATGGTGACAGGTACACTTTATGGAAGGATGGGAGACCCCCCATCAGTTCTTTACACTCACAGTATTCAGATCGCCAAAAATGGTGATTCTGAATACTGCCATTTTTTTAAAACCAGCGTCGTTAGCCGCAGAGTAAACCGGAAGTGACGTTGTAACGTTGCTTCTGGAAATGTACGAAGGAGTCCCGATCAAAGCCGATTCTGGCTTCCACAGGCACTCCACACAGCGGCCAAAAGCGTCAGATTGGAGCTCCGGTCTGCCGGTGGGACGGGAGGCCGGAAAAGAGTGGCGGACGGTGGTGGGATAACGACCCCGCTGCCTGGGATAACGACCAAAGCGGCTCCCAAGCCGGATCGGCTGTTATCAACGGATAGCCAGCCACCTGCTCTAAAAAACGGTACCAGGGTATAGCCTGTAGCTGCAGACTATACCCCGATACTTCCACTTAAAGCAGTCACCGTTTGTAAACGGCGATTCACGTTAAGTGGTTACTCTAATTTACAACAGCAGGTCCCGTTCCTGCACCCAACAAAAGTAACTGCAAGGAGTTACAGTGTTCTGGCTTCGACAACACCCAAGGCTCAATTTTTCACCGCCTGTTGGACTGGGGCATGTCATCACAATTTTTACCCACTTAAAGCAAATCATCATTTATAAACGGCAGCAGCTTTAAGTGGAAGTTTCGGGGTATAGTCTGCAGCTACAGGCCATACCCCAGTATCGTTTTTTAGAGCAGGCGGCCGGCTATCCGGTGATAATGACCAATCCGGCTCGGAAGCCGCTCGGTCGTTATACCAGGGAGCCATCCCTCCCGCCACTGTCCGCTGCTCTTCTCCGGTCTCCCGTCCCACCAGGAGACCGGAGCTCCGATCCGACACTTCTGGGCGCTGTGTGGAGTCCCTGTGGAAGCCAGAATCAGCTTCAATCGGGGCTCCTTCGTACATTTCCTGGAAGCAACGTCAGAACGTCACTTCTGTTTTACTCAGCGGCAAACGGCGCCGGTTTTAAAAAAATGACAGTATTCAGAATCACAGTTTTTGGCGATGTGAATACTGTGAGGTGCAAAGGAGGGATGGGGGGTCTTTTAGACCACCCCATCCCTCCATAAAGAGTACCTGTCACCATATATATATGTCACCATATATTACTATTACAAGGGATGTTTACATTCCTTGTAATAGCAGTAAAAGTGGACAGATTTTTTTTTAACATAAAATACAGTAAATAAAAAATTAAAAAAAAAATTTAAAGCGCTACCGTAACCGGGCGCTTGTGCACCGAAGAAAATGCATATGTAAGTCACGCCCGCATATGAAAATGGTGTTCAAACCACACATGTGAGGTATCGCCGCGATCTCCAAAGTGTGAGCAGTAATTCTCGCAAAAGACCTCCTCTGCACCTCTAACCTGGTAACCGTAAAAAAATTTTAAAGCGTCACCTATGGAGATTTTTAAGTACCGGAGTTTGTCGCCATTCCGAAAGTGTGCGCAATTTTCAACCCTAACGTGTATGGTATCTATTTACTCAGCATAACATCCTCTTTCACAGTATACAAAAAAATTTAGCTAACTTTACTGCTGTCTTATTTTTTAACTCAAAAAAGCGTTTTTTTTTCTCCAAAAAAATTGCGCTTGAAAGACCGCTACGCAAATACCGTGTGACAAATAGTATTGCAACAATCGCCATTTTATTCTCTAGGATGTTTGAAAAAAAAATATATAATGTTTGGGAGTTCTAAGTACTTTTGTAGCAAAAAAAAATATTTTAACTTGTAAACAAGTGTAAAAAAGGGCTCCGGCGCTTAAGTGGTTAAACTAATTTACAACATCAGGCCCAGTTCCTCCATCCAACAAGAGTAACTGCAAGGGGTTACAGTATTCTGGCACTGCCAACAAGCAAGGCCCAATTTTTGGCCACCTGTTTGACTGGGGGCTTTCATCAGAATTTGTAAACTAATTACAACATCAGGCCCAGTTCCTCCGTCCAACAAGAGTAACTGCAAGGGGTTACGGTGTTCTGGTACCGCCAACAAGCAAAGCCCAATTTTTGGCCACCTGTTTGACTGGGGGCTTTCGTCAGAATTTGAAAACTAATTTACAACATCAGGCCCAGTTCCTCTGTGCAACAAGAGTAACTGTAAAGGCTCGTACACACGGGACGACGATCGTGCGTACGACCGTGTTGAATCGTACGTTGACGGTCGTATGTAGCCTACTGACATGCACACGCCGGTCTTACATACAACTTGCGGCCGGCCGAACGTGATGACGCGAACGAGCGTATAATGAGGAAGTAGCGTCACCTTTTGGGCTCCCTTCTAATTTCATGTTAGTTGAAGTGGACTTGGCGCATGCGTGTTTAGCACAATACAACTTTGTTGAACACAGCTGCTCTACACACGACTCAACGGTCGTATGCGAGCTTGTTGACACGACCAAGTTTTCTAGTCTGCACATACAACTCCCACGAACGACCGTCGTACGTTCAACTGTTGAAAGCGCCGCCACAGACGATCGATTCTGCATGCAACGGTCGTGAGTACGACGTGTTGAACACGATCGTCGTCCCGTGTGTACGAGGCTTTAGGGGTTACAGTATTCTGGCACTGCCAACAAGTAAGGCCCAATTTTTGGCCACCTGTTTAACTGGGGGCTTTCGTCAGAATTTGTAAACTAATTACAGCATCAGGTCCAGTTCCTCCGTCCAACAAGAGTAACTGCAAGGGGTTACAGTGTTCTGGCACCGCCAACAACCAAGGCCCAATTTTTGGCCGCCTGTTTGACTGGGGTTTTTATCATAATTTTTTAAACTGTTTTACAACAGGGCCCGTGCCAAAATTTTTTTAAAAATGACGTTCGGTTCCCCCCAAAATCCAAACCAGATCCTTCAGGTATGGTATGGAATTTAAGGGGAACCCTGTGCCAAAATTTAAAAAACAAAAATGACGTGCGCTTCCCCCCAGAATCCAAACCAGGACCTTGAGGTCTGTTATGTAATTTAAGGGGAACCCCGTGCCTAAATTAAAAAAAAAATGACCTGCGGTTACCCCCAAAAGCCAAACCAGGCCCTTCAGGTCTGGTATGGAACTTAAGTGGAACCCCATGCCTAAATTTTTTAAAAAATGACGCACGGTTACCCCCAAAATTCAAACCAGGCCCTTCAGGTCTTGTATGGAATTAAAGGGGAACCCCGCACCAATTTTTTAAAAAAAAATTATATGAGGTCCCCCCCAAAATCCAAACCAGGCCCTTCAGGTCTGGTATGGATTTTAAGGTGAACCAAGCACCAAATTAAAAAAAAAATGGAGTGGGGTCCCCCCCAAAATCCAAACCAGACCCTTATCCAAGCAAGCAGCCCTGGCATGGCAGGAGGGGGTGCGGACGAGCGAGCGCCCCCCCCCCCCGAACCATACCAGGCCACATTCCCTCAACATGGGGAGGATGCTTAGAGGTCCCCCCCAAAGCACCTTGACCCCATATTGATGGGGAGAAGGGCCTCATCCCCACAACCCTGGGTGGTGGTTGTGGGGGTCTGTGGGTGGGGGGCTTATCAGAATCTGGAAGCCCACTTTAATAAGGAGGCCCCCCAGATCCCAACCCCCCACTATGTGAATAGGTTTGGGGTACATTGTACCCCTACCCATTCACCAAAAAAGGAGTGTAGTGTAAAAAAAAACAAGAGGCAGTTTTTGACAAGTCCTTTATTTTGTAAAATAGCTCTTTCTTCTTCCATCTTCTCCTGGTGTGGTCCTTCTTCTGGTCTTCTGCTTCTTCTTTTAGTCTTCTTGCTTCCTGTCTTCAATCTTCAATTTTCATCTCCCCATACTCCCCATGTTGAGGGCATGTAGCCTGGTACGGTTTGGGGGGGGGGGGCACTCGCTCACCCCCCTTTCCTAGCTGGCCAGGGCTGCACGCTCGGATAAGGGTCTGGTTTGGATTTTAGGGGGACCCCACGTCAAATTTTTTTAAAATTTGGCACAGGGTTCCCCTTAATATGCAAACCAGAACCGAAGAGCCTGGTTTGGACTGGGGCCACGGACCCCACTCACTTTTTTCCAGCGGTTTTTTGCATATTGCCAGGAACCTGCAATAAATTACAGCTGCAATTTTAAATTACAATTTTTCTTATGGAAATGTAATTTTGCTCTGGCTATGTTCCATATCTCACAGAGATGCGCCCTTTTACACACAGACTAAGGACACCCCCCAGGCACAATATTTAAATTAATTTTTTTTTTTTCACTTAAGCATTATTAAAATCACCGCTCCTGAAAAAACTATCGATTTAAAAAACATTCTTTTTTCATTGTTACATGTCCCCTATGGCAGGACCCGGATCCCCATACACTTTTTAGGGCAATAACATTGCATATAAGCCTTTAAAATTAGCACTTTTGATTTTTCATGTTCGCATCCCATAGACTTTAATGGTGTTCGGATGCTCGCCCTGAACTTTTTGTCTGTTCGCATGTTCTGGTGCGAACCGAACCGGGGGGTGTTCGGCTCATCCCTACCCGCTATAAGTCGCTGCTCGCTGCCATTACTAGTGAAAAATATATAAATAAATAAAAATTCCCTAAAAATATCCCATAGTTTGTAGACGCTATAACTTTTGCGCAAACCAATCAATATATGCTTATTGGGATTTTTTTTTACCAAAAATATTTAGCAGAATACATATTGGCCTAAATTGATGAAGAAATGTGAATTTTTACGTTTTATTATTGGATATGTTTTATAGCAGGAAGTAAAAAAATATATATATTTTTCAAAATTGTTGGTTTTTTTGTGTTTATAGCGCAATATAAACAGCAGAGGTGATCAAATACCACCAAAAGAAAGCTCTATTTGTGGGGAAAAAAGGACATCAATTTTATTTGGGTACAACGTCACACAGCCGCGCAATTCTCAGTTAAAGCGATACAGTGCCGTATTGCAAAATATAGCCTGGTCATGAATGGGGTAAATCTTCCAGAGCTGAAGTGGTTAAAGTGTATTTTTTCTAAAAATAAATTGTGTTTGAAAGACTGCTGTGCAGATACAGTGTGACATAAAATATTGCAACAATCGCCATTTCATTCTCTGGGATCTCTGCTAAAAAAAATTATAAATATATATAAAGGTCTGGTCAGCAAGTGGCTAATATGAGGACACAATGAAGCATATCCAATCAAGTTGCATCAAATCAGACAATACATAGCTGACGGTCTATCTAAAGAAGTTTTTACAATCAGATAGCACTGTTAAGCCTCGCACACACGGTGTGACGGTCGTACGACCGAACGGACCAAATCGTATTTTGGACCATGTAACTTGCGTACTGACATGCACTACACGATTGTACGACCAAGCCGAACATAGTGACGTATAATGAACGTATAAAGAGAAGGTTCACTTGCATGTAATTTGTGAATTAGGAACAAACAGACACTTCCGGCCATTCTGACTTCTGAGCATGCATGTTGGACCAACTTCTCTGTACACACAATACAACAGTTGTACGACCACTTGTTGGTACAACCTTAGTTTTCTAGTTTGCTCATACAACTTCTGTTGTAGGACCGTCGTACGTCGGCTGTTCTAATCGCACGTACTAATGGTCGGATGATCGTACAACGAGCGGTTGTACGACCGCTTGCATACGACCATCGAACCGTGTGTTAATAATTAATAATTGGATTGGCATATAGAAGGCAGGCATTGGGCTGCAATGCAAAGACTATCATCTCCATCTGATATCTAACAGCTCTATTAATAAAGGAATACCCTAAGAAAAGCTATACCTGGGTTTAATGCTCTGATCCAGTCCTGGCTTTGTCAGTGTAAGTTTAATTATAAAAAAAGTTATTTTTTGTATTTCTTTTTAATGTCTATGAACACAGCCTAACCAATCCAGCCTCTTGCACAGACACCATGATACATAATAAAAGCTGAGCTGGTGCTGCCCATATTCATCAATGTGCTGTCCCCTCTCCAGAGACATGAGAAATGCAGCTACACAGAGCTGGAAGTACCTCCATTCCTCCCCCATCATGGTGTGTGCAGGGCCGGCTCTACCACTAGGCGGAGTAGGCAACCGCCTAGGGCGCACTGCCGCCCAGGGCGCCCAGCCCCTGTCCATATACTCCCCAGCCTGTCCATATGCTACCCCAGCCTGTCTATATAGTACCCCAGCCTGTCCATATACTATGCCAGCCTGTCCATATACTATCCCAGCCTGTCCATATACTATCCCAGCCTGTCCATATACTACCCCAGCCTGTCTAGTATACTACCCCAGCCTGTCCATATACTACCCTAGCCTGTCCATATTCTACCCCAGCCTGTCTATATAGTACCCCAGCCTGTCCCTATACTACCCCAGCCTGTCCCTATACTACCCCAGCCTGCCCTTATACTACCCCAGCCTGTCTATATAGTACCCCAGCCTGTCCATATATTACTCCAGCCTGTCCATATACTACCCTAGCCGGTCTATACACTACCGTAGCTTGTCCATATACCTGCGGACCATGGTTGGCATGAGGAGGTGATTATTTGTCTTTAGGCTGGATCCAGAGGCACAGGTACGGGCCTGTGGATCATGGCTAAAGAAATAGGTAGAGAGCCGCTGCAAAAACCTCCACCTCCGCCACCTCCATCATATACATGGCCAGGGCAAAGAGGGAGGAGTCAGGGGCAGAGCCAAAGTGGGGGCGGCAAAATGAGGTTTCGCCTAGGGTGTCAAAAATCCTTGCACCAGCCCTGGGTGTGTGCACCACAAGGCTCAGCATTCCCTGCCAGTCTCCTGTATTGCTGCACCTGCAGAGCTCCGACCAGCTGAACTGAAAGCAGCGCGCCACGCCTCTACATCGTCCTTCCGCACAGTGATTGGTTGCTGGTGACAGGTGAGGGCGGGGCCGGCCGCTGCTACTATAAAAGCGGTAGGAGCGTGTGGATGCGGCGACCGCAGAGAGCGGATCTTCTCCGGCCATGGATTTTCTGAGGTCGCTCCTCTACCCCAAGGAGGTCTACAACCTCATCAGGTACAAGATGGGCGGAATGGCCAAGGTGGAGCAGGTAAGGCTGAGCAGAGAAGACCCCATCCCTGTACAGCTGTCCTAGGAGGGGGCACATAGGGGAAGAGGACAATGATTGCTTATCAGGTTATTTATATTTGAAAGAAGTGCCCTCCATGTGCCAAACAAGTCATTTTCAACGCTGTCCATCCTACATCTGGATTTCTCATTTGTCCAATTAGGGATGGGGTCTCTTAAATTTACACTTGCCAGCGTTGAGCGCTTTCAGCCGAAGCAGTTTATGTAAAACCTCTGAGTTCAGGAGTTGCTGGGGCTCCTTGAATAGGGTTGCCACCTCATCCCTTTAAACCCGAACACATATTACACAGGTTCTGTGGCTGATTAAGGTGGTAATTAAACTCTGTGCCTTATCTGCATTAAATTAGCCTCAGAACCTGTGTACTTCATATGTGTTCGGGTTTAAAGGGATGAGGTGGCAACCCTATCCTTGAAATCCCCATTTGGTGGTGACTTCATTGTTACAGGATCAACGCTACTTGGCCAAGCCAAAAGCATGTCAAACAATTTTTTTGGCTGCCTATAACAGACATTCTTGCCACTGGCGCCCAATACAAGGAGCATTGTTCTTACTGGCCACCAATGTACAGGGCCGCCATCAGGGGGATACAGTCAGTACTGTTGTAAGGGGCCCCAGTATCTCAAGGGGCCCTTACAACAAAGACTTTAGCAGTCTTTAACATTGGAGTCTATGGGAGGGGGCACCCGGTTTGGAGACACCGTTCTCCTGAACCATAGCCGATAAAAATGGCAAACTTGGGTCACATGGAGAGGGCCCCCTGGACCACAACTGGTGCAAGTTTGGGACATCCAGCACCTATGTTTTGGCGCAAGGTCTTATTGCAAGCATTGGTTGAGGCTGTGCTGCCTGTGCACTGTTTTTTAACCCCTTGGATCCCACACTAGCATGCATTGCACACTTCACTTGAATGGATCATGCTTGGCAGGCTACACCTGTGGTAAGTGTGATTAGGATGTATAATTCCTGCTGTGACATGTGTACACCCCTGGCCGGATGTGGGGGGGTGGCCAGTGGGCAGGCACTGGGGAATGTTGGTGGCCAGACGGCGGGACCCAGGTCTAAAGCTGTGTAAGGGGCCCCAAAATTTCTGCCAATTTAAGGGGCCTTCCAGATGACCATCAGTGGAAGGGAGTCCCTGCTGTAAAAGTGTGTTTGTTTTTTTTTGTACCCTTTTTCTTGGCTTGCCCAGTTCACGTTCTGGCACATATCCTGTTTGTCTGGATGACTGAAACCCTTTGCGTGCTTGTGCCGGCCAATGAAGACCCAGAAGATGCCAGTGCGGTTGAGGGACCTCGGACCATTCAAGCAGAGGTAAGTATTGAGAACTTTACTTCCACTTTAACCACTTAACAACCGCCCCATAGACAATTGACGTCTACAGGGCGGTTGCTTAATTCTGGGAGGACGTCTATTGACGTCCTCCCAGAATCGCGCTTCCCGCGCGCCCCCTGGGGCGCGCACACGGGAACATCCGTGACCGTCGGGTCCGGGGGACCCGACTGATCATGGATCGTGGTGAATGGCCGCTGTGCGCGGCCTTTCACCACGTGATTGCGCCGTCAAATGACTGCGTGATCACATGTAAACAAGCCGGCGGAAGCGCCGGCTTCTCTCTCCTCTCCGCACCGATCGGTGCAGTGTGAGAGGAGAGAGGGGGGAGAGAGCTTTCCGGCGCGTGTCGCCGGTAAGTGGTGCTAGGTACTAGTCAGCCCAGGGGGCCTGGGCTGCCAGTGCCTACAAGGGCACACGCGCGGGGTCCCCCGCGCGCCCTTCGCGCTAAGACCCTCCTGCAGTTATCTGCAGGAGGGTCTTAATTCGTTGGCGGGACATCTGCAGTTAACAGATACCCCGCCAACAATTCACCAATTTCACCTTCATTTCAAGAGTTATGAATGGAGACGAACTTACCAGGCTCCAGGGAGTTGGCGTGACCGTAG
>BLSH010333424.1:135054-154302 GCA_018402905.1 Glandirana rugosa | reverse complement strand
TTCAAAAGTGCAAGAGGTAGTCAGGAAATTATATGTGTAATTTATGTCCTTAGAACGCCTGATGGCGCTCCCTGCATGTTAGGCCTCTGTATGTGGCCAGGCTGTGTAAAAGTCTCACACATGTGGTATCACCATACTCAGGAGGAGTAGCAGAATGTGTTTTGGGGTGTAATTGGTGGTATGCATATGCTGGGTGTGAGAAATAACATGTTAATATGACAATTTTGTGGAAAAAAAAAACTGAAAAAAAAAAATCTTCATTTTGCAAAGAATTGTGGGAAAAAATGACAACTTCAAAAAACTCGCCATGCCTCTTACTAAATACGTTGGACTGTCTACTTTCCAAAAAGGGGTCATTTGGGGGGTATTTGTACTTTTCTGTCTTGTTAGGGCCTCAAGAAATGAGACAGGCCGTCAGTGCATCAGGTGTGATAAATTTTCAGTGATTGGCACCATAGATTGTAGACTCTCTAACTTTCACAAAGACCAAATAATATACACTAATTTGGGTTATTTTTACCAAAGACATATAGCAGTATAAATTTTGGCCAACATTTACGAAGAAAAACTACTAATTTGCAAAATGTTATAACAGAAATAAAGAAAAATGCATTTTTTTACAAAATTTTCGGTATTTTTCCATTTATTGCTCAAAAAATAAACACTCCAGTGGTGATTAAATACCACCAAAAGAAAGCTCTATTTGTGTGAAAAAAAGGACGAAAATTTCATTTGGGTACAGTGTAGTATGACTGAGTAATTGTCATTCAAAATGTGAGAGCACTGAAAGCTGAAAATTGGTCTGGTTAGGAAGGGGGTTTAAGTGCCCAGTTGTCAAGTGGTTAATATACACTACACTGCATAAGTATTTTAGGCAGGTGTGAGAAAATACTTTAAATGAAGAATGCTTTTAGAAATAAAAGTGTTACTTAATTGATAAAAATAAACAAAATGTAACGTAAATGGAACAGAAGAGCAATCCAAATCAATATTTGTTGTGACCACCCTTTTGCCTTCAAACATACATCCATTCTCCTAGGTACACTTGCACCCAGTTTGTGAAGGAACTCAGCAGGTTGGTGGTTCCAAACATCTTGGAGAACTTACCACAGATCTTCTGTGGATGTAGGCTGCCTCAAATCCTTCTGTCTCCATGTAATCCCAAACAGACTCCATGATGAGATTTGGGCTCTGTGGAGGCCAAATTATCACTGCTAGGACTCCTTGTCCTTTGTGCTGAAGATGGGTTTTTAATGACATTGGCTGTATGTTTGGGGTTGTCCTGCTGTAGAATAAATTTGGTGCTAATCACATGCCTTCTTGATGTTCTGGCATGAGGGATAAGTATCTGCCTCTATTTCTCAGCATTGAGGACACCAAACTTTCTATGAACCTCCACCATGCTTCACTGTTGCCTGCAGACACTCATTATTGTACCGCCTCCAGACCTTTAACAGCAAACTGCCTCCTGCTACAGCCAGATATATCACATTTTTGAATCATCAGTCCAGAGCACCTACTGCCATTTTTCTGCTCCCCAGTTCTTATGTTTTTGTACGCTGTTGAGTCTGAGCCTTGTTTCCACATTGGAGATATGGGTTTTTGGCTGCAATTCTTTCATAAGACCTCTCTGGACAGTAGATGGGTGTACCTGGGTTCCACTGGTTTGTGTCAGTTCTGTGCTGATGGCACTGCTGGTCATGTTCTAATGTCAAAGGAAAGTAAGCATGATATCTCATCAGCTGCATTTAAATTTCCTTAGCGGTGAACCACTGCATCTACAGTTCTAAACATTGCATTTCTTTGTGCTTCAAAAAAACTTGAGCACCAAATCTTTCCCTGGTGCAAGACCTTACTGATGCAGTATAACTACCTTGTGTCTTGTTGCTGTGCTCCATCTTGGCATGGTGTATGACCTGTGACATGAAACTGTAGGAGAGTTTGGTTGTTCCTCACACAGTTTTAAGCCTCCTACAGAGCTGTTTGTTTCATTTAATGTGTTTCAACCTACATATGAAATTGATCATTGGCACGTGCTTGGTGTATTTGGTTAATCATACAGCTGACTCTAATCCTACAAAGTCCCTGACTTTGTGCAAGTGTAAGAATTGATGCTAGTTTGAAGCCAAGGGGTAGTTACACACAATTTTGATTTTTCTTCTGTTTGGTTGCTTTGCATATTATAACTTGCTTTAAAAATAAACCATTCAAATATATATTTTAAAAGCATTCTTCCTTTACAGCATTTCTGCACATCTGCCTAAAACTTGTGCACAGTACTGTTAAAGTATATGAGCTGCATGCACTGTAGTTGCCAATGTTCAGTGCTACATACATCCAGCGTGCACCCAAACACTGCTATATGCATAAATCTAAAATCAAGACATATCGCACCGATCATCTTCTTGCTGTGTGTTTTTTTTTTTTTTTTTTTTTTCCAAAAAACATCTGAATTCAAACATTTTATTAGATGATTTAAAAGCCATCACATCCAATTGAACAGGTAATGTAGCTAGCAAAGTCTCCATGCAGGGAGAGGCAAAAAGGAACACTGGCAGTACAGAACAGGACACTAGCTCATTTTTCAAGGGGTGAATATTGTTACAACTGAATCCTACAGCCGATGGATATTCACATACATTTAATCAGTCTTGGGTTAGAGCCAAAAATAACTAGGTTCAGGCAGTGTCAAAGGTATAGAATAGACCTCCAGTAATCCATGAGGAAATTTGGAGAATGGGGGGAAAAAGGAGGATGACAGGAACCATGAATCAGACAAAGACAGAAGTGCAGTAAAATCACACTTTTTTAATAAAAAGGTAAAATGTTATAAACTGAGTAAACGTGGTCAAAACATAGCCAGGATTTGGTAAGCGGAACGGCTAGTCGGAGCAAGCCAGTGAAACAGGAGTTGAGAGATCAGCGAAGTCAAACAAATGGAATGCAGGGTCAGGAGCCAAAGTCAGCCGTGCAGGGTCTTGAATCCAGGGAATGTCAAACAGGCAAAGTCTTTCACAGGAACACACAGCAGAGATTTCTCCAGAGATGTTTACCAGGCGAAGGCGTCTGAGATCTGATCCAGGCAGTTTATATAGCTAGGAGAGCTGGCTAACGAGCAGGATATGGACATCAGGTGAGACAGAGTGAATGCTGAGACTGGCAATTAACCCTCAGCTGAGCAGCTTGCTCTGAGAAGAGAGGACTGAGCCCAGCCCTGATAGTACCCCCTCCTCAAGGACCGCCCCCCCTCGGGGGGCCACCAGGTTTGAGGGGAAAATGTCTATGGAAAGCAGGGAGTAGAACAGGAGCATGTATTCATTAGAAATTTGCATATTAGAAGGCAGGTCTAAAGTGTAAGCCACTGGGTTGATCTTGCGAAGAATACAGAAAGGCCCAATAAACCGCGGTGCCAGCTTCAGTGAGGGAACACTGAGTTGGAGGTTGCGAAAAGACAGCCAGACCCTCTCCCCAACTTGGCAAGAGGGTGTAGGTAGGTGTCTTCTGTCAGCATGGCGCCTGTACCTATCATTAACACATCGCAAAGACTCCCAGACCTGTACCCAAGTGGAACAAAGTCCACGGAGATGATCCTCCAATGCTGGAATTCTGAGGAACAAATGAGTCAGGCAACATATCATAATGCGACATAAACTGAGGCAATCGGGAAGCGGTATTGATGGCACTATTGTGAGCAAACTCTGCCTAATATAACAGGTCAGACCAGTTGTTATAGTGGTCAGAAATATAGCAACGTAAAAATTGTTCCAAGCACTGGTTGGCTCGCTCTGTGGCCCTATTGGACTGTGGGTGATACGCAAAACAGGAGGAAAGCTGAATTCCCAACTGTGCGCAAAAGGCTCACCAAAACCTGGACACAAACTGGCTACCCCTGTCCAAGACTATCACCTTGGGAAGCCCATGTAAGTGAAAGATCTCCCAAACAAAAATAGATGCCAGTTCCTTGGACGTGGGCAACTTCTTAAGTGGAATACAATGTGACTACTTTGAGAAGGGGTCAACCACCATAAGGATAACTGTTACCCTGAGAGTTGGGTAACTCTACAATAAAATCCATAGACAGGTGGGTCCAAGGCCGCTCCCCATTGGGTATGGGTAGAAGACCCACTGAAAGATGTTGTGGTGTTTTGTTCTGAGCATACACAGAACAGGCTGCTACGAAGGCGGCTACATTGAGACTAGGCCACCATAACTGTTGGGAAATAACCCAAATAAGTTGACTTTCCTGGGTGACAAGCAGCCTTGGGAGAATGGTAAGTCTGGAGCACAGCAGTAATGAGACTCTCAGGGACAAAGCAGCAGTCACAAGGTTTCTCAGGAGGAGCATGGATCTGAGCAGCAAGGATTTTGTCACCCAAAGGTGAAGCGAGACGGGTTCAAACTGTAGCCAAAATACGATCAGGAGGTATCACGGGAAAAGGAACCGACTCCATCCTGGAAGCGGAGGAAAACTGTCACGACCATGCATCGGCCCTTACATTCTTAGTACCGGGTAAGCATGAGACTATGTAATTGAAGCTTGACAAGAACAGAGCCCATCGCACCCTCCTAGGGGAGAGAAGTTGAGCCTTAGACAAGAATGTGAGATTCTTGTGGTCAGTCAAAATGAAAACCGGAACAGTGGTACCCTCGAGGAGATGAGTCCATTCTTTAAGGGCTAAAATGATCGCCAACAACTCTCTGTCCCCAATCTCATAATTGCATTCCACAGGGGACAACTTCTTGGAAAAGTAGCCACAAGGATGCATAGCGTTCTTGAAGGTGGGACGTTGAGACAGAAGGGCACCAACTCCAGTCTCAGATGCATCAACCTCAAGGATGAAGGGTAACATAGGATCAGGATGTGCCAACACAGGATCAGAAACAAAGGCAGCCTTGAGAGTTTCAAAGGCCTTAATGGAGACCAATTCTGTGGGTTACCATCCTTTCTAGTCATATCAGTCGGGTTTGACCAGAGACAAGAAGTTACAAATAAACTTCCAATTGATAATTGGCAAAGCCAAGAAAATGTTGTCGTGGACGTAAACCCACGGGTCGGGGCCACTGTACTGCTGATGGCTTCTCTGGGTCCATCGAAAAACCAGCAGTGGAAATGACATAACCCAGGAATTTAACAATGGAACTCGCACTTCTCCAATTTACAATACAGGTTATTATCTCTCAGCCTCCGAAGCACATGGCAGACATCTGTGTGGTGACTCTCTAGGGACTTGGAAAATATGAGGATATCGTTAAGATAAACCAGAACACATTACTGCAGCAAATCTCAAACATCGTTGATGAACTCCTGAAAAACCGCTGGAGCATTGCAAAGACCAAACGGAATTAGGAGGTATTCGTAATGGCCTGTCCTGGTATTGAACAGTTTTCCACTCATCACCCTCCTTTGATCTTCACGAGATTGTATGCCCCTCTCAGATCAAGCTTCGTGAAAACTGTTGTTCCCTTGAGATGCCCTATAATTGATACAATTCTTTTTTTAACAAAGAAAAGCCAGCACCAGCAGGAGAAGAAGATTTGCGGATGAACCCTCGAAAGTGCGTCTGCAACATACTCCTCCATGGCTTTATCTTCAGACAGACAAAGGGTAAACCCGACCATGTAGGGGTATGGCACCAGGTTGCAAGTGAATTACGCAATCATACGACTGGTGTGTAGGCAAACTACTGGCTTGACCTTTATCAAAGACCTCTCTAAATTTGCGGTATTCCTCTGGCATGGAGGAGAGTGAAGAGGTACACAAGACCATAGCCACTTTCTGAACACCATGTCTTACAGCATTGTGGGGACCAGGAAAGAACCTCAGCATAAAGCCAATCTAAAGAGGGGTTGTGCCTCTGTAACCAAGGATAACCACCGGAAAATGAAAGGAAATGACTTGGAATTGGATTATCTCATGGTGAAGAACCCCTACGGCCATGGTCAAAGGAGCAGTCTCATGAGTCTTATGGGCAGGCTGTAAAGGCCTCCCATCAAAAGCCTCAATGGCGAGTTGAGTGGCCTGAAGCTCCAGCGGAATCGAGTGCTTAGACACAAAGGCACTACAGTATCTCACAGAAGTGAGTACACCCTGCTCATTTTTGTAAATATTTTATTATATTTTTTCATGTGACAACACTGAAGAAATGACACTTTGCTACAATGTAAAGTAGAGAGTGTACAGCTGGTATAACAGTGTAAATTTGCTGTCCCCTCAAAATAACTCAACACATAGCCATTTATGTCTAAAGCGCTGGCAACAAAAGTGAGTACACTCCTAAATACGTGATTGCAGAGTATGTGACTGGCAACTGTTCTCGTACCCTGCTTGATGGACATGAGGCTTTTGGCAGCAGTAGTGGAGCGTGTGGGAATGTCAAATACCCTTTTAAAGGAGGCCACAAACTCTGGGTAACTCCGGATAACGGGTTTTGTGTTTCCCATAGAGGGTTTGCTCAGGCCAAGGCTCTGTCAAAAAGCAAAGAGATCACGAAGCCTACTTTGCTTCTGTCCGTGGGGAACACCTAGGGCAGCATCTCAAAGTATGTCCCAACCTGGTTGAGAAACCCTCTGTATTGAACTGGATTGCCCCCAAATCGCTGGGGAAATGGAGCAGAACCAGGCATACCCCTTGTAGAGGTGGTAATTGAGGTGGGTGCCTGCACAGAGACTTGAGCATCAGCGGGAAGGGCCTGCAACACAGGTTGTACCAGAACAGCCACTGTGGGAAAAACCAGGTGAGCGGTGCGATTCAGAAGCTTCTGTAACACTATTGAAAACTGATCCATGCGTTGATTCTGCTCATCCAATCTGGAAAAAATATTACCAGCAAGTGGATTGACTGCATCTTCTGAATTCATGGCCTTCGCCTACTGTCAGGAACCATGAATCAGACTAAGACCGAAGTGCAGTAAAATCACACTTTTTATAAAAAGGTAAAATGTTATAAACAGAGTAAGCGTGGTCAAAACATAGCCAGTTTTCGGTAACCAGAATGGATAGTCAGAGCAAGCCAGTGATCTCTAGGCAGTGACGTCGGCGCGCCTTCCCCGACTTACGTTTCGTCAGGAACGGGACATAATCATAGGGATAGAAAGATCCCCATGACTATGTCCCGTTGCTGACAAAGCGTACGTCGGGGAAGGCGTGCCGACGTCACTGCCTAGAGAGATTTTGTACACAAGAGCCGGCTGGCTTGTTTTATCCATGTTTGCAGTACTGCATATTGCTGTAAGTGCAACTTTTTTTCATTAAATCATTTAGCAATATCACACTATTGCGTCCTTATCTTTTCTCCTTGGGTACTTTGCTGAACGAGTACGTTCTCCTGGAAGAGTAGGACGTTTTTCTCCAGACCTATCTAGGAGTTCTTTTATGTGGCCGAATAAGACCTAGGGCAATCTGTATCTCCATATCGCTGTTGAGACGGTACCTGTCCAGGTGGGATTTACAAGATTGTTTGGATCCATTCCCCATTAGGGGACCCGGGCTGGGGCACAAGCCAATGTGCATTCCGCGCTTACTTCTGGTAAGCTGCCATTTAAACTAAGGTGTAGGTTTCACATCGTGTGTCCTTATCTTCACGTGGTGGTTTCTATATACAAAGGCATCATCTTTGCATATTCCTTTATCTGGACAATTACTGTTGATTTGGACTCACCTGACTACTATATTTTGGTTACTTAATTGGAGAATAGCGCCACTCACTATATGTTCAGAGTTGGCTTTAAAATAGCACCTATCTTTCATCTACTGGGATGTATATTATATAAATGTCTTGGTATCGTGATACATATATTTTATAGACATATATGCTAATTAACCCATTACCTGCAATTAGCGCAACCTTTTTTTGATATGTAGCAGGATACATTTTGACCCAAATTTATGAAGAAAAATGACTTTTTTGCAAAATTTTACAGTAGAAAATTTTTTTTTTTTTTTCAAACCTTTCGCACTTTTTTCACTTGTATCGCAAAAAAATAAAAAACCCAGCGGGAACTGAATACCACCAATAGAAAGCTCTATTGGTGAGAAAAAAATGATAAGTTTTGTTTGGATACAATGTAGCATGACTGAGTAATTGTCACTCCAAAGTGTGAGAGCACTGAAAGCTGAAAATTGGTCTGGGCGGGAAGCGTTCTTAGTGCCTGCTATTTAAGTGGTTAAATACCCAGGGTCAGCCCAGCTGGAGAGGAGTTGTCGGGTGGAAGAACTGAAGATGGAGTACTAGGCTGCATGGGGTGGGGGGAGGGGTGTTGACCTTGGGCACGGGTGCAGGATGTAGCCCTTCAAGAAAACTTGAAGGTTGTGGACAGGAGGCACAGGAGGAGCAAGAGGACAGTTGGAGCTAGTAAGCTAGTACTGCTGGGCAAGCCTTCAGGAGGGAACTAATGGTTGCAGCCAGGAGGGCGGTGAGTGACATGCACAGTCAGGAGGACTGGCGAGGCACACCTGAGAGGACTGGGAGGATGCAGTCTGGGATGGGCACAGAGCCAGTGGAGTGGACTGTGGTGTTATGGGCAGTGGAGTTGGGCAGCTGCGACCAGGAAGGCTGGCAGGGCCTGAAGAGGGCTTACTGGGAGTCCACCTAAAGAACAGCTAACACCAGAACTTTCTATGTGCTACACAATAGGCGCCCACTGTCCCTGCCTGTAATGAGGCAATTGCTGAGGCCTGGCTGAGCCAGTGCCGGGCCTAACCACCTGTGCTAGCTGAGCCTGAGAAATAAGAGATGTGCTGGAGAGAGGAAGAGAAACAGTCTGCAAGCAAGAGAAGTGCTGGAGGAGACTGGAGTAGTATAGTGTACAGTGCATGTACATAGTGGTTCCCGAAACCAATATCTTTCCTTCAATTCATTACTGGGCATCCCATACTTCCCATACCCCATCCAAGTTCTAATCTCTCAATAAAAGATGCAAATCACGCACATGGACCAGTGGCGGCCCGCCCATCGGGGGCGCCCAGGCGCCGCCCCCCCCCCCCCAAAAGTTTGTTCAAAATCAGGCACCGGTCACCGTGCACTATGGGAAGCGTGATGTTGCAAGCACATGATTGCAGGCGCCATGCTTCAATGGCAGGGTTTAATCCTGCTTTGAGGCGCTTTGCTCTGCGCCTCAAGCCGCCTATTGGCTCCTGGTACTGTCAGTCCATCACCGCTGTCCAATAGACGGCATTAATTGATTTGGAGGAGCCTCAACGCCACTTCTGGCCATGGAGACTGGAGAGAGAAGCCAGTCTCCAGGCTTCAGCACGCTCACCGCAAGCTCTGTGTCTGCAATCAATGGCCACATGCCAATCTTTGCACACGCCTGCCTATTAGATGGGGTAAGTGCGGGACTTGTCCCGACTTCAGGGGGGAGGGGCGCCTTGAACCCCTATCTGGTGACTGTATACCCCTATCTAGGACCCTGTATGTGCAATACTCTGCATGGAGCTGCCTGTGATATGTCCTAATATGTGCAATACTCTGCATGGAGCTGCCTGTGATATGCCCTAATATATGCAATACTTTGTATGGAGCTGCCTGTGATATGTGCAATACTTTGCTTGGAGCTGCCTCTGACATGTAATATGTGCAATACTCTGCATGGAGCTGCCTGTGACATGCAATATGTGCAATACTCTGCATGGAGCTGCCTGCGATATGTGCAAAACTCTGCATGGAGCTGCTTGTGACAGGTAATATGTGCAATACTCTGCATGGAGCTGCCTGTGACATGCAATATGTGCAATACCCTGTATGGAGCTGCCTGTGATGTGTGCAAAACTCTGCATGGAGCTGCTTGTGACAGGTAATATGTGCAATACTCTGCATGGAGCTGCCTGTGATATGTCCTAATATGTGCAATACTGTGCATGGAGCTGCCTGTGATATGTGCAATAATCTCCATGGAGCTGCCTGTGATATGTCCTAATATGTGCAATACCCTGCATGGAGCTGCCTGTGATATGTCCTAATATGTTCAATACTCTGCATGGAGCATGAACCGCTGCAAACCCCTATCTGGGACCCTTTATACCCCTTTATGGGGCCCTGTATACCCCTATCTGGGGTCCTTTTATGCTGCTATCTGGGGCTTTATATACTGCTATATGGTGATTCTGTATACCCCTATCTGGTGCTATGTATACTGCGATATCGTGACTCTGTATACTGCGATATGGTGGCGCTGTATACTGCTATATGGTGACTCTGTATACCCATATCTGGTGATGCTGTATACCCTATCTGGTGATGCTGGGCTGTATACTCCTGACACAAGGGGTGGAAACTATAAGGGTTGGGGCTTATAAGAAGGGGGGTCAAAAAAGGACGGACGGGGTCTGGCGCCCCCCCCATTCTAAAATTTCACCAGCCGCCACTGACACGGACTGCTCATTAACTCTGAGTGACTGAGTAAATGGATGCCGGGCTGGGCAGGGGGACATGTGGGCCACAACTTTCAGCAGCCCCTACGGGGGTAACGGTACATATAAAAGATGTTTCCAGGGCCACAATATTTTGAGCGACCCTATGGGTTGTTTGCCAAATGTCCAACCAATCTTTGGCTGTGATGTGAATGTTGTGTAGAGTGTAGCTATAACTCACTTTGCATGTGGGTCAGATGTATATAGGCGTTTTTATGTGGACATCATGTCCATATTTACAAAACTTTCATGTCACACGGTACATTGACTCACTGTTTCTCATGTTTGTATGTGTACAAGGGGGTAGAGCAAGAGGAATGAGAGACTGTTTGTTTTGTTTTTTTTACCAGTTTTCATTTTTAATACTGATGGGTTTTAAATATTTATTTGTATATATTTAAAAAAAGAAGTGCATATATGACACTTAGGCAGGCCATGGATTATGCCATTGCTCCATTTTCCCCCACAGTCATTGTTGATGGGGGAATGCCTCCTGTGGAGCTATTGTGTTCTCCCAGCAAGGGGATACGGGGAGCCCTCCCTGCTGGGAGAACATGCTGATTATTGCTAGTGACTATAGCAGCTGGCAATTGCTTTTAAAAATAAGAAATGCTGGTTGTACCCAAGTCGATCATTCGGCCTGCCCATAGATTGTTTGTTTGAATCTTGGCTGTTCCTTGCTGAACATCAGCCGGCTTTAGACCCCTTTTCAAACGAAGGCAGTTTTCAGGCATTTTAGCACTAGAAATAGAGTCTATAAAACACCTGAAAACTGCCGCCCATTCATTGGAATGAGTGCTTTCACACTCGAGCAGTGCGCTTGCGAGACGGGGAAAAAAAGGTCTGCAAGCAGCATCTTTGGGGCGTTTTAGGAGTGCTGTATACAGCTCTCCCAAACGCCCCTGCCTTTTGCAGTGAATGGGCAGCACTTCGGAAGTTCCTGAAAAGAGCTTCAGAAGCGCCGCAACACGCGTCTTTTGTTGTGGTTTTTTTTCAAATGTCCCATTGTCCCGAGACCTTTAGAAACCAGCGCCGAAGCGCCGGTAAAACGACCAGTGCTTTAGCGCTGTTTTGCCGGCGCCTCAGCGTGAAAGAGGTCTAAGTTTGCAAAGCATGATGGTCAGCATTGCTTCAGAACCTTTTTCAGTAGCTGTTTGCAGCCTATATAAACCGACTAAAGGTAGTAAACTGGGTCTAGCCTAAAATGTTATCAACTGTGAAAATATCTGCGCATATTTACAGTTTGAGCCCTGTAGAGCCCCTCTGTCCTAGAACCAGTATCAGCATTCATTAACACACCTGGTCTGACACCTCTCTTCCTCCCCAATATAGGTCTGAGGACACTTCTGATGAGAGGTTGTTACAAAAATGAGACTTCAAGTGGACTTTATGTAGGCAGTAAAGGCTCTGGCAGCTAAAGCATGAAAAAAAAAAAATCTAGGATGGAGTTTTTCATCTCTAAAGGCTGCAAGTGGCAATTATGAAATATTCATACTCCATATGAGTAATACTGAGCATAGTATAGAAATAAAAATCACTGTCCTAAGATGTGTGTTTTTTTTTTCCCCACAGTACTGTTCCTACGCATCTAGTCCACTAGTAATTGGCCTGTCTGTAATGTTCTCTGTCTCAGGGCTGGAGGACCCCATAGTAGGAGAGGACAAAAGGGTCTCCATCTCTGTAAGTCTGTTCATGCAGAAGATCAACATCATCCGTGATTTCTTGGAAGACCAGCTGAATGGACTAGAGTTGTGGCCAAAAGAGGCGAGTATGGGTTTTCTGCTCACTACCATCAGCTTATAGCTAAAATTAAGTTTTGGGTAGACTGATTATTTATTTAAATTATGTGGTCAGAATACAACATTTTAATATTTACATAAGCTCAACAAGCAGTAAAAGTGCTTTAAAATAAACCTTGAAAAAATGAGCACTCCAGGGGAGGGGTGCAAATCAGCGTGACACCAGTGGCTCCCCTCCCCATACCTTTGGGTCGAACTACATTGGGGATCTGGTCACGGATGGTCAGCACCTTCGGCGGCTCAGCTGAGCGCCGCTCCAGATAAGCACTTTTTACCTTGCACCATGTGAGTGCATTTCTTATTTGGTTTTTAAATGCCCCATTGTTGAAATAAAGCCTGCTGCACTAGATACGGTCTGGCGCTTTCTGTTTTCTTATTTTTAAATATACCTTGGCTGACCTCTATAGCTGCAGGCACTGTTTGAAAAATTCATCCCCAAAGTTTACAACTGAGGTGCTGAAATTGCAGCTTTCTATTTGCTTTCCTTGGCAGCCTGCAGGCATTCTCTAATAGACAACCCAATGCAATGGTTTCTCTAGTCCTTGTGAAGTCTTTGCTTATTGCATAGAAGCTGAAAAAGTACAGGAAGCAACCCATTAGTTGCCCTAAGACAGAATTTTCTGTCAGATTATAAGCCTATCATTTTATTGAATTATATTAACTTCTCAAGCATATGCATTTATGTGACTATATTTACTATGCATAAGGGTAAATAGAGAGCCTGGAGGTCTCCAGTTGAGGTATTTGGTTGCATAACAGCGTATGCCCTAGGACAGTGTTCCCCAACCCAGTCCTCAAGGCCCACCAACAGGTCATGTTTTCAGGATTTCCCTCAGATGAATCAGCTGTGGTAATTACTAAGGCAGTGAAACTGATCAAATCACCTGTGCAAAATAATGGAAATCCTGAAAACATGACCTGTTGGTGGGCCTTGAGGACAGGGTTGGGGAACACTGCCCTAGGAGTTTCCCAGGACTTTCTCTGAACCTATCGTTATCACTTTTTTTGTTGCATTGCTGCTTTACCTACTTTTGTTATTGGCGTATGGTTGTGGTCCTGGGTGTTTTTTTTTTTTTTTTTCTTAGACGTTCTTTTTTTTGTTTTGTTTTGTTTTACCAGCACTATAATGCAATCCTCTATTGTCTATGCCTTTTTCATATATATTTTTAAATAAAAATTATATTGAGAATACTGCAGACTGTCCCCCTTCCTTGTTTAGTTTTGGCCAACTAATGGGACTCTTCCAATCTTTTTCCGGGTATAGTGTTTTGATCATATGAGGGGAACTCCACCATACAGAAGGTAAGTCTGTGCTCCTGTACCTGATTGGCCTATGGAGACCTATGGCCATCCTGCCTAAACAATTTTGTTATTTTATAGTTCATGCACAGAAAGCAACTTTATTATTTTCACTATTTATTTTTTAATTCCAAGATAGCAGAACTGAGAGAGCCAATAGTGCTGTATGCCATTTTCCTATCTGCTATAAAATTAAAAATCAGACAATTGGGCAATATCCTTTTTATTGTGTTGGTGAGAGTTGGAAAGATAGTAAATGCCTTGCTCAGAACACGCTTGGAAGGAATTGAACTGTTCATTTTCATGTTACTCAATTTGATAGGAGTACAGGTGTGGGGCAGACTCTTAACTCAACCCCCCTCCCCCAATGGCCATTTACTTTTTAGGGGTGTCGGGTATTAAAGTGCTTACTGCTTAAGGGGTCCTAGGTTATAGAACCAGTCGTTTTTTATGGCTGGGTTGAAGTTAGCTTTTCCTACACCAAAACACCATCTTGATGATGAGGCCACAGAAAATAAATATCACTAGTGGGGTTCATATAACTTGTTTGGTCCCTAGATGGTTTTATAGGTTAGAACATGTAATTTTGTATCAGCATGCAGCACATAGTTATTCCTTCTGATAGTAATAACTATCATCTCCCCAAGACTAAAGCCTCGTACACATGGTGCGACTGTTGTACAACCGGACGTCCAAAATCGTATGTTGGCTGTTGTGTCTCGCATACGGACGTGCACTAAGCGATCGTACAACCAAGCCTAACGTAGTGATGTGCTACGAGCGTATAAAGAGGAAGTTCAGGTGAATGTGATTTGTGAATTAGGAACGTAGCTTTACACGAACGGACACTTCCGAGCGTTCCTGACTTCTGAGCATGCATTTTTGCACGAACAACTTGTCTGTACACATGGTATAACAGTCGTACAACCGCTTGTAAATCCAAAGTTTTCTATTCTGCTCATCAAACTCCTGTTGTATGACCGTCATACGTCGGCTGTTCTAATCGTGCGTACTAACGGTCAGATGATCGTACAACAAGCTGTTGTACCATGTGTATGGGCCTTAATAATTCAAACCTTATGCGATAAAACCCTTTGATCCATTTGATCTTTGGAAAACTAATAATGATCCCAGACAGTTTTGTGCCCAGCAGTCGCAGCATGGGAGAAATCTATTTTTTTTTATCGGCGGCACAGTGAATTTATTATGACCATTGAAATGAATTAATGTTCAAGCTCTTAACACGCCTAGCGTTCACGTGCTTGGTTGCATTTTAGACCATTTTTTTTTTTCCTCCTGCCTCTAAATGTTGCTTAAAGTCTGTGTGCATGGACACATAGGCTAACATGGAGGGGTGTTTAGAGGCAAGGGGAATAAACCGCCAGATTCCCCTAACAGCAGCTTCAAAAACGTCCAGTGTGCATGAGGCCTAATAGAGGAAATGAGAGCAGACTGTGAACATGCAACGTTTTTGGCTGGGGATGTGCGAATATTCCGTAGTAGACAATATGACAATGGGAACCTGTTACATGAGGCTATTACCCTAATAACTGTTCCTGCTACAGTCTGCTGAGGTCCAAGGGCCACACATCTACCAAAGGGCTTGCAGGTTGGGCACCAGGGTCTTAGATTTAATGATAGATTTGAGGAAAGCATACCTTCATGTACAGTGTTGCCAAGGTTCGCTTTGCAGGCGACTAGCACCAGTTCCAGAAATTGGTCCTTTTAAACCCATCTGTTTTCAAGTATGCCCCCTCTTATCCCCAACTCATGGGTACGGCCAGTTGAAAGTTTCCAAAGCAAATGGTATTACCCAGAATTCTTTGTACATGACTGTGAATCCTTGAAGAAAAGATTGACCATTGTCCTTTTATTCCCAGTGTTGTTCTGACACGAGCTGTATGTGGTGGAAAAGCTAAACCTATGATCAGCAGTTGATGTCTGTTGCTCTGCCTGTACTAGGTGTGGAGTAAATATGGGAAGAAGTTGTGTGACTTTACCAAGTCGGAAAATATTGTGCCGGCCGTGCAGTGTCTGAATGAGCTCATCACCAATATCCTGCAACATGTGCCTGACGTCTTGCTGTACCTGTCCCGACTCCGAAACCAGAGAGTGTTCAAATTCTGTGCAGTCCCGCTGGTAAGTGCCAAACTGCTGTGATCATATTATGATAAATGGTAGTGTCAAAGTGGTTTTGTAGTGAGTAAGAATAGATTTTCTTCCAAGCCATGGATGGTCTTCCTATCAACTGTAGCACAACTACAGCATTTCAAAAATTAATTTCCCCTCCCCCACAAATTAAAATAAGAAAGCCACTCCGCTGCTGCCCCCTGCAGACTTTGCTCTGCAATCCAGTGCTCATCCTTTTCTGCATTGGATAATGCCCAGCATTATTGAACCCACTTCCTGTGACCCGAAGGCATCAAGTTCTTGCCCACTGGTGTGTGGGCAGGGCCAATTGATTGGTACCAAGATGGAGTAAGGCACACAAGCCAAGTGGCACTGTTATGTGGTTAATTGGAGGTAACAAATCATGTGTAGGGCAGCAGCAAGGTGCTTACTTGACAGTTCCAAAACAATATGGCATCAGTCTTAGTAACACGGGCGACTTGGGTACAACCGGTCTCGGCAATGTTGGCGGTACTTTAACACAGTCCTAGCACTTGAGGTATCACTTTTAATAATGCTTACATTCAGGGCCCTCTAACATTAATTGGACCCTGGAAAAACATTTTCTTGGGCCCTCCTGAATCTACTTATCTATTGCCAGGAAATGCGGGCTCAAGGGGAAGCTGCCTTGGGCCCCACAACAATGACAGGGCCTGGGGCAGCTTCCCCTTTTGTTCTGTGTTGAAGACAGACCTGCTTACATTACTGGAGCAGCATCTGAGTAAAGGGGGTGGCTGAGCAGTGGTGCAGACAGATAGCAAGGTCTTTGTCTCCGCTCTCGAGTCCCCAGATAGCGGAGTCAGTTGCAGTAACTTTGTTCTGTCCCTCCTCCACAGGAACCTCTCTTTAGCATTAAATACACTGTCACTAACCAAAAACGACCCTGTCCTTATTCTATCCACTTCACAAATGCATGTCAACTGCAGTGGGACAGTGCTATTTATTAGCATTCCCTCTCTAGAGATGGCCACAGAGTTCGATGGTGTTGTAGTGTCCAATTGGACAGCTGCTTACCTGATGATGCCTACAGGAGGCTTCAGAAGAACAAAACTTCTCTCATCCCTGCATTCCCTCTGCCAGCAGAAAAGCGCCACCTACAGTGGGCAAAATAAACTGCACCTGTCCACAGATGGACTGAGCTCACAGGATAATGCTGCAGAGAACCATGTCCAGGTCATTACAAGATGTTTGCAGCATTTAGGTCCTGCCAATCCATAGAGCTTTGCCATCACATGACCCAACAAACGAATAAGTAGATCTTGAACAATGATGCTGTCAAATCTAGTTTGCGGGGTGGTAACTAGCCTGGCCAATTAGGGGATCTCCTGATTCTTTTCCTAACTCTGAGTTTGATGCACCTCTCTCCTCTGCCACTGGGTGGCACTGCTACTTATGGCCTTGGAAGGATAAGGTGCATATGAACCTGGAATATGAATGGATAGGTTGCTCTAGCCAATTGGCAGCGGTTTTCTTGGGCCCCATAGCCTGCTGGGAGAGCATATTTATTTGGGAGGAGTCAGGTGATCCGTGTTCTGTGCCACACGGATGGCTGCCTGGGTGGACGTGTGTTGAAGATTCCTAGTTGCTAGGCCAGATGCCAGGGGCCTATCCGGGAGCACCTGGTTGCTAAGCAGTCTGAGGCCTATCCAGGACAAGCAGCATGGGGTTGGAATTCATATTGGAAGCCCAACCAAGTTGCATGGGTTCTGCCAGCAGGAGATCCCCTCTTTGTCGGAGGTGAAGGGACCAAGTTGCTAACGGAGGACAACCATTCCTGTCGCCAGAGGCAAAGTGTGAACCAGGGTCAGAGGTAAAGGGGAAACTGTCACCCTCAAGGGGCAATGCTCCTGTTTATCAGAGTTCAGAGTCAGAGTACCATAGCAGCCTTTTTCACCAATCGGGGACGGTCGAGAAGTTGGGAAAGTCTCAGCGTAAGTCAAGCTAGGAACCCAGCAGGATAGAATGGGAGACGTTTGCAAGAGAGTTCAGCAGTTAGGGTGAAGAGCCGAGTAAGGTACACAGCAGGTCAGTGTGGGGATGCTTGGAAGGTACAGCAGATGGCTGTGTGAAGTTCAAGGGACCCAGTGGTAGTGAGAATCCAAGAAGTCTTAAGAGACTGTGAGTTTAAATTCACAAAGCTGCAGCGGGCGGCTGTGAGATGGAGGCCAGGTCTACACAATGGGGATACCAAGTTTGGACTTCAACACAGATCGATACACATACCAAAGTACAAGTTCAAAAGCAAAGGATATAGTTCTCATCAGGCACAGTTCAGTGAGAAGGCATGTGGGACTATACAACAATCTCATTGTCCTATTTTTGTGAATCTGAGACTACTAAGCGATTCTGCACCCACCTAAAGGGTGTCCTGGCCCTAACCCTCTCCCCAGTTTTTTAAGAATCAAATCTCTTTTGTTCTGTATCATCAAAGTGTCTGGCACCCAAACTCAATTCTTCTACCTGCATCCACCATGCCTGGTAACCCACTCTGAGGATGGATGTCAACTGTCCCTGGCTCTGGAGGTCACCATCAGGCCTCTAGGGACCGAGGCCATGACTGCATAGGTTTACGTTTTTAATTGGTGGGGGTAAGGGATGATTTTTGAGAATTGATGTAATGGTTACATTTTACATTTAGACTGTCAACTTCTGTTTATGCAGCATTGATTGTGACTGTTAAATGTAAACTTAAACGGAACACCAGTCCCACTCTGTACCGGTTCCACCCATGCCGTCATTCTTGCACATGCTAAGAGGTGCCATAGGACTCTGCCCAGGCTTTGGGTCCTGGCAGAGCCCACTTGCATATGCATGAGTAATTTTCTGCACATGCGCAAAGATGGGGGGGGGGGGCAGGGCAGCTTGGGACTTTACTGATAGCTGCTTTTGCACGTGCTGGAAACTCGTGCATATGCAGATGGCCAGCATGTTCGCAGCTGTACCACAGACTTACTTTTGACACCATTCCCTGTGGCACATCTACACAGGGGGTAGGGAGGAAAACAAAATCAGTAATTTGTACCTAGGTGAGAAAGCGTAGAAATGTCCTGTTGGAAGAAGCGCAGGACAACATAACCTTCAGGGTGAAGGTCCATCATAATAATACAAATGGTTTAGGCACCTGAATAATATCAACCAAAAAGTGTGGAGATGGCGCTGTCGCTATATAGAAGTCGATATCTAAGCCTGATATATGCAATGTGTAAAATCTATTAAAATAAACATATAAAAGTCAACACTGAGACCAAAAATTCTAGATGAGAGAGTCACAACTGAAAATATACAAATAAAATTATCTAAAATGTGTAACGTATATAGTCCGAATCTATAGCTGAAGATATATCGCTGTCGCGGTAGAGGTGTGAAAAACCAACTATAATAAGTCCACGGATTTGGTAAACATAATAATACTACCTGGAAGTGGGACTTCCAATACAACAGGACGCGAAGAAGGTTGTCCTGTAAAGATGCGAAAGAGTGGATCCATGTTTAATGACTAAAACAAAAGGAGGGATGGGGGACACATCTACACGGTGTCCCTTACCACAGTTTTCATTCAGACACCATGTCGACG
>BLSH010333424.1:43826-56018 GCA_018402905.1 Glandirana rugosa | reverse complement strand
CCCCCCCCCCCCCCCCCCCAGGAGATCATCAGTGCCTGCCTTTCTGCCTATGCCAAGGTCCCCTCCACAGATAATCGGTGCTCCCTTCTGCCTCTGTATAGTGCCAATGACCCCCGACACAGCTGAGCTGAGATACTTATACAGAAATTCTGCAGAGTGTGTAGCTGGCTGTTTGCAGTTCTGACCTATGAAATCTTCAGATCAGAAAGGCAGCAGCGCTTCAATAGCTAGCTACATACTGTGCAGATTGAGATTGTGTCTGTAAAAGAATACAACCTCGGCTGTGTGGAGTTAGGGAGGAGCAGCACTGCTGAGAGCTCTGCCAACAATGACCCCATCCTCTGCCCTGCTGATCCCTTCCTCTGCCTAGCTGACCTCTGTCATATTCTCCATTGACCCCTGTCCTCTATACTGCTGACCTCATCTTATGCCCTGCTGACCCCTGTCCTAAGCCTTGCTGATGCCATCCTATGCCATGCTGACTCCTGTCCCCTTCCCTACTGGCCCCATCTAATGCCCTGCTGACCCCAGTCCTCTGCCCTGCTGACCCCAGTCCTCTACCCCGCTGACCCCAGTCCTCTACCCCGCTGACCCCAGTCCTCTGCCCTTCCGGCCCCAGTCCTCTGCCCTGCTAACCCTGTCCTATGCTCTGCCAACACCATCCTATGCCCCAATTACCCCTGCCCTCTTCCTTGTTGACCTTATCCTATGCCCTGCTGACCCCATTCCATGCCCTGTTGACCCCTGTACTATGCCCCGCTGATACCGTCCTATGCACTGCTGACCCCATCCTATGCCGTACTAATGCCATCATATGCTCTGCTGACCTCTGTCCTCTACCCTGCTAACCTCATCCTATGCCCTGCTTACCCCTGTCATATGCCCTACTGATGCCACCCTATGCCATGTTACCTTCTGTCCTCTTCCCTACTGGCCCCATTCAATGCCCTGCTGACCCCAGTCCTTTGCCCTGCTGACCCCAGTTTTCTGCCCTGCTATCCCTGTCCTATGCTCTGCCAACACCATCCTATGCCCCGCTGACCCCTGTCTTCTTCCGTGTTGACCTTATCCTATGCCCTGCTCACCCTGTCCTATGGCCCTCTGATGCCATCCTATGCCCTGCTGACCCCTGTCCTCTTCTCTGTTGACTCCATCCTCTGCCCTGTTGACCCCTGTCCTCTGCCCTGCCAACACCATCCTATGCCCCGCTGACCCCTGTCCTCTTATCTGTTCACTTCATCCTTTGCCTTGTTGACCCGTCCTATGCCGTGCTGATGCTGTCATATTCTCCACTGACCCCTGTCCTCTACCCTGCTGACCTCATCCTATGCCCTGCTGACCCCTGTCCTATGCCCTGCTGATGCCATCCTATGCCCCGCTGACTCCTGTTCCCTTCTCCACTGGCCCCATCTAATGCCCTGTTGACCCCGGTCCTCTGCCCTGCTGACTCCAGTCCTCTGCCCTGCTAACCCTATCCTATGCTCAGCCAACACCATCCTATGCCCCACTGACCCCTGTCCTCTTCCCTGTTTACCTTATTCTATGCCCTGCTGACCCCATCCCATGCCCTGCTAACCCATGTATTATGCCCCGCTGGCGCTGTCCTATGCCCTGCTGACCCCATCCTATGCCTTTTTTAACAGAAAGTTTATTGAACAAAACTGCATTACAATACAGGGTATCATAAAGAATAACGAAAATTGTAAAGCAAATGCATGAGTACTAGTGTCCCACTACATGAGACCTAAGTCATAGTTGTGTACTTCACGCCATTTATGATATTCAGAGGAGGGTGAATATAAGGGAAAGAGAAAAAAGGAGATATGACCATCTCAGCACATCTGAGAGTATAATCCGATAATAGTCTAAAGCTTCAGTGTCCCCCCACATCAGGGGAGGGGTAGTGACTATAATTATGCAAAACATTAGAGGCGGGGAGAGGGAAGCCCCCCTGGGGAGAGGGAGAGAACAAGGACACCCCCGTACTCCCCGAGGAGTCACCCGCACCTGTCAATCCAACTGGACCATACTTTGCCAAATTTCCCTGGGCACTGTCTGCTTTCATAGGTTAGTCTGTACAGTGGTAAGTTTGAGTTCACTGTGCGGATTCAATCACCATGGGTGGGGGGGGTCTGCCGATTTCCAACGTAGGATTTCCCTATGAGCATAGAACAAAAAGCAAAAGTAATACACAGCCTAGTGTATCTGTCTCCTTCCACTCCCCCCAGGTGGCTTAGAAGAAACACCTGTGGGTCCAGTATAATCTTATTACCACTCAAGTCACCCAAAGTATTCGCCACCGCACCCCAGTATGACTGTAGTTTGGGGCAAGACCATACCATGTGCACAAATGTGCTCACTTCTACCCTACATCTGGGGCATATCGGGTCTCTCTGGGGGTAAATATCATAGTAAATCATAGTAGGTATGTACGAAGAGACACATTCCTCCCATTCATCGTCCTCTAGGGCTGGAATGTCCACCCTCCATTTATCAAGGGATTGAGTCAATTTAACATTGCAGGCTACTGTCAGATATAAGTATAGGGAGGAGAGAGGTTTCTCCATCACACTAGAAATCAAAAGTCTCTCTATAGGGTCTGATTCTAGGGTCAGTGGTTCGGGGAACTGTACTCCAAATGCATGTCTAAGCTGCCAGTATCTAAACTGGAATGTGTTAGTAGGTAGCGGATCTTCATTTCCTGAAAGGACATAAGCCTACCATTCAGCACTATATGTTTTAGAGTGGGGATCCCCTTCCCAGCCCAAACCAATGGATCTGGAATCGTGTGGAATTCGGGCAATGTGGGATTACCCCACAGGGGGGTGTGCAGAGACATTCACGTTGGTGTCGCATATGTCTTCCTTGCCTCTTGCCACACTCACAAAGTGGTTTTCATGGAGGTCGTCAAGGAGGGGTTTGCCCTTGGTCCCTGGAACGCCAGGTTACTCAACGCCGCGTATGAGCCCAATACCGCCGCCTCAAGCCTAACAGTTGGGTTTTGCCTGGGCTGGAAGAACCACCAGTGAACAGCGACAAGAACTGCCACCCAGTAGTAGACATGGAAGTTTGGCATCGCCAAGCCCCCTCCCGAGAGAGGAAGGTGAAGCAGTCGCTTCGCAACTCTGGGGGGACGCCCAGCCCAGATAAAGGATACAAGCATTCCCTCCAACCGTTTGAAAAACTTTTTTGTAATATGTATCGGGGTGTTTCGGAAGAAGTATAGATATTTGGGTAGATAGATCATCTTTAACAGGTTTGACCAACCTACTGGTGTTAGGGGAAGAGACCGTCAGGCCCCACATTGGGTCATGAGAGGCGCCATGTTTTTCTCCTTGTAGTCATGTACTTCTGCACTCATTTTTATTCCCAGGTAAGTGTATTTGTCCACCCATTCCAGAGGAGTTTGCGTGTCTATTCGCGGGACCGAGGGATGCAAGGGGAGCAACACCAACTTGTTTTTCCTCAATCGGGCCTACCCTAATCCCCCACACCCCACTTTCGGCTCTGAGTTGAATAGCAAGGGGTTCCAATGCTAGAGCAAACAACCCCGAGAGAGGGGACAACCCTGTCTCGTCCCCCAGCCAAGGGGAAAGGGCTCAGAGAGGCCGTCATTAGTGTGTACTCTGGCGCGAGGGCTAGCATACAGCATATGCAGCCAGGACATGAATCTAGGGCCAAACCCAAATTTGGAGAGAGCCTTCCACAGATACCCCCACTCCACAGAATCAAAGGCCTTCTCTGCGTCCAGAGAGGCCAGCACTCCTGCAGATTCAGGCTGTGCCATGTCTATGTGCGTGAAAAGCCTCCTGATGTTAATGTCTGTTCCCCTCCCGGGCATGAACCCTGACTGATTCGGGTGCACCAGAGCCGTAATGACTGTATTCAATCTGAAGGCCAGAATTTTTGCCAGAATCTTGGCATCCACATTTAACAGGGATATAGGGTGGTAGGAAGAGCACAATGAGGGATCTTTCCCAGGCTTGGGGATCACCACTATGACCGCCTCTCCCATGGAGTCAGGAAGCTCCCCGGACCTGGTTGCTGCAGTGAAAACAGCGTGTAGTCTATCTGCTAGGTCCTTGCTTATAGAATTCCACTGGGATCCCATCTGGTCCAGGTGTTTTCCCAGACTGAAGCGATTTAAGTGCCTTAAGTATTTCATTTACTGATACAGGGCTCCCTAGTTCTGATGTACAGTGCCTCCTGTGTGCCAGTTTCCCCCCTCCACCCGAACCAAGTCTGCCCTGCGCTCCCTACGAGTGACTGCTATAACAGTCTGGTAGTGCCCCCTCATGTAAGCTTTAAAAGCATCCCATATGACTTGGGGAGTACATGAGTCAGTGTTAGTCACCCAGTAGTACCTCATAGCTACCTGGGCCCCCCCCCAGCACCACCGCCGCATCCGAGATCCAAAATCTGGACAGTCTCCACAGCTTGTCCGAAGGAGCCACAGACATGCCCAAAATCTGGGCATGACCGATCTGTCCACAAATGCCAGGTCAATTGGGGAGAATGTCTTGTGCGATGAAAATGTTGGAGCAGTCGTCGTCAGTCTGTCCATGCCCAAGTCGGGGAGTAGGTTAAAGTCACCCATAATCACTATGCCAATCCGAGACAATCTCAGCCATTTTAGTGGTAATTTGGTTGAAAAGGGTCAGAGAGGCGGGTGGGGGGCAGATACAGTCCCACAATGGTCCACACAAGAGAATGAATACATGCATGAATAACAATAAACATCCCATCCGGGTCCAGAGCCAAGTTCAGGAGCTTGAAGGGGAGGGTTTTAAGTACTAGTATGCTAACCCCTCTAGAGAGATTAGAGTAGATGGAGTGATAATGGTGGCCCACCCGGGGTCTCTTCAGAGAGAGAGAGTCCTACTCCCCACTAGATGGGTTTCCTGAAATATACAGATATGAGGATTGTGGGATTTGAGATACTGGAACACCAGTGACCTCTTAATGGTGGAGTTCAGTCCCCTGGTGTTCCACGATAAAATGTTAAGAGTAGACATGAGGGCAGGTACAACCATAAGGTACAGGATTATTAGAATGGGCTCCACCCAGACCTGGGCCCCTGGACCCGGACGAGAGTGAAGAAGCACAGCCAGACTGAATCAAAAATTACATTTGTATATGGGCTTAAAGTAATGCAGTAAATAATGAACATTAACTGTAAACAAACAAGGGCCCTCATAGGGCAACAACCCCCCCCCCCCACACCCCTTCTCCCAAAACCGGGAAGGGTCTCCATACCCAAAAACAAAAACTTGATCAGCTTGCCGCTGCAAAATGGGGGAACTGTGCAAGAGGCAAGTCTCTCCCCTCCAGATTATGTCTCCAGGGGGGTTGTGAGCAAACAAAACAGTCTCCAGTCCCATCAGTCTCCGCTGATTCAGCAGTAGAAGAAAATGATTAGACTAGTTCCTTTTAACCAGGATCAACCCACTCTAGGGAAAAAGGGTCCCCCAGAGGGGGTGTAGGTCATCATCAACAAGTGCAAAATAAGATCCAGCTCCAGGATGAAGCTCTTAAGTGTGTCAGTTGTCTGATCCCATATGAGAAATCAGGGATTAACTCTCCTGACAAAGTCAGGGGTACTATCTTGTGTAGGTTCCAAACCAGTAACTTAGCACACCAGATGCAGTGTGTCCAGGAAAGTTCACCCCCCAGCTGGCCACTCATCCACCATGGTTGCCTCCTGCAAGGGACAGGAACATGAGAGTGTACAGGCTTAGGTAGGGAAGGGTATATAACAACGACTGGTTGTCAGCTCCGGGAGCAGTGGTAACCAGACAAACCTGCTGGGAAAAGAGGGGGACGACAAGCCCGTGGACCTGCAGGGTGTGCACAGGCAGCAAGGAAAACAAATTGCCATGGTGGAAAGAGTTCAAGTTACCTTGGCCTGGGGGGGCGAGCAAAAATCAGTCAGCATTGTAATAAGGCAGCAGTGTGTTAAAACTCACTTATCTTCTCTTCAACGAACCGGTGGCAGAGATTCTAGCCAGGTAGAAGCTTCTCTGGGTGAAACAAAGAAACGTGTGGTCTCCCCATCTTGGACTCGTGCAGGAAACAACACACTGTAATGAATGTTGCAAGCTCTCATAGCTGCCTTGACTTAGTTGAACAACTTACGCAGCTTTTGTGTTTCCAGTGAATAATCTGGGAATACCAGTAATTTGTTGTTTTGATAGCGAAGGTCCCCAATGGCTCTGGATGCCCTCAGGATTTCATCCCGGTCTCTGAAGTTGAGTGTTCGCGGAGGGGCCCCAGGTGGTCCCGGCTTAGGTGGGACTCGGTGGGCCCTCTCCACTACATAGTGGGGAGAGAGATGGGCATCAGGGAAGACAGTGCGGAAGAATTCTTCTACGAAGCCTCGCTCCCCTAGGCCAATCCCACTATGCGGAGGTTGTTCCTCATATTGCTATTTTTTTAATCTTCTGCGCGATATTCAAGCCCCTTCACCTTTGTTTGCAATGTGCGAAGGGCTGCTGACTGTTCAGTGGTGAGGTCTTCAACATGGCCGACCCGCTGTTCCGCCTCCGTCACCCTAGAGAGCAGTCTGTCAAGGTCCTGCCACAGGAGGCCCATGTCCAGCTGGACGGCCTCGATTTTAGCTGTTAGGGTGGACTGACAGGTAGCTATGACCCCCATCACTTCATCTAGCCACGGAGGGCGAGATGCTGCTGTTTCCATGAGGCCCTATGAGAGCTGCGTACAGAGCGCATCTCCACGTGGGAGGTAGTAGGCCACAACTCTGCCACCGCGATCGCCGGGAAACTGAGCCTCTTTCCCTTACCGGAACAGGTGTCGGAGGAGATTAGGACGGAGCTGAGGGAGAAAGCAGCCGCTCACAGTGCCATCTTGGACACATCATCCCCCATCCTATGCCTTACTGATGCTATCATATGCTCCGCTGATCTCTGTCCTCTACCCTGCTGACCTCCTCCTAAGCCCTGCTAACCTCTGCCCTGCTGATGCCATCCTATGCCATGCTGACTCCTGTCCTCTTCCCTACTGGCCCTATCCAATGCCCTACTGGCCCCATCCAATGCCCTGCTGAACCTATCCTCTGCCCTGCTGAAACCAGTCCTCTGCCCTGCTGACCCCAGTCTTCTGCACTGCCAACCCTGTCCTATGCTCTGCCAACACCATCCTATGCCCCGCTGCCCCCTGTCCTCTTCCTGGTTGACCTTATCCAATGCCCTGCTGACCACTGTCCTATGCCCCGCTGATACCATCCTATGCCCTGACCACCCCTGTCCTATGCCTTGCTGACCCCTGTCCTTTTCCCTGTTAACTCCATCCTGTGCCCTGCTGACCCCTGTCCTATGCCCTGCTGACTTCTGTCCTCTGCCCTGCTGATGCCATCCTATTGCCTGATGACCCCCATCCTATGCCCTGCTGACCCCGCTCTATGCCCCACTGACCCCTGTCCTATGCCTTGCTGATGTCATCCTATGCCCTGCTGACATCATCCTATGTCCCGCTGACCCCCGTAATATGCCTGGCTGAGTCCTATTCTATGACCTGCTAATGCCATCCTATGTCCGACTGACCCCTTTCCTCTCTCCTACTGGCCCCATCCAATGCCCCGCTGACCCAGTACTATGCTCTGCGGACCCTATCATATGCCCCGCTGACCTATTCTTTTGCCCTGCTGGCCCCTGTCCTATGCCCTGCTGACCCCTATACGCTGCCTTGCTGACACCCTGTCCTCTGCCCTACTGACCCCTGTTCTCTGCTCTGCTTGCCCCTGTTGACCACCCTGCTGAACCCTGTTCTCCACCCTACTGACCACTGTCCTTTGCTTTGCTGACCTCTGTACACTCCCATGCTGACCTCCCATTCTCCACCCTGCTGGCCTCTGTACACTGCCCTACAAACTGCTAAACCTATACTCTGCCCATCTGACTTCCCATCCTCTAACCCCCTGACATTTTTACTGCACCCCACATCAGACAGGCTAGATTTGGTCCTGGAGTTGAGTCGGGTGCCGCAAGCTGCTTAATCTAATTTTGAACTGGTAATTATCCAGCTATTGGCAAATACTAATTTACAGGTGCATGGTTTGGGACTGATCAGAGGTGTGAAGGTGCAGAAATTGGGACCGATCTGAGGTGTGAAGGTGCAGGAATTGGGACTGATCTGAGGTGTGAAGGTGCAGGAATTGGGACTGATCTGAGGTGTGAAGGTGCTGGAATTGGGGCTGATATGAAGTGTGAAGGTGCAGAATTTAGGGTGGTCTGAGGTGGGAAGGTACAAGAATTGTGCAGCTGGCAGCAACTTGGAGGATCTTGGATCTTGGGAGTATTTTGTTTCACGGTTGAAGAAGCAGGTGGCAGTGGGAGGGGGGACCCAGATCAACTTTTGCATCGGGGCCCACAAGCTTCAACTTACGCACCAGACAGCTATATATGTGAGACTCTGCATTATCTGCTTCCCATTCAAGCCCCCTTGTTCTCTTTAGCAACAAAATCTTAGCGTTCATATAGAGTATATTTCCTCGAGCACCAGCAAGTTGAGACCATGCAGTAGAGATGCTAAGGGTGCCAAAGTCTGAATAAATTCCTCCATTCATCCCTTGGGCCTTTCCAGTGATTCAAGCACTGACTAGTAATTTATGTTTTTTTTTAGCTTTCTAGGGAGATGCAAATGCACGTTGATCCTTGGGCAGATCTCAGCAGGTTGGAATAAAATTAATAACATTTATTTGAACATATTTACAATATGATTCTGCAAATGCAAATTCTACTTTTGACTAAACTTAGGCAACTATTGGAATAGTTTCTGCCCCTGTCACAGCACCCATTGTGTGTAACTTGCGCTTATCCATACACAGCAATGGTACTGCAACTTCCTACTTTCTGCCAACCATTGTGATGCCTTAGATTAGGGATGGGCCGAACACCCCCCGGTTCAGTGCACACCAGAACACCTCGAACAGGCAAAAAGTTCTAGAAAACATGCAAACCTAATTAAAGTCTATGGGACACAAACTTGAAAATTAAAGAGTGCTCATTTTAAAGGCTTATATGGAAGTTATTGCCTTTTAAAGGCTTATATGGAAGTTATTGCCTTTAAGTGTATGGGGACCTAGGTACTGCCCTAGAGGACATCAATGCAAAAAAATTGTTTTAAAACAATCATTTTTAACCAGTTCCCAAGCGGCTCGCGTACATTTACTGCTGCAGAGTACCGCTGTAGCGTGAATCGCCGTCTATAAACGGTGGCCCGCACATGCGCGGCTAGCGGATGGGAGCGTGCCGGTGTATTCTCATGCCCGCCGCACTCTCCAGCAGTGTGGCCGCGGCTCGGGCAGACTCGATCTCCGCCGATGAGCTGCAATTGCCTGTCACAGAAGAAAAACGGGGAACCACCGATGTAAATGGTTCCCCACTCTGTCAGGCGGCATGTAAGAAATCTACTGATCCCTGTCACTGGGATTAGTTAGGTCTCTTATGCCCCTGGCAGCCCAGCCCCCTCACAGTTAGAATACACCTAGGAAACACAGTTAACCCCTACATCACCCCCTGCAGGTTAACCCCTTCCCTGAAAATGACATTTACACAGTAATCAGAGGATATTTAAATTTCTGATCGCTGTATAAATGTCATTGGTCCCAAAAAAGTGTAAAAAATGTCCGACATGTCCGCTGCAATATTGCAGTCCCGATAAAAATTGCAGATCGCCGCCATTACTAGTAAAAAAAAAATAGTAAAAACGCCATAAATTAATTCTCATGGTTTGTAAACACGGCAACTTTTGCGCAAACCAATCAATAAACGCCGATCACGATTTTTTTTTACCACAAATACGAGCAAGAATATATATCAGCCAAAACTGATGAATGAATTTGTTTTTTTATATTTTTTTTTGGATATGTATTATAGCAAAAAGTAAAAAAATATAGTTTTTTTTTCAAAATTGTCGCTATATTTTTGTTAATAACGGTGATCACAAATGACACAGAGGGGATCAAATACCACCAAAAGAAAGCGGGCATCAATTTTGTTTGGGTACAACATCGCACGACCATGCAATTGTCAGTTAAAGTGACGCAGTGCCGAATCGCAAAAAGTACTCTGGTCCTAACATGGGAAATCCTTCCGGTCCTTAAGTGGTTAAAAGAGCAGTGATTTTAATGATGCTTAAAGTGAAACAATAAAAATTAAATATTCCGATAAATATCATGCCTGGGGGGTCCCCTTAGTCTGCCTGTAAAGTGGCGTATCTGTGCGATGTCTAGAAAATGCCGCAGCAATAATGACAGTTCTAAAGGAAAAAAATGTAATTTAAACTTGCTCGCGGCTGTAATGTATTGCTGGCTACTGGCATATAGATTAAAAAATTGAACCCCCCCCCCCCAGTCCATACCAGGCCCTTTGGGTCTGGTATGGATTTTAAGGGGAACTCCACGCCAAAATATAAAAAAATATTGGCGTGTGGTCCCCCCAAAAATCCATACCAGACCCTTATGCAACCTGGCAGGTCAGGATAGGGGGGGTGAGCGAGCCCCCCCTCTTCTGAACCATACTAGGCCACTACCTCAACATGGGGAGGGGCTTTGGGGTGCCCACCAAAGCATCTTGTCCACATGTTGGTGGGGACAAGGGCCTCTTGGTTGCAGGGGTCTGCGGGCAGGCGGCTTATCGGAATCTGGAAGCCCCCTTTAACAAGGGGGGCCCCCAGATCCCACCCCCCCATGTGAATGGGTATCGGGTACATTGTGCCCCTACCCATTCACCCAAGAAGTGTAAAAAAAAAGTAAAAACCACAAGAGACAGTTTTTGACCATTCCTTTATTAAAAAAGAAAAAAACAGTGTCCCGCGATGTACATCTACCGTCAATCACGACACCTGACAGACCCGAATAATTGAAAACAAAAACAGCTCTTCTTTGATGGGAGGGCTCTTGCCGACTGGGGGCGGGGTCACTCGTTTGTGTCACCGGGTGGTCCCACCCTTGCCTATGTAACAGCTGTCCAAAAGAAGAGACAGCAGTCAGCGGGAGCCCTCCCATCGATGCGGACCTTGTTCAGTTTTATCTACATTTCGGGTCCGCCGGGCGGCGTGATTGATGGTGGATGTACATCATGGGACACTTTTTTCCCCCCTTTTTTAAAGGAATAGTCAAAAACTGTCTCTTGTGGTTTTTACTTTTTGACATTTTTTTGGTGAATGGGTAAGGGTACGTTATACCTTATACCCATTAACATAGGGGGCATCCAGATTACAATAAGCCTCCCATCCACAGAACCCTACAACCACTGGCCAGGGTTGTCGGCAAGAGGCCCCTGTCCCCATCAACTTGGGGACAAGGTGCTTTGGGGGGGCACCCCAAACCACGTTCCCCATGTTGGGGGGCAAGAGGCCTGGTATGGTTCAGGAGGGGGGACGCTCACTCGTCCCCCCTTTCCTGGAATGCCAGGCTGCATGCTCGGATAAGGGTCTGATATGGATTCTAGGGGGAACCCACACTATTTTTTAAAACTTTTAGTGTGGAGTTCCCCTTAAAATCCTTGTCAGACCCAAAGGGCCTAGTATGGATTTTGGGGGGACCCCATGCCGTTTTTTTCTTAATTCTGCCATAGGGTTCCCCATAACCACTTCAATACAATGTGTTATACAGTATATACTACACTGACTGCACTATATATTCTCCACTGTTTTATATATACTACACTGACTGCACTATATACTCTCCACTGTATTATATATACTACACTGACTGCACTATATACTCTCCACTGTATTATATAAAATACACTGACTGCACTATATACTCTCTGCTGTATTTTATATACTACACTGACTGCACTATATACTCTCCACTCTATTGTATATACTACACTGACTGCACTATATACTCTCCATTGTATTATATAGACTACACTGACTGCACTATATCAGCGGCGGCTGGTGTGTGAGGGGCGCTTGGGCGCCGCCTCCCTGCCAGCTAAAGAAAAAAAATAAATAAAGTCAGCCCCGCCTCCCTACAGGTGGCGCCGGTACATTGACTTTCTTTTTTTTTTTTTTTTTCCGGCTCCTTGGCTGTCACCTGACAGCCAAGTAGTGAGCCTATTGGCCGGCCATTAAAGCCTATGCATGTGCGCTTGTTCCTACGGCCATGCATAGGGTGATAGGCTGCCCTGAGCTGCGGGCCGCGGTGGACATCCCTCCGCCCCGACT
>BLSH010333424.1:30865-43816 GCA_018402905.1 Glandirana rugosa | reverse complement strand
GCACCCCAAACCACGTTCCCCATGTTGGGGGGCAAGAGGCCTGGTATGGTTCAGGAGGGGGGACGCTCACTCGTCCCCCCTTTCCTGGAATGCCAGGCTGCATGCTCGGATAAGGGTCTGATATGGATTCTAGGGGGAACCCACACTATTTTTTAAAACTTTTAGTGTGGAGTTCCCCTTAAAATCCTTGTCAGACCCAAAGGGCCTAGTATGGATTTTGGGGGGACCCCATGCCGTTTTTTTCTTAATTCTGCCATAGGGTTCCCCATAACCACTTCAATACAATGTGTTATACAGTATATACTACACTGACTGCACTATATATTCTCCACTGTTTTATATATACTACACTGACTGCACTATATACTCTCCACTGTATTATATATACTACACTGACTGCACTATATACTCTCCACTGTATTATATAAAATACACTGACTGCACTATATACTCTCCGCTGTATTTTATATACTACACTGACTGCACTATATACTCTCCACTGTATTGTATATACTACACTGACTGCACTATATACTCTCCATTGTATTATATAGACTACACTGACTGCACTATATACTCTCCACTGTATTATATATACCACACTGACTGCACTATTTACTCTACACTGTATATACTGTATACTACACTGACTGCACTATATACTTTCCACTGTATTATATATACTACACTGACTGCACTTTATACTCTGAACTGTATTATATACACTACACTGACTGCACTTTATACTCTCCACTGTATTATATATTCTACACTGACTGCACTACATACTCTGAACTGTATATACACTGACTGACTGCACACTACAATACCTGCCTAATCCCAATTCATTCACTATATACGGCCGCCGTAAGCAGCAGCCTTATATAGTGTGGGGCGTGGACTTAGCCCGAGCCATGATTGGCCAAAGACACCCTGACTTTGACCAATCATGGCTCTCACAGCACATTGCACTGTGATTGGCCAAAGCATACAGGTCATGTGCATGCTTTGGCCAATCAGCAGCCCTCAATGCACTGCGATCTCGCAGTGCATTATGGGGCACTCGGGAGTGTGCGAACTTCCTGTGAGCACCACATTTGTTCATTTGTTTTACGAACAAACGAACAGCTGATACTTGAGTCGAACATATGTTTAACTTGAAAATCAAGCCCATCTCTACTGAAGATCAATGTCTAGCAGGATGTAAGCTCTGTGGGTGTATATGGAGAGCTGTGTTTGTGAGCAAGGTACAGCTTGGTGTGGCGGACAGTAAACACACAAGTTAGGCAATAGAGGTATATTGTAGAAAGGTTCAATGCAACTTAATCAGGCCCGGCGGTAGGCCTGTGCCAAACCTGGGAGCCAGAGTTTTAAATAGACTCTGCCTGACCCAAGATGACCACTGGAGTCACATGGGGTGCCAGTGATCAATTGGACAGCTGTCTCCTTGTGACCACAGGAAGTTATAGAAGAACCAGGTTTCTCAAAACTTACTTACCTTTCTGCATTGCCGCGTTGGTCAAGCGCCACCTGCAGAGTGGAGTACAGACTGCACCTGCCTACATGTTTAGCACATTTACCTACACAGGCTTTTAGTTATTTTATTTTTCTTCAGTAATGTATTACTGGTTTAATATTTAATCATTTTGACATTCTTTGTTATTTTATTTTCTTCAATAATCTTTTATTGGTTTTGAAAAATAAATATGGTGTGGACATCTTAGTGTACAATATATAGTGTACAATATAATATAGTGTACAATATACAATATAGTATACAATATAAGATTTCTATAGCAAACAGTATCAATAACCATGTGGTACAATATGCTAACATCAGAAAAGGAAGTAGAACCACCTAATAGCGTAGTGTAGGTTAGAAATTGAATGACAGAATTTGTCAAAACATTCTGGTGCTAGGGTACAGCAATAAATCTTTAGGCACACCTTATGAGCTGCCTACTACCTACATTTTTACAAAAGTGTTGAACCATTCCAGCTATAGGGTCCAGCGCTTACTGATAGGGATTAGTCTGCCTTCTGAAGCTGCAAACATGCGTTCAAAGGCTCCATGGGTGTGTACTGTGATATAACTTTTCTTATTTGCAGTGATTCAGTCGATTTCCAATGTTTTGCAACGGTTAGTCTTGCTGCTAACAGGATGTGAATAATTACATGCCTTATGTGCCCAGGGAAGAGTTCACTGCCTATGTTTAAAATGGCTAACTCTGGTGTTGGGATAATGGTAAGCTTAGTCACGGCCTGTATAAGTGTAAAGACCTCATTCCAAAAAATTTGGAGTTTGTCACAGCTCCACATAATGTGAAGGAGAGTGCCTATTCCCCTGCAGTTTCTCCAGCATTTAGGGGCTGCGGAAGGAACAAATTTATGAATTCGGGTTGGAGTAAGGTACCATCTTAGGTTTAGTTTAAGGCCTAACTCCCATACGCTAGAGGCTTCAGTACCTTTGTAAGTGGCCTTTATTGCTGCAGTCCATTGTGAGTTGGTGAAGGATTTTCCTAAGTCTTTTTCCCAGGAAATTATTGGGGGTCGTTTGCAAAATGTGTTTTTTGCGCCTAGTAGACCATAGAATAGTGCAATACCATTAAAATTGTTTTTGTTTATTGATAGGTATAGCCCTATGTTTTTGTGTATTGGTATTTGCATATGCGAGTTCCTTATTAGACAGAAGGTGATCTGGATGAATTTAAAGTAATCTGTGGTAGGGATATCAAATTTTTGAGTAAGGGTAGTAAAGGGTTTTAGTAACTCATTGCAATAAAGGTCGGATAAGTAGTTTATTCCTTTATCTTTCCATAGTTGCTGGGGAAGATTAGGTATCATATGTGTTAGAACTGAGAGAGGTATTGGTAAATAGTGTGGAGCTTCTCCTTTGTAGGCATGTGTTAGATACTATCTGAACGCTATTACTGAAGCTGTGATTGTGGGAGAGTGTCTTGATCTAAAAGTACTGATTTTAGGGTTGCTAAGGAGCCAGGCATGAAGATCGTTGCCTTGGGTCTGGGTTGACTCAATATCTCTCCAGGGGGATGTTAGGTCTCTTACGAACCAGGGTTTGATCTGTCCTAGGATAGTGGCATAGTAGAAATCCTTTAGACACACATACAGTATATGGCTCCCGCATTTAATCTGTGTCTTAGTAGATTGTATTTAGAGCTTCTGGGTTTGGATAATTTCCATAGGAATTTATTTAGTATGCTTTGGAGAGATGTAAAGAAGGAGGTTGGGAGAGGTATGGGGAGGGATCTAAAGATATATAGGAGCTGTGGCAGTTTTGACCATTTTAAAGGCTGCTAGTCTCCCTGACCATGAAAAATGGGATTTAGCAAGGCTTTCAAGGTCCCTGGGTAAGCTTGTTAGAAGGGGAGAGTAGTTAGCGCCCACTAATAAGGAAACATTTTTAGTTAAATTAATACCCAATTAGGAGATTGAATTTTCGGCCCACGTGTAGGGATAAAGAGATTTCAATTGTGACTGCTGTTCCAAGGGTATCCCCAGAGGTAAGATGAATTATTTAGAAGCATTAAGTTTATAGTATGATATGCAACTGAATTGTTCGAGAGTATCACCTGCCAAAGCCAGGGAGGAGGTTGGATTCGATAGGATGAGGATTACATCGTCCACGAACAAATTTATCTTATGGTCTCCATTTACCGATTTGTAGATCAGTAATATCTTTGTAATGATCTGTTTTTTTTCAGCTAATGGCTCTATTACTATATTAAAAATAAGTGGGGAGAGGGGACAACCCTGCCTGGTCCCGTTTGTTATGTTAAAGGGCTTTGAAATCATAGATGAGCAGTAAACCTGGGCAAAGGGATTAGAGTGCGAAGATTGCTGACAGAATGTGACCTTGGAATCCAATTTTTTTTAGCGCTAGTTCCATATACCCCCAATGAACCCTATCAAATGCCTTCTCTGTGTCCAAAGATAGGAGCAGAGAAGGTGTTCTGGTGGATTCTGCATAATGGATTAGGTTGGTAATTTTGCGAGTGGCATCCGATGTTGGCGTCCCTTGATAAAACCTGACTGATCGGGGTGAATTAAGTTGGGAAGGAGATTGATCAACCTGTGTGCAATTATTTTAGCAAATAATTTTGTGTCATGGTTGAGATGGGACGAAAATTTTGGGTAGATGTAGGTTCCTTACCTGGCTTCGGCAGGGTGATGATTGTCGCTTTCAACATTTCTGTAGGGAGAAAGGCTGAGGAGGCAGTGTTGTTAAATATTGGGACCAAGTGGTCTGTTAGTATGTACTTCAATTTTTTGTAGTATTCACCCACAAATCCGTCTGGTCCAGGTGCTTTGTTTTTAGGTAGGGTGTCAATGGCCTTGCTAATCTCTTCTTTGGTGAATGGGGCGTTGAGGGAGATTAGTTAATCCTCAGAGAGTTTAGGGAGTTGGACAGAATCTAAAAAAGTCTGAATAGAGGCTAGTTGAGGTTGGGGTGTGCTCTCATCATCTTTCAGGTTGTACACATTTTTATAATAGTCGCTAAATGCATTAGCTATGGTATTCACCTGTTGGGCCAGCAGTTTACCCGCTTTGTTGCCACACGCATATGATTGAATTTTATATCTTTTTTGTGCTTTATCAAAGTTTTCTAACAAGAGTGATCTATGTTCAAGTCTTAATTTAAAGATATTTGTCTTTAGTTCGTTAGAGGGGCATTGTTTATTTAAGGAGTCTGCTGCTTGTATGTTAGCCATCAGTTGGGTAACTCGCTGCCTCCTTAGCCTCTTCTCTTTTGCCCCCATTTGGATAAAAAGGCCTCACACATAGGCCTTGTGGGCAGCCCATAAGGTATGTGAGTCTTTAACCGACCCTACGTTCTGCAAAAAGAAAGCTTCCCGATTGTCTCTTAGGGAGTTGGAGAAGGATTCGGATTGTAGCATGCGAGCATTCATTTTCCATAGGAAGGTTGGTGGTGATCCGTGAATTGTTTCTATATCGATGCAGATTGGTGAGTGATCCGCTCAGGTGGCAGGTAATATTTGCGAGGGGGAAATCCTTTGCAGTGTCCATTGGTCCGTCAAGAAGAGGTCGATACGGTAGTAGGTGTGACAAGAGGAGAGGAATGTGAAATCCCTCTCTTCCGCATGTTGCCACCTCCATACATCGTAGAGGCACAACTTGGCTAATAATGGGTTTACGCTGGTTTCCCTCGTGTAGAGGTAGCTGTAGTGTCTATTTGTGGGTCTGGGGAAACATTGAAGTCACTGCACCAGATCCATGCTCCTTGTTGGATTATACTGACTTTTTTATGGAGTTTGCGTAGGAACCTTAGCTGGTGTACATTTGGCACGTAAACAGAAATTATGGTATACCATTCTTCTTTGATCTTACCAACTACTATTAGATAGCGTCCCTCAGGATCTTGAACACATGCTTCTAGCTGGAAGGGTGTGGAGTGCTTGAATGCTAGTAGAACACCTTTCTTTTTTTGCGGAGCATTGACAGTAAAAATGGTAGGAAGTCCTGAGATGTGCAGTGAGGAGGTTTGCTTTGACAGAAGTGGGTTTCCTGGATGCTCACAATATCACATTTGGTTTGTGACACCAGTTTCCAGAGGGAGGCCCGCTTTGCAGGGTGGTTGAGACCATTTGCATTGATTGATAGGATTTTGACCATTTTAGAGTAGCAACTGGAGTAACAGAACTTTGCAAAGATTACTGTTAAACTTGATGAGTTATCGGTAGGTAGTCTTTAAAGCATTAGGTCAGGGATATGCAATTAGCGGACCTCCAGATGTTGCAGAACTACAAGTCCCATGAGGCATAGCGAGACTCTGACAGCCACAAGCATGACACCTAGAGTCAGAGGCATGATGGGACTTGTAGTTTTGCAACAGCTGGAGGTCCGCTAATTGCTTATCCCTGCATTAGGTGGTGAAAAAATATATGCTTGGAACTGGTTGTTGTATTGCTAGGTAGGGTTGACAGATACTTGCTCCTAGCAACCACTTTTTCCATTATGCACATAAAAAAGGAAAAAAAGGGGAAAAAAAGCTGAGAGAAAAAAAAAGAACAAGGTACAACAATGCAGGAACAAAGTTACTCGAATTTGTGTTGTTTCCAACTGACATTTCCTTGGTGTTGGCACAACCGGTGCCTAGGAACTTAGATTAGGAGGGAAAGTAAAAGTTCACTGGGATGAGAGAAGGCGAGCATCTTTCGGACCACTTATGGTGAGAGATCTCACCTTTGCTAGGTAGATAGGTGGGATTTGTTGGATCTTTGTGGTAGCGGGGAGGTATGAGGATATCTCTCAGTGCTTTTATCCATGGGCATAGTTTCAGGTGGGTCTGGGATAATACCCCATGATTGCAGGAATTGCATCCCGCTTTGAAGTGAGGACACCACATGTTTCATGCCATTGTGGGTAATAGAAATTTTAGAGGGAGCAATCCACTGGTATTGTATTTGATTGTTGCAGAGTGTTTTTGTTATGTTGTTTAGTTGTCTCTGCCGTCTTAGCATGAGTTGGTAGAGGTCTGCGAATATCTGCAGTTGTCCATATGGGTCAGGTAGGGTACCAAGTGCACCACTTTTTGCATAAGCTGCTCCTTTACATGGTAGAAGTGTATCCTAGGGATCACATCTCTGGGTATATTGTTTGGCAGGAAGGGAGGTTTAGGTAGCTTATTTATACAGTCAATGACTAATTCTATGTTCTTTTTGTCTGGCAGCAGAGCTTTGATTAGGCCTCTGGGATAGGAGGACAGGTCCGAGGGTTGCACCGTTTTGGGTACTCCGCAGAGTTTAATGTTGTGACTTATGAAACTGTCCTCGATGTCTGTGATTTTGTCCTTTAGCCGCTGTCCTGGGTCTGATCCTCTTGGGTTTCTATTATGTTGTTTATTGTGCTAGTAATGTTCCCCATGCTGGCTTCCATGTGATTTACTTTATGCTCCAGTGTTTCTATGCTTTGGCCAACTCTATACATTACAGATAACATGTTTGCCTGTATCGAGCTCCTCAATCACATTAACATGTATTTTAGGACATTGTCCATCACTGGCTGCCCTACGGTGGCGGGCTGCCAGATAGCGGTGAACCGGGTGGAGGCATTGTTAGGTCATGACTTGTGCCTAGGGAAGTGTCCTGGTTGCTCTGGATCAGAGCCGCTGGACCCTGTGGTGTGAAGAGTGGAACCACTGGCTCCGTGTGTTGTGTACCAGCCTCGGCTCCATCTTGGCTGTGCCTCGGCTGGTACATGTAGGCCGTGAGCTTGTGGGGGCGACACTCCTCTTTTCTTTTGAGCGACATGTCACTCAGTGTGCTCCAGGATTCGATCACCAGGTGTCTGGGTGGATGGTGAAGCGGCAGGCTGCTGGTAGTCGCTGTATGTCGCGGTCTGAGGATGGAGCTCTGTCCCTAAGCAACCATCCTGCTCGCACGTCAGCCACGCCCCCTCTTTATGTCATTTTGCAGATCTACCGAAAGTTTCCCCCAACAGACACATCATCTGAACAGACGCAAAACAACTTGGCTACCATCAGAAAATTAAGTATGCCCAATGACACCATAGATTCACCCCAATAGATCTTTCCTACACCATGCTGCAGGTGGCCCTTAGCTGGCAATACCTGAGCAAGCTGCAGGCATTAGAGAAGGCCTTAAAGAAGGACAACATGAGCCAGTCACCTAAGACAATGCACACATCTCAGTTCAGTACTTCATGGTAGTAATCTCTTGGAGGTCCTGGAGGATTGTGAGGCTGGAACCTTTCTGAGGACACCAATGCAGCTGAGATCCTACCAAAGCAAATCTATATTGCCTGCCACCAATACTAAATAAAACTAGTGCCAGGACAACAAAAAGTGCACCTTTCTACTTTCTCTATGCAGTTCAAGTACACTTAATTACCATCCTTATCTTCACCTCACTGTTGCTCTGTTCAACCACCTAGAGCAGGAGAAACAGTCCTGTGTAAGCACTGTTTTACACACATCTATGAACTTTTCACATGAGATTGTGATGGTGCTTGGCAGCTTGTTCTGAAAACTTGTTTGGTGAGAAAATGGCCCGGTTGAACCAGTAAGCTAATTTCTCCTACACAATCATCTATAGCTACAAATTACAGAGCCATGAATTCCATTATGTGCTTTCAGATAAAAACAGTCAATTAAAACGCATTAAAAAGGCAACTCAATCCTTGGAGCTATGATGGAAGAGGAACCAGAATAGGAAATTTTTCTTTGTGTCTTCAGCAACTATATCAGACTCTATTCCACAATGATCCTGTCCACGTAGAATCTTAAAGTAACCTGGTTGAAGTAGAAAACGTTTAATGAGAACATAGCAAATTGGGTACACAAAATATGAACGTCACTGTTTCTGGGTAAGCCCAAAACTCAAGAGCACTGCTTTGGAAATTACTATCCTTATCTCCCATTGTCAATTTGGCCCACTGCCTCTTGGCCTGGTGACTATTAGCCTGCCAGACCACAAACCACATCTGGCAAAAGTGGTGGTCACAATTCACATAGTAGAGGGCCCACGTTTTTAAAAAAACACCATTGTGCTTTGAAACTACAAAGCCAGAGTCACCTAAAAAGGCAAGGTAGCCCTATAGGTTTAAAAAACAACCAAGTGAAACAAATAACTGCAGCAGAAGGTAATTTATCCTGATGTAGAAAGTCAGCATGCAATCCAACTGAAAAATACTCTACCACTACTGAATGGGGGAGCTACCCCCTTCTTGTCATTAAAACCAATCTGCCTTGATCTAGTGGCCTGACATCATGGAAAAACAAATACCATCAGACATATCATACCGTTATCACCCCAGCCTGTGTTCCAGGAGTTGACACAAAGCCAATATGGTGTTTTGTTTTCTTCTCTCCAGTCAATGATTTCAATAGCATGGCCATCAACTTCCTTTCCAGTTGTGTGCTAGAAGACACCTAGAACAGAATAAAGTACTGCATCAATCTATGGGCATTTGGCTGAATACAGAGCCCCCATCTCTTTAAACTCTCCTTTTTTAAAGGAGTCCTTATCTATCATTTACAGAACAGAGGTCAGTAATCACAGCCTCTGCATTTCTCATGACAGGTTTCCTTCAAACCAGGTCAAACTAGGTAAACTGACACAGTCATACAGCAAGTAATATAAATCCCCTACACAATGTTATCACCATAGAAAACTTGCTCCTTTAAGCAAGATACCCCATTTCAAGGGCCTTCACTTAAAAGTGCACACCAATCAAAAAATGTGGTTTTGGATAGAGTAGGAAGGCTTAGAACCGCTGTCATGTTTTTATTGCTGTTGGTACCCTATCAGGGAAATGTCACCACATTTCCTGTCCTGTGACAAAAAAGTGGTAAACCTCCATAAAAGGAGCGGAAATCCCACCTTGGACAGTTCCCAAACAAGTATTCTCCTCTAAAAAAGGTTCTGGTGATAGCTCTCCATTGGTTAAAGAGCAATAAAAACCCATCAGACTAAACTTTCCCTGCTCTATACAAATCTAGAAAAGTTTTGTTTGACGTATTTGAAGTGTCTATCGGTTTATGTGCAGGCCTACCAACACAAGGGCAGCATAATGGTATTTGTCCTTGGTGGCCCTGCTCTGTCCTCATTTACCCCGCAAACAAAATACTCAGTCTTACTTGCCTTATTTCGTTTATACCATCCTCATGTGTAGAATCACTCATAGGAGCATAATAGAACAAATAGGCAGAGAAGTACAGGCTGTCAATACTAAAAGCTGTTTTCAGCCACATAAAGACAAAATGTAAAGCGATCATGAATGTCAGTCTCCTACCAGATTTGTAAGTAGGGAACTCTTCATACAAAAGGAAGGCACCCTCTACTGGCCATTCTTGTAGATCTCAGCCATGATCTAATTTTGGTCGCTGGAGATACTGTAGGCATCCAAGCCTATGATATTAAAAGTTAGAAATTATTAGAACATCCTGTGCACAGCTTACCTGATCTTATAGGCAAGTCATCAAGGTGGCCATACTGCCTGTATGACAGAAGAAGTGCCTCACAGAGCCAATGAGAGCTCATCATAAGATGATTTGTGGAAGAATAGATCCCCAATCTGTTCTTCCACAAATCATCTTCTAATGGGTCCTCACTGGCTCTGTGAAGCCCCTTGTCTGTCATACAGGCAGTATGGCCACCTTGATGACTTGCCTATAAGATCAGGTATGCTGTGCAGAGAATGTTCTAACCATTTCCAACTTTTAATTTCATAGGCGTAGACACCTACAGTATCTCCAGTGACCAAAATTAGATCATGGCTGAGATTTCCACCAAAAGCCAGTAACCTAAACCCTGCTTGCCATGGATTAGGGCCACTCAGAAATCTGCCTCCCCCTGCTCCTGAAGACCAAGGAAGCTTCCATATCTACAAAGCTATTCTGCAACCCCAGTGTCATATGCGAGGATATGAATGAGGCCAGATAGCTTAACTCGCCTTCCTATCAAAGCACAACAGAGTCCTTTAACTTTCTTCACTTCATTTGTAAAATAACAGCAGAGAGTTTGTAGATGAGTTTGTAGATGTTGTAGAGTGTTGAGAGAGAGCTTCTCTATGTGGAATGCTTATCCAGGAATAAAGTAAAAAACAGAATGCTTATTGCAAAGCTTGTCAGGATGTACTTACAGAAACTTCACGAGAAAAAGACAAGCACAGGGGTGTGGGCTAACCAGGAACAGGGGGAAACTAGTGAATTTAGACAGGGAGAATAGGCTAATCCATTCTTCCTACAAGAGAATTGAAAGGTTACCGTGGCAACCAGACTATAGGAGATCAGAATTGTAAACACTGCAGAAAAAGGAGGCAGGGCAAACAAACTAGGGACTCTTGTTCCATGATACTCCCCGTTTGGTATCTGGAGGTACCACTATTACTATGTGGTACATATGTGAAAACAAAACAACAATGCATAACATTATGCACACATAATAATGCAATATCAAGTCAGCTCCTCTGTCTCCAAAGTCCCTTCCAGCAATTCACGCCAGCGGGGTGCACTGTTCAGGATAGTTGAGTGCGCCACAGTGTCTTTGAAGATTCCCAGAATGGGTGTTCAGTCCTTTTCTTTGTTATAATCCACTTTGGCCATTAAAAGGATGGTTTCTGTAATGGGCCTTGTAAATATTTTCACAGTCCCTTGTCTGACAATTTTTACTTTGACCTTGCGAACCTTGCGGACCTTCCCATCTGCACTAGGGATGGATTTAAAAATGAGACCTATAGGCCACTTGTTTTGCGGCACCTGCTTGTCTCTTAACAGTACGACATCTCCCTCTATTGCCTTTTGATTTGCTATTGCTTGCCATTTGCAACGTTCCTGAAGTGTCACTGAAGAGGCTGAAGATATTTGAGCCTCTATCGGTCCCAAAAGGTGCTAGCGAGGCACTGCAACTGTCTGCATTGGCATTTATACAGGTTTTTGAATTGAAGTCCCTGACTGTAGTGGGAATTTCTCCTTGTTTCTGTGTAAGAAGCATTGTAGGGTCAGAATGCTTGGTGATTCTGGATCAGTTGATACTGGAATCAAAGGCCTTGCATTGACAATGGCTGACACTTTGGCCATAAATGTGGTTAGCACTTCATGGGTGAGTCAAGCTAAACTAGTATTTATCATCATAGAGTCTAAAATGCGTTGAGTCACACCAATCATGCGTTCCCATGCTCCACCCATGTGAGAGGAATGAGGAGAGTTGAATATCCACGTGCACCCTTCACGCAGATACTTTTGGATGCTGTTATCTTCAACATCTTTAGTATCTATTTGTAATTCCTTACATGCTCCGATGAAATTGGTTCCACAGTCGGAACGTCTTTGTTTGACTGGTCCCCTGATTGCAAAGAATTTTCTGAGGGCGTTTATAAAACTGGATGCATCCATTGATTCAATTACCTCAATGTGGATGGCCTGAGTACTCATACAGGTGAAAAGCACCTCCCATCGTTTGCAGCCAGCTTACCCACCTCTCGTTTTACATGAGATGATCATCCATGGTGCAAAAACATCAAGTCCTATGTGAGTAAATGGGGGTTCTGTGCTAAGTCTGTCTGGTGGCAAGTCTGCCATCCTTTGTTCTTGGCTTTTTCCCCTCAACATGCGGCACCTAACACACTTGTGGAGAATTCTAGCTATGCACCTTTTGGTGCCAATAATCCATATTCCCGCTGCTCTAATAGCTCCTTCAGTAAAGTGTCTTCCCTGATGCATGACTTGTTCATGATAGTGCCGAACTAATAGAGTAGCGATGTGATGTTGATCCAGGACAGTAAGATGGTTTCTTTCTTCTCTGCATAAATGGGACTTACTAAGGTGACCCCCTATTCTCAGGAGGCCGTCCTTATCGATGATAGTATTTTAACTTCCAAAGAGGGCTTTTTTTTAGAAATGCTTCTCTTTTCATAGATGCAATGGATCTCCTCTGCATACGTTTTATCTCTGAATGTGATGGAGGTCAATTTCTTTTGCTTTCTTGACTTCATCTACAGTGTGTAGTTTTCAGCAGATGTGCCAACTGTGGCAGCTAGTTACATAGTTACATAGTTACATAGTTAGTCAGGTTGAAAAAAGACACAAGTCCATCCAGTTCAACCAAAAAAAAAAAAAAAAAAAATATATACGGTGTCAACCGTGTAGACGACTTTTGATGTGTGACATCTACTTCAGTTCTTTCGTTTTCTTTAACTGGAGGTAGTGTAAGTCTCTATTTTGCATACGTCTCCTCTAGGTAACGTAGATACTTTTCTCTTCGTAAAGATTTTTTTTCGGGAGAAACCTTCAATTTTATGATAGTAGCTATTCCTGCCGGAGGACTCTTATCCCCCAGTGGAATCATTCAGGGTAAATACGTCTCTTCTTTCTTTGGTAGAATGACAGGACCTAGTTGTAGTGTAGCGATGAGATAATCAAGCCGTGATAGTACTTGTTCAGTACGTAGTCCC
>BLSH010333416.1:6961-19884 GCA_018402905.1 Glandirana rugosa | reverse complement strand
CAAGTGGCACCTTGGCAGCTGTACGCTTGACTTTTCTCAGTTCACGGGCAGTTATTTTGCGCCTTGGTTTTTCCACATGCTTCTTGCGACCCTGTTGGCTATTTTGAATGAAACGCTTGATTGTTCGATGATCACGCTTCAGAAGCTTGGCAATTTTAAGAGTGCTGCATCCCTCTGCAAGATATCTCACTATTTTTGACTTTTCGGAGCCTGTCAAGTCCTTCTTTTGACCCATTTTGCCAAAGGAAAGGCAGTTGCCTAATAATTATGCACACCTGATATAGGGTGTTGATGTCATTAAACCACACCCCTTCTCATTACTGAGATGCACATCACCTAATATGCTTAATTGGTAGTAGGCTTTCGAGCCTATACAGCTTGGAGTAAGACAACATGCATAAAGAGGATGATGTGGTCAAAATACTCATTTTCCTAATAATTCTGCATACAGTGTATATTTGACCACTAGGTGTCACACGACTGATTTCTTCAGTGAAGGAGTCGTGACTAGTGTTGAGCGAACCCGGACTGTAACGTTCGGGTCCGTACCGAACTTTGGGGTGTCCGGGACCCGGACCCGAATACGGACGTTTCAAAAAACGTTCGGGTTCTGGGTTCTGGTAGTTGATCACGCATGTTGGATAGCTGCAGGGCAGCCAATCAACAATCGTTTCACTGGTTTGCCCTTAGAAGCCATCACAGCCATGCCTACTAATGGCATGGCTGTGATTGGCCAGTGCACCATGTGACCCAGCCTCTATATGAGGTTGGAGTCACAGTGCTGCATGTCCTATGCCCTTGGGTTAGTGTAGGGAGAGGATGCTGCCGGCGTTTTTGTGAGGGACAGATTGCAGACATTTTAACATCTGATCCTGCATCCTGAGATTACTGCTACTGTTGCTCTGAGGGATAGATTGCAGAAATTTGAGATTTCACATACTGCTGCTTTGAGTGACAGATTGCAGATCAAACTCTGCATAACACAACAATCGCTATGATCGTACACAACGATCAGATTGTGGGATTGTGGGATTGTACACAAATGAATTGTGGGAGTAATTTGAGATTTCACATACTGCTGCTTTGAGCAATCTGACTGCACTAGGTAGAGACTTCTGCTTAGAGGGACAGATTATTGTTCAAAAATCATCTCCTAGTTCTAAAGGGAGAGGTTCTAGCTGCAGCTGTAAGTGACACATTATTGTTCAAAAATCATCTCCTAGTTTATTTGATTTTAATTTATTTTCCCTATCCCATTTTTTTGTAGGGCACTTGCCCCACTCTTACCCCCCATTTTACTTCCTTTTGCAGCCTGCTAGCACTTGCCAGGCTTTGTTACAGCCATTTTTGTGCCTAAAAGTTCGGGTCCCCATTGACTTCAATGGGGTTCGGGGTCCGGGATAACGTTTGGGCAACGTTAGATGCCGAACCCGGACTTTTTCCCAAAGTTCGTTCGGACCCGCAGAACCCGAATGTCCAGGTGTTCGCTCAACTCTAGTCGTGACATCTATATGGATTAACCGTTTTTTGTCTATGTAAGAATTGGGTGCTCTATATAGTTATATAAGTATTCGTTTGAACCTCCAGGCCCCACATCGACTGCCACCTGGATTGAATATTTTGATTGCAATATCAGAAGTGTCGACCAAGACCTTTTTTTGGTAATATGAATGTGGTAATGAGGCTTGGTTTAGGCTTAGATGGCGGTGGAATGGTAGTGACGCTTGAAGCTCAAACAGGAAGTATATAAGTGGTCGCCCTTGCCCCAGGAAGACGTCAGTTGTGACTAAACATGTAGGGCAGAGCCACGCACTGACGTCACCACACCCCATGTGATCCCGGAAGGACGGGTGAACTGCTAATCTGCCAGCTTTGTTATTATATGCTTTGTATATACGGATGCTTGTGAGTACCCTGTTTACTGCTTTTAATAAACTATTGTTTTGTGGATTTACACTATGTGGATTCCTTCTCTTTTCCCTGCGATTAATGAGTTCGGGAGCTAGTTTTGGAAGAATTTAGTGAACGTTTGGGAACCGAGAGTCTTTGATGCCCATGAGAGGTTTATCACCACAGTGACAATGCATACCTTGCAGAGGGGTTATCTGCCCGTGTTGGTGACCCTAACTAAGAGTAAGAGTACCCCACCTTGTGTTTCTTCACTGGAGGTGTCACTTGGTGTCTGGTGGTGGAGAATTTAAGGAATCAGCATAAGACCCTGGCTCTTTTTTCCCATCCTTGAAGCATCCAAGATTTTCTCCTTTCTGGATGTGGGAACTTTTAATTGCACGTTTCAAAAGACTTTTAGAGAGCCAGATATCATTACTGGCTGTTGATGAACTTTGCTTTGCAATGGTTTTATTAATTCACTTATATGCAAGTTTGCACTTTATGTAATACAAGCACAGTTTGTTTAATAATAATTTTGATATTGCACTTTGTTTGAACAATGTTTTGATATTGTATGATTGAACTACAGTAGTTCTTTATTGCACTTTATATGAATTATATTATTTAGAGATATGCACTTTAAAAGGTGTTAAGTTTTATGTTGGTTTAGCGTGACACAATTTGAAATTAAACAAAAACAGTGTTGGCTACCTCCTCCTCTTCCACCGCCACTTCCACCTACACTGCCTCCTCAACCTCCTACTCCACCTCCTCCTCCATCCACCTCCTCCTCCATTTTTTATTTTTTTTATGTGATTTTAAGTTATTTCCCTATCCACGTTTGTTTGCAGGGCACTTGTCCTACTCTTACCCCCATTTTCCTTCCTTTCCAGGACTTTTTTACAGCCATTTTTGTGCCCGAAAGTTTGGGTCACCATTGACTTCAATGGGGTTCGGGGTTAAGTTCGGGTCAAGTTCGGTGCTGAACCCAAACTTTTTCGTGAAGTTCGGTCGAACCCACCAAACCCGAACATCCAGGTGTTCGCTCAACTGTAATCTGCATTACACCTTTCCCTTGGAGCAACAGGAACTTGCTTATGGTCCTATGCTCTTCCACATTTAATTTTTCTGGAGGTGCTGCAATGCTCACTCTGGACCTGAAAAAGAAAGATAAGTTAAAGTCATAGGTAGTTGATTATTGCACCATTCAATATAGACAAATTGGCCAGTACATCCTGTAATTTAATACATGGACTGTTATTGCTGACCTCTTCTAAAAATGAGAAAACCCAGAGAAGTAAGTAAGGCATTCTGATTTTACATTACCTTTAACTGGTGCATGTTTCTTCTAGTTCATTTACTTAGATACTAGAGACAGCCAAACAACTAGCATTTTTAGAGTTTTATTTTATTGTTTGTTATTGTGTATTGTTTCAGTTTGTTAATGTAATTTTGTGTCTTCATTGAATGTAACCGTATCTTAATCTTAATCATTTCATTTAGGATTTATAAAGTTAATTAGTAAATATTCTGAATCTGACACTTTCTATATTTCTTAACAAGCCTTCTCTGATTCTATGTTCATCCATGCTTTCTGAAAAGATGAACTAAAGTGACCCCCCCCCCCCCGCTCATCAAAACAATCCCCAAATATCTCACAAAATAAATATCCAAAGCAAAATATATAGTGATAAATACATAATCAAGTAATAAAGGAAGCAGCTATCACCTGAAAATGCACTCACCACACTATGCAAAATGCATAAATAAATATATTTACCTCCTAAATAGTGCAGTGCTTCCATACAATCAAAATCAATAATAATATACTGTATATACATAAATAGTAAACAACTCTGAGTAATATATACTAGTGTATAATGGTATTCAGTTATCACACATACAAATAAAAAATTGTGATTGAAAAGTCCTTATAATAAAAAAGTTCATATAGAAGCCCCATACAAATGGTCTCCGAGCCTGATGCCTGATCGTGACACATGGGCAATGAAGAACTCTTCTATCTTTGTGATAATTACTAAAAATAACCAGGCAAGCTGATTATATTGGCCCCGAAGAAGAAATACTAAAAACCAGAGACCAAGAAGCCAGTGACCACAGCACCAGAGACACTGAGACCAGGGATAAAAAAGCCAACCAATGAGTGTCAATCTGAGAAACAATATGGATCCTCATGTAATAAAGAATATTTAAATACACTCAAAAGCTAAAGAAGAGTATTGATTACACTTTTTTTAAACAAAAAGCCAATGTCACAGTACCTTCAAAAGATGCCCAGATCTTGCGCTACAAAGAAAAAGATATCATTTGGGCATATAATTCCTGATGGTATACAATCTGGATCAGTTCAGCCAAGATCAGAACAAATTGATATTAACAAGCCAAGAAAGATTATATTACTAGAAATGTCAGCAATAAAGAAAGAAAATCTAGCTAAACATCAAATTAACTGGGTGTTTGAGAAATCTAAAATAATTATCCAGTTGCTTTAAAGGGATATAACATATGAAGGACACAGATTTGGATACAATGCAATGTCCAAAGTTATATTTACTATTTGATTTGTATTACTATTAGCAGAAAATCCAACTGGACGAAACACTTAAAACAGCCTTCAAAAAGTCACCCGATTTACAGAAGATCCTCAGGATGCATTACAAGGTAATCTGCAAGACATAAACCTCAAAGTCTGTAAAATTAAAGTAGCCTCCGCAGAAAGCACACCAATTCCTTCATGGCAAACCCTTGTACAAAATGCCAAGTGTACCCATCACATACTGCAGCCTATGCTTCATGCACATTACAAACAAACTGCTTTTGTGGCTGAACAACAAAAAAATTAAAGGAACTCCAAAAAAGTCTATGAAAAATGCTAAGCTGAAAATAGCTGACAACAAGGCAATTCAAACATCCAGGCTAGATAGCTTGATAAAGGCTTTTCATCCAAGCCTGGAGATATTTCTCCATGTTCCAGAAAAAAATTACTAAAATCAACAAGTTATAAAGGTGGAAATTGCTGCGCTAGATGTATTTTCTCAACTAGTAGTAACCAACAGCTGCCAGCACAGTATTGTTGAACTTAACAATAGAAATGCAATTGGAGAGAAGTGTGCAGCGCTGTAACAGAAGGTGAATAGGAAGTTTATAATTTCAGAACACACTTTAGATATCCTCCTGTACTGCCCCTTACCGACTGACTGTGACCCCCATCACAGAGGTCCACCAAGCCTTTCACGTAGCAGAGGATCAGCAAATCACAGAAAAAAGGAACCAGATTGATCAATCCCAATGGACTGTAGAACTCGATAAGCAAACAGGAATAATCCATCCATAGAGTACATGTAGAAGGAAAATTATATTATGGTAAAGTACGTCACTGTCACTCAAAGTGCACCACACATGGAAAGGGTGAAAGGAAACCACATCCAAAAGGCGACAGAGTGAACAAGCATCCACCAGCACCCTCACACACTGCCCCTTACCAAACGCACATGACCCCCATCACCATCACAGAGGTCTGACACGCCTATGGGCAGCTTGCAGATAACCCGGAGTTATAGTAAGCCGTGGGGATCCAGTTGTATACAGTCCCTCCAGTCCTAAGCCCTCAGAGTGGCATACATATAAAGCAGAAAGAGACTCTCATGGTGCAGTATGTAAAAGAAAACTTTAATGGATAAAAACACATTCGAAGATGATAAAACAAGCCCATACACTGAAGGAATGACCAGTGTTCCTAACCTCAAAGATGGCAGCCGCATCTAGTGATTGACTCCTGCGTGAGGGTTAGATCTGTGGATGATGATGGTATAAGGAACTCAGGTTTAGCCAATGCCTCATTATTTAACCCTCTGGGGACATTGGCTCCTTCTCTGTCAGTGTTTAGGGATTTGGTAATTAAGGATTTGGACCAAGTGAGTATCCGTAAAAACAGAATGAACCATATGTTTAAAATACGCCTAAAAAGATTGGAACAGCGGAAAGACATAATAATATGACCAACCGACAAGGGGGGTGGTATTGTGATCATGGACACTGAACGTTACAATCAGGAAACGGCCCGCCGTTGTAGCCATCATTAAGGATGGTCATCAGAAAAGCATTATTACCAAGAAAGAGAAGGCCTTTCTGGTCCCTGCAGCTCCTTGTGTACCTGTGATTTACCATCTACCCAAGATAAACAAGGACCCTGTACACCCCCTGGAAGCCATTAGTCATTGGTACCCCGTCCTTTCTCAGGAACTCTACACAGGTCATCAACATCTAGAGGGATCTGGAGTGGAGGAGTGGTTACATCATGGCCACGGTGGATGTATCATCCCTCTATACCAGGGATATGCAATTAGCGGACCTCCAGCTGTTGAAAAACTACAAGTCCCATCATGCTTCTGCCTCTGGGTGTCATGCTTGTGGCTGTTAGTGTCTTGCTATGCCTCATGGGACTTGTAGTTCTGCAACAGCTGGAGGTCCGCTAATTGCATATCCCTGCTCTATACCATCATATCACATGATCATGGTTTAGAGGCAGTTGAATACTTCCTCCAAAAGGAAAGTTTGGTTGATATGCAGAGGGACTTTATTGTGACCCTTTTAAAGTACGCCATGAATCATAATTATTTCTGGTTTAATGGCACTTACTACCTCCAAAGTAGGGGTGTGGCCATGAGTGTCAATTTCGCGCCTAGTATGGCCAATTTATTCATGGCCAAGTGGGAGGAGGACGTCATCTATGCAAGACCCAGACCAGAGCTCATTCTCTGGAAGAGGTACATAGATGACATTCTCCTCATCTGGAGTGGTGACCAGAGCTCACTTGAGGAGTTTATGGGGGTGCTGAACAATAACGATCGGGGAATCTGGCTCCAACATGAGTCCAGTGACTTCGAGATCCACTTTCTAGATCTACAGATAAGGGTTGAGAATGGCAATTTTGTCACATCAACCTTTTTTAAGGAGACGGACAGGAATGGCTTTATAAGTAAGGATAGTTGCCATCATCCTTCTTGGCTGAACTCTGTCCCTATCAGTCAGTTCCTAAGATTAAGGAGGAATTGTACTGATCTCCAAAAGTTTAATCAAGAGTTACAGGTACTTAACCACTTACCAACCTAGCCTGTTTTTGGGGTTCGGTGGTTACCAGTTAAAAACATATTTTTTTGCTGTAAAATTACTTAGAACCCCCAAACATTATATATTGTTTTTTTTCTAACACCCTAGAGAATAAAATGGCGGTCATTGCAAAATTTTATGTCACACCGTATTTGCGCAGCGGTCTTCCAAGCGTGGTTTTTTTAAAAATAAATTCGTTTTTTTTTAGTTAAAAAATAAGAAAACAGTAAAGTTACGCCATTTTTTTCCATATTGTGAAAGATAATGTTAAGCCGAGTAAAATGATACCCAACATGTCATGCTTCAAAATTACGTCCGCTCGCGGAATGGCGACAAACTTTCCAACTTAAAAATCTCCATTGGCGACGTTTAAAAATTTCTATAGGTTAGCAGTTTGCGTTACAGGGGAGGTCTAGTGCTAGAATGATTGCTCTCGCTCTAACAATCGTGGCGATACCTCACATGTGTGGTTTGAACACCATTTTCATATGACTTACGTATGCGTTCGCTTCTGCATGCGAGCTCGCGGGGACGGGGCGCTTTAATTTTTTTTTTTTTTTTTAAATATTTATTTTGCTTTTTATTTTTTATTTTTACATTGTTCTTTTTTTTAAAAAAAATTGATCACTTTTATTCCTATTACAAGAAATGTAAACATTCCTTGTAATAGAAAAAAACATGACAGGACCTCTTAAATATGAGATCTGGGGTCAAAAAGTCCTCAGATCTCATATTTACACTAAGATGCAAAAAAAAAAAAAAAAAAAAAAAATTGAAAAAAATTACATCTCAAAAAAAAAAACGGACCCTTTAAGACTGTTGGGCGGACGTGACTTCTGACGTAATTTCTGCCCCGCCATGTTATGGAGCTGAGTGAGCGGCTTTGGCCGCTCACTCGGCTCATGGACACTGGGGGGGGACGGATGCGATCATCTCCGCCGCTGCCGTGAGCGGCAGAGATGACCGGAAAGCGGCGGGAGGGGGTAAAAAGGGGTAAAAGGAGGGGGTAAAAAGGAGGGGATAAAAGTGATCTCGCGGTGAATCCACCACTAAGACCACTATTATCCTCTTCAGAATCGCCGGCTGAAAATAACGGTATCTGAATGGTGCCTGCAGCTGCAGGCACCATTCAGATATCACCACTCAAACCCAAGGACGTATATACACACCCTTGGTCGTCAAGTGGTTAAACAGAGATTCCTGGAGAAAGTTTACAGTTTGGAGGAACTCAACCAGGCCTGTACTCGAGCTGTGAAGGACAGGAATGATATGTTGGTAGCAAGGAGGAGGGAGGGGAAGGGGAAGAGGTGTTTAAACACGCCTTTTTCACCACTTATTTGACCCAACACTTCTAAGTAAAGAAAATCCTTAGGAAACATTGGGGTGTACTCACGAGTGACAAGATCTTGGGTCCAGTCCTGCCTGAGCAACCATCGGTGATCTATAGAGGAGCCCCCCACTGAGACTTAGGGTGGCCCCTAATGTAGTGGAGCCCTCTAGTAAACCAAACTTCTTTCACAATATCAAGGGCTTCTTCCCATGTAAAAAGTGTCCAGCCTATAAATTAAACAATGAGAGGGGTAGGAGGATTGAGGTCTTTCAGTCACAATCCACCCAAATGACCTTCCCCATTAAGCCTTTCATTACCTGCTCATTGACACATGTGGTTTACCTTATACGGTGCCCATGTGGCCTTGAGTATATTGGATGGACCACTAGGATGCTTTGAGTTAGGCTCAGGGAGCACATTGCTAATATAAAGAAAGGTTACCCCAAGCATAGTTTGTCCCAACACTATGCCCAACATCACGGTCGAGATCCCAGGGGAACTACGTTTTTGGAGATCGATCGTTATGTTGGCAATTGGAGGGGAAGTAACATGAGCCGGGGGGTCTCCAGATTGGAGACCCAGTGGATATATAGGGCTAAGTCTTATAGCCCGCTGGGTATGAACATTGAATGGGATGTTAATTGTTTTCTTAATAATGCATAATGGGGTAATAAGATGATCTTTCTTTTTGCTTTTGTTATGTCTTGTTTAAATTGATGAATTGAATTGTTCATTAACCACAAGATGGCGCTGCTTCCACTGTTTGACTCCTGTTAAGTATTTTTTATATATGCTTTTGCTATGGTGTCTATGATTTGACATTATGCATATTACTATATTTAATTTATATTTGTTTCTACCTATCACTTAAGTGTGTCCTTTTTTTGTGGATTTCTTCACTTAGGCTGCCTATAATGGTATTGGGCGATTCCAAGCCGGGGTCAGACTGGCCGGTGATTAGGCTGGGATATCATTTCCGATGTTTGGAATGCTTGTATACATGCCGATGTTAGTTCCCATACTTGCCGGCGTCAGTTCCGGTATGTGGAACGCATGTGCATCTTGCCTTCTGTTGGGATGAACTTCCGCCACCCGGACATATAAATAACGTCTCCTAGCGTGTAGATTACAGGTCACGCCCCTGATGACATCACCCGTATGACGAAACGCGTTGTGAGGAGCCTGGAATCTTACGCAGGAGTCAATCACTGGACGCGGCGGCCATCTTTGAGGTTAGGAACGCTGGTCATTCCTTCAGTGTATGGGCTTGTTTTATTATCTCTGAATGTGAGTACCAGTCTTTTTATCCATTACAATTTTCTTTTACATACTGCACCATGAAAGTCTGTTTCTGCTTTATATGTATGCCGCTCTGAGGGCTTAGGACTGGAGGGACTGTATACAACTGGATCCCCATGGCTTACTATAACTCCGGGTTATCTGCAAGCTGCCCTGTAGGCGCGTCAAACCTCTGTGATGGGTTTCATGTGCGTTTGGTAAGGGGCAGTACACTCTGTCGCCTTTTGGAGGTGGTTTTCTTTCACGCTTTCCATGTGTGGTGCACTTTGAGTGACAGTGACATACTTCACCATAATATAATTTTCCTTCTACATGTACTCTATGGATGGATTATTCCTGATTGCTTATCGAGTTTTACAATCCATTGGGATTGGTCAATCTGGTTCCTTTTTTCTGTGATTTGCTGATCCTCTGCTACGTGAAAGGCTTGGTGGACCTCTGTGATGGGGGTCACAGTCAGTCGGTAAGGGGCAGTACAGGAGTATATCTAAAGTGTGTTCTGCAATTATAAACTTCCTATTCACCTTCTGTTACAGTGCTGCACACTTCTCTCCAATTAAAATTAACAAGTCACATCATCTAGAGCAGCGGTCCCCAACCTTTTTGGCACTGGGGACCGGCTGCGTGGAAGAAAATTGTGCCGAGGCCTGAAGGGGGGACACACGGGGGTATGAGATTTTTCACTGCAATTTGTTGGGGCAATGGCTGATGTTGGCGCCTTCAATCATCATGGCACCATAGTTGATATGGTGTCAGGATGATTGAAGCACATTATTTCTATTATTACATTGTAATATAAAATGAAATAGTTCAACTCACCATAATGCAGAATCAGTGGGAGCCACGAGTGTGTCACTTGCCACGTCGCCTGCCACAAATGCTGATTGTCACTTGCCATTCTGCCTGGCACCAGATGAGGATGTCACTTGCCACGTTGCCTGCCACCAGATGAGGATGCCACTTGCCATCCTGCCTGCCACCAGATAAGGATGTCACTTGCCATTGTCTGCCACCAGATGAGGATGCCACTTGCCATTGCCTGCCACCAGATGAGGATGCCACTTGCCAGGCTGCCTGCCACCAGATGAGGATGCCACTTGCTATGCTGCCCGCCACCAAATGAGGATGCCACTTGCCATTGTTCTGCCACCAGATGAGGATGTCACTTGCCATGCTGCCTGCCACCAGGTGAGGATGCCACTTGCCATTGTCTGCCACCAGATGAGGATGCTACTTGCCAATGCCTGCCACCAGAAGAGGGTGTCACTTGCCATTGCCTACCACCAGAATAGGATGTCACTTGTCACAGTGCCTGCCACCAGATGAGGGTGTCACTTGCCATTGCCTGCCACCAGATAAGCATGTCACTTGCCATGCTGCCCGCCACCAGATGAGGATGCCACTTGCCATTGCCTGCCACCAGATGAGGATGCCACTTGCCATGCTGCCTGCCACCAGATGAGGATGCCACTTGCCATGCTGCCTGCCACCAGATGAGGATGCCACTTTCCATGCTGTCTGCCACCAGATGAGGATGCCACTTGCCATTTCCTGCCACCTGATGAGGATGTCACTTGCCATGCTGCCTGCCCCCAGATGAGGATGCCACTTGCCATTGCCTGCCACCAGATTAGGATGTCATTTGCCATTGCCTGCCACCAGATGAGCATTCCACTTGTCACGCTGCCTGCCACCAGATGAGAATGCCACTTGCCATTGGCTGCCACCAGATGAGGATGTCACTTGCCGCGCTGCCTGCCACTAGTTGAGGATGCCGCTTGCCCTGCTGCCAGCCACCAGATTCAAATTGTCACTTGCCACATCGCCTGCCAGTTCCACCAGATGAGGATGTCACTTGCCATGTCACCTGCCAGTGCCACCAGATGAGGATGTCAATGTGGTCAGTGTTGAGGGCAGGAGAGTGGTAATAGGATGCGGGCATGAGAGATGTTGTCTCTCTGCTCCCCACCACACCTCCAACACTGAAGAGTCCTGCACTGTGAGGGCAGAAGAGAGGTTATACAGTGCGGGCAGTGAGAGATGATGTCATCTCTTTGCTCCCTGCCACACCATCTACACTGAAGTCCCGCGCTGTGAGGGCAGAAGTCGGAGGACTTCATCTCTAATCTCTGCTCGCCAGCCCACCCGCATCTCAAGCCCGCCCGGCTCTCTGATGCCGCTAGTCTGCCTGTGGCCCAACTGCAGAGAGGCCATGGCACGGCAGTGGGCCGCGGCCCCAGGGTTGGAGACTCCTGATCTAGAGACCCAGTGCCTAATCACTGGGTATCTGTGCTGGAGGCTAAAATGAAAAAGACTGGAGGCAGAACAAAAACACGTGATAACCTGAATAAAATGTCCAGCATCCCAGATAATCCCACGAAAATCATCATTTGTATATACTTTATAGTTTTTTTTTTTGTACAAAATAATTTATGGCAAAGAAACATCACAGTCGAAGTCCCTCCCTTTAGGAGTAGGGATGGGCTGGCTGAACAACGCCCATTCGCCTGTTCAGCAAACTTAGAACATTATGGGGCATTCACGGGAACATCGAGCACCCCATAATGCATTCCAATGGTGGGGAAATGCCACCCGCTGATTGGCCAAGGTATGCACATGACCTGCATGCTTTGGCCAATCACAGAGCGCTCTGCAAAGAGAGATATGATTGGCTAAAGGCTAGAGTTAAGCGAATCCTAACTGTAAAGTTTGGGTTCGTACCGAACTTTCGGGTGTCCGTGTCACGAATCTGAACTCGAACGTTTGTTCTGGGTTCTGGTATTTTATCACGCATGTTGAATAGCCGCAGGGCAGCCAACCAACAAGCGTTTCACTGGTTTTCCCTAGAAGCCATCACAGCCATTCCTACTAATGGCATGGCTGTGATTGGCCAGTGCATCATGTGACCCAGCCTCTATATGAGGCTGGAGCGTAGGAGAGGGATGTGATTGGACTCTCGTACACTGTACGTCGTGACACTGAGGTCGGAGTATATCTCCGACCCAGTGTACTACGTGACCGGTTAGTGTCGGTACGGTAATCATCCTTACCGACACTACCGAAGATCCCTTTTGGTCACTTTGCGAACAACCAACCGACGGGACGCCGATAAGTTGTACGCACTATTTTATGGTCTTGGGTCTTGTTTGCAAGCTCAAGTCTAAGCACTGTGCCTGTGGGCTTTCAAGCCATGCTTGGGTTTGAAATGTCAATCCTAAGCGAATTGAGATCGGAAATCGGTTAGTATAGAGAGAAACGTCTCGCGAGACACTAA
>BLSH010333413.1:736426-748411 GCA_018402905.1 Glandirana rugosa | reverse complement strand
TTTTTTTTTTTTTTTTTTTTTTTTTTTTTTTCCCCCTCCTGGAACTCTTTGCACTGGTGTGAACTATGCTATTGGAAACCATATAACCGAGCTGTCATAGCTCTCTATCTCTAGTTATCATCAGGAACTAGTGGGACTGATTGGCTCGTGATCATGTGACCATTGTATCAGCCAAATGCAGTGGTCACATGTTTGGACAGACTGCCCTGCCCTAACCCTAGGTGTAAGACCCTGTTAAAGGGATGCCATGGCTGAGCAGGAAGTGGTTAATATTGCTCTGACATATACTGAAGTGCTGTACAGAGAACACCCAGTCACATCAGTCTCTGCACCAGAGGAGCTTACACTCTAATGGCCCAGTCACAATCACCACCATCACATAATACTAATGACCCCCAGCACGATCACAGTCCCCACCACGATCACACACTAATATTATTATACATTTATATAGCTCTGACATACACTGTAGGGTTGTATAGCGAATACTGAGCCAATCACATTCGTATTTGTGCTGGAGGAGCTTACATTCTAATGTCCCCCCACAGTCACACACTATTATTAATAATTATCATTATTATACATTTCTATAATTCTGACATATACTGCAGTGCTGTACAGAGAATACGGAGTCAGTCACATCAGTCTCTGCACCAGAGGAGCTGACACTCTAATGTCCCCCCACAGTCACAGACTATTATTATTATTATTATTTTTATTATTATTATTATTATTATTATTAGAATACACTTCTATGGTGCTGTACAAAGAACACTGAGCCAGTCACTGTGTCTGTACCAGAGGAGCTTACACTCTAATGTCTCAGCAATAGTCAGATAATGTATAAATTGTGACTGCGGTGGGGACATTAGAGCGTAAGCTCCTCTGGTGCAAAGATTGTAAATGGCTCAGTGTTCTCTGTACGGCACTATAGGATGTGTCAGAGTTATAGAAATTTGTAAAAATAATAATAGTGTGCGACACTGATTGGGACATTAAAGTGTAAGCTCCTCTGGTGCAGAGACTGAAGTGACTGGCTCAGTGTTCTCTGTACAACCCTACAGCATAGGTCAGAGCTATAGAATTGTAAAATAATAATAGTGTGTGACTGTAGTGGAGACATTAAAGTGTAAGCTCTTCTGGTACAGAGACTGAAGTGACTGGCTCGGTATTCTCTGTACAGCACCGTGGTCTATGTCAGAGCTATATAAATGTATAATAATAGTGTGTGACTTTGGTGGGTGCATTTAAAGTGTAAGCTCTTTTGGTGCAGAGACTGATGTGGCTATTTTCTGTACAGCAAGGTGGGCTCTCTGCACCCCATTTACCAAAAACACAATAATTGTTGGTACAAAACTATTGTATTTGATACAGTAACATTCTAATGGAAGAACAAGTAAATAAAAATGTGAAAGTCATGCAATGGTAAGCATACGAGTAGTGAACCATCCCTTTAAGGATCTGCCCGTCCTTCCAGCCAAGATGTGAATTTCACCTTTGTGATAGTAAAAGTTGTTTTGTAGATCGATGGGAGTTTCTCATAGCTCCAGTAATCACCGTTGTAAATATCCTCATGCCTCCTGTACTAGGGAGATGTTGGGGCAAAGTTCAGCTCCTCCACATTGGAGTAAAGGTCACCCCCGTTATATGTATATGACCCTGGACAGTCATGGTGTACTACGCTGTCACATATAAGAGAGCGGATTTATAACGTGTAACAGGTGATATTTTACCATACCAACACAGGAGATATAAATGTTCTAGCAAACAATCTGGAATGTGAGTGTGTGTGTGTGTGTGTGTGTGTGTGTGTGTGTGTGTGTGTGTGTGTGTGTGTGTGTGTGTGTGTGTGTGTGTATATTCTCAGCCATAGACATTCCCTATCCTGTACACGCACGCCGTCCGTTATTTGGTAAATCGTACGATCAGAAGCAATGCTTTTACATCTTCTAGGGCTGGTTCACACCAATGCACTGTGCTTGTGATTTGTTTTTTGTTTTGCTGATGTGTTTTTCACACATTTTGCGTTATTTTTGTTTTAGGGCTCTTTCACACATACGGTCCGTTTGGGTCCGCCTGTCAGTTTTTCAGGCGGACCCAAACGGGCGCTCCATTGTGCTCTATGGAGCGGCGGATGTCAGCGGTGACGTGTCCGCTGACACCCAATCCCCTCCGATCCGCCACAGATGGGTGGAAGCCCTATTTTCCATCCGCCTATCGGATGAGCACGGACAGACGGTCCGTGCTCATCCGATTCTCCATAGAAGAGAATGGAGCTCTGACAGGTCAGTCTCTGCATGGAGTGCAGAGACAGTCCTGTCATCCGTCGGCTCAGCGGGGATCAACGGATGGATCCCCGCTGAGCAGCGGAGCCCGTCAAAACGGGCTCCGCATGTGTGAAAGGACCCTTATGCTTTTATTGTTTTTATTTTTATTTTATTTTTTTTTGTGGGGCAGACCCATGCAAATCGCAGCTATGTGCTTTTCTGCAGCTTCTATTGAACCAAAAAGCACAGATTTTAGCCTTTAAAAAAAAAAAAGTCCCTTACCCTTTAGAAAAACGCAGTGGCTGAAAAAAGCATAGATGCAACCGTGTTCCATAGGAAGCCATGTTAGATGGACTTTAGCGCGTTACTGCAAAAAAGCACTAAAAAACACATAGGTGTGACCCAGGCCCCCTTTGTACAGCAGTGATTTGACACAGCGCTGTCATTTTTATAAATGTTGTGTTTTGAAACTAAACTCTGCCCATTATCAGTATATTGTAATTGTACTGATTCCCTGAGCTGAGCAAACTGAGCAAGGTGTGTCCGATGCCTGATTCCTCTGTACATTATAGTGCCACCCGCAAGCCCCTTCCATGCGGTGTCCTGTAGTGATGTAGAAGCTGGTGGGTAGGACCACCTGGTGAGGGGAGGGGGGGGGGGATTAGGCATTGAACACATCCAGAATCTTTGAATGCAGAAGGTTCATCAAGCAGTGACCTCTTTTGACTACAGTGAACTGCGCCTACCCACCTCCCTCCGGCACATCTCTCAGCATGCCTGTGCGGTAGGGGAGCCAGAGAATGAATAGGCTGGTGGCAGTGGTTTACTATAGAGCTGACTGTGGACCAGATGGTCCCCGGTCATCTCTATGACCCTCAGAGGCCAGAAGCAACGTCATCAGAGACGGATTAAGTGCGTCATGTGCCTGGTGCTGAGGATTTCGGTAGACCCCTTACTGGACACCTTCTGCGTTTCCATGAGCCTATGCTGGCATGCGCCCAAGCTCACAAGACATCACTTCCAGCTCCAGCAGATGTAAACACTGACGTGTTTATTTTTTGTTTGTTTTTGTCTTTTTTAGCTGGAGAGCCTGAAATCTATTTTTTTTTTTTTTTTTTTGGATCTCAGCCTTTCTTACATAGATGAGAGATGTGGGGACTTGTAAACCCCAGATCTCTCCGTAAAGAGGACCTGTCATGCCCTATTCCTATTGAAAGGGATGTTTTATTATCCTTGCATTTGGAATAACAGTAATCAAAAAATTAAAGGGAAAGTGTAAAAAAAAAAAATAAAACAGAAATTTTAAAGAGTTCGCAGAAGCGAACGCATATGTAAGTCACACCCGCGTATGTAAACAACGTTCAAACCGCACTTGAGGTATTGCCGCACACTTTAGAGCAGGGATATGCAATTAGTGGACCTCCCAGATGTTCCAGAACTACAAGTCCCATGAGGCATAGCAAGACTGACAGCCACAAGCTTGACACCGAGGCATGATGGGACTTGTAGTTTTGCAACAGCCGGAGGTCTGCTAATTGCATATTCCTGCATTAGAGCAAGAGCAATAATTCTAGCACTAGAATTAGAGACCTCCTCTGTAACTTGTAACTCTAAACCAGATAACCTGTAAATATATTTTTAAAGCGTTGCCTATGGAGATTTTTAAGCACTGTCGTTTGGCACCATTCCACGAGTGTGTGCAGTTTTTAAGCGTGACATTTATCTATTTACTCGGCGTAACATTATCTTTCACAATATAGAAAAAATTGTCTAACTTTACTGTTTATTTTTTTTATTTAAAAAAAGTGTATTTTTCTCCAAACAAATTGTGTTTTGTAAGACCACTGCGCAAATACAGCGTGACCTAAAGTATTGCAATGCTCTCCATTTTATTCTCTAGGTTATCTGAAAAAAATATGTATATGAAGTGTATATATACTTCGTAAAACTTTGTGCCTTTGCCTCCCCTGAGGAAGCCTCTAGTAAGGTGAAACGCGTTGGGAAGGACTCAGCAACACCTATCCTCTTGTGCTCCCACCCTACCCCTTTTTCTTTGGACAATCCTGGTGTGTTTGTTTCTGACTGGGATCGGGGGAGACTTTAAATGTAACAGTGTGCTTATCCATGAAGGCATACTTATGTGGCACATATCCTTATCTCTCTTTTTTGTTATGTTATATACAGCCCATGTAGGCACTTTTTATAACATGTATTAATAAAATGTGTTTTTTATGATGTCTAGTGTGTAGGCTCATTTTTCCAGATATGGAGTTCTGACCGACACCACTACAGTCCCATTTTCCCTAGGGGATTTGCTCATCCTCATTTTTTACTAATGTTATTAAACATGTCAGTACCCTATATTTTCAGTAGGCGACACATTAAAAGCCCCCTTTTAGGTCATCAGTTTAGCGTTATGAAGGAGGTCTGGGTCTAGAATGATTGCATTCATTCCAATGCTTGGGGCGATATGTAACGTGTATTGCAATCAATGTTTTCAGGCATAAGTGCCCCACCGCATGTGTTTACATTTGTACGTGCGTATATGTGTGTGTGGGGGGGGGGGGGCGGATTTTATGTGCTTGGGTGTACATTTTTGTAATTTTTTTGCATGTCTCCTCTGTGCTCCACTGAATGTAATGCAATGCACATCGCACTGCATTACATTCATTACTGGCCTTGATTGGCAGAGAAACTGAACTGACAGCACCCGGAAGTGATGTCACTTCTGGGGCAAAAACTAGAAGGGGAGGAGAACGTATGTGTCTTCTCTCCTCCCCTCACACCCTCTATGCTGGTCCAGAGCCCCCAGATGGTCAAGCGGAGCCTGGGATACATAGCAGGGGGCGGAAGTGGCATGCACGGGACGTGGGGAAAATTCAGGCGGCACGCCAGCACGTAACTTCTGGTCGCAATGGCGACCTGACGCCTGGGATTTGTCGAGCCCTGATTTAAATATGAAAGGGTCATTGCACTCCAGAAGACAGCTGTCACTGTATTTCTGTGAGCCCAACCCTGATCCAGTAGAGTGCTGCAACTACTATACCCACCCCTCCCCTCCTTCTGCCCAATCACAGAAGCCTTTGTATTATGTGAATGCCTTCACAAAATACAAAGGCTTCTGTGAATGGGCTGCATCTCACAGCTCCAAGTGTCTCAGGTAGAGTAATAAGACACCACCCAGCTTGACAAACTTTGACAAATCAAAGAAGCTAGGCATTAAAACTGTGACCAAACCATAGCTGCACCCAATCAAATGCAGGGGTTGTTTAGGCATTCTGATAACCAGGAGTGCCAGCTGTCAGAATATAATAGTAAACAGTGGGAGATTGGTTCATCCACCTAGTTTTGCATGGATGAGGAAATCAAGAAAAGACTTAACACATACAGTTGTATGCAAACGTTTAGGAGCCCCTGACAATTTCCATGATTGTCATTTATAAATATTTGGGTGTTTGGATCAGCAATTTAATTTTGATAACTGAAGGACACAGTAATATTTCAGCAGTAAAATGAGATTTATTGGATTAACAGAAAATGTGCAATATGCATCAAAACGAACTTAGACAGGTGCATAAATATGGGCACCCTTGTCATTTTGTTGTTTTGAATACCTGTAACTACTTAGCACTGATTAATTGGAACACACAGTTGGTTTGGGGAGCTCATTGAGCCTTGAACTTCATAGACAGGTGCATCCAATCATGAGAAAAGGTATTTAAGGTGGCCAATTGCAAGTTGTTGTTCTCTTTGACTCTCTACAAACTGTATGGCCAGCTTTAGGAGTACATGCGTTACCTGTTCATCCTGTTTGCTTCCAAAGCAAATTTGAATACTTATCCTGGATATGGAAAAGTACACAACTTCCCTGCCTGCCCAACAAGGCATTATTCTGTGCCAGTGCGGATGATTGCCAAACCTGAGCTATGCCCTATGGGGGTGGGGGAGTCCTTTTGCCTTGTGTAAGCTCTGACTCTGTAGGGTTAGAGCTGAAATTGATTTTGTTTTTGTTTTTTGTTTTTGAGTGTGCAAAGATGGGATGTATGTTGTGTGCTCCTTACCTTTTCAATCTGAAAATGGAACCAGAGGAGCGTTTGGCTCAGCCTCTCAGCGGAGCGCTGAGAAGCTGAGCCAGGTGACAGTCAGGCATTTGGGAGGATCCCAACATTAACACCCCCATCCCACCGATTTACGACATTAAAATCCGGCTACTTCACTTGGAGTAGCCCGAGTTCAAAACAGCATTTCAATGCGACTTGGAAAACATCTGTGCGACTTCATGCACAGAGGTCTTTGCAAGTGGCACCTGAACTTGCAAAAAGTAGTGCAGGAACTACTTTCGAAATCAGTGCGATCGGCACCAATTTGACCGCTTTCAATGCAAACAATAGGTTGTGGCTTGTCATGTGACTTGAAGCTTTAGTAAAAAATAAACCCAGTGATTATTAAATACCACCAAAAGAAAGCTCTATTTGTGTGGAAAAAAAAACAAACATTTTATTTGGGTACAGCATTGCATGACTGCGCAATTGTCACTCCAAGTGCAACAGCGCTGAAAGAAGAAAATTGGCCTGGGCAGGAAGGGGGTAAAAGTGCCCAGTATTGGATCGGTTAAAGTCCTTGACCCTTTCCAAAAACACAGAGGCACAAAATGCGTTGATATGAACATGTTCCATAGCAACCCATGTTAAAATCTTGTGTTTCTGCAAAAAGCATGAAAAAACACATTGGTGTGAACTGAGCCTAAACGCCCCTGCATGTTGTTCTATGTGTTCATTCACACACAGGCTTTTAGAAGAGTTTAGAGGCAGAAAAATGAACTGCCAGCATATCCAGGAGCAGCAATGTTTTGGCAGAAAAAATGCTTAACACATTTAAACGCATCTAAGTGTGTGTTAACACTAGGTGTGTTCAGCGTTTTTACGTTTTTAATTCATTTCAATAGTCGGAATACATTTATTATTCTTACCAGTGAAACAAGTTAATGCCCAAACGCGTGACATGGCTAAACTCACTTAACCACTTTTGCAAGTGTCAAGTTTTTTTTTTTTTTTTTCTTTTCTGCCAAAAGGCCACTGCCAGGAAGAAAGGCGTTTAGGAGAGCTGTAGAAATGTCCAATGTGCATGAGGCCTTCTTGTCAAGACTTTTATCTGAGCCAAATGTAAAGTAAATGTAAAATAATCAGCTAATCTCATATGGCCAGACACATCAGCAAGGAACCCAAAACAAAAAAACCCACAAGGTCAGCTTTTCGGAGTGCCTCACCCTAAATTTACATGAACTGGACATTCCATGATGATTCTGATGATGGTGGGGCCATGCATACAACTCTGCCCACCTTATGTGTACAGAGACTGATCAGTCTGATGTCTCCTGGTCTGCAGTTATCTTATGATGTATAGGTGCTGGTATGTTGGCCTTTGTTCTGTGGTCAGCAGACAGGGGCACATTCTTTCTCTATCTACAGATATTCCAGTCTTTGTTATCCCTCTCCTGTTTGATCCATTCATATTGCTGGTGTTTCAGATTCAGAACTTGAGTAGGTTTTCTGAAACCTAAGATAAGCAGTTACTCCGGGGTTGGGCACACCATGAAAGCACATCCATATACAAAGAGAGCCAGTGTGGACAATGGGAGATATCAACAGTCTGCATGGAAATCTCTACTTTGTTGTCTGTGATGGGAAACCTAGCTGTGCAAATATTGTTTGCACAGGTGTGGACACCATGTTGGTTGAGCTTGTTTGACATTTGAATGTGTTGTCCTTGGTATACAGAAGCGCAGTGGCAAAAACTACAGAACGTACCTGCCAGTGTGGGGGTTTCCAGGATCTTTGGTCTCTGAATGCAGAAAAAAAATAGCTGCCAGTGGTGGGACTTGCAGGGTCTACAGTCTCTGAACCCAGAAAAAAACGACAAAAATTAGCTGCCAGTGTTGGGACTTGCTTGGTCCTCAGTTTCTGCCTTTCGGTGGACATACCTGGATGATACAGAAATGACATCAATCCAGTGTGGGTGCATGGCACCATGCCCAGGGAAAGAGCTTATGATGTCCTTAGCCTTACCTCAGAACTGAGATCTCAGAACTGGAGGATGGAAATTTTAGGTCTTTTGGCATATAAAGCATTTCTCATACGTGCATTACATCTGCGTACTGTGTTTAGCCGGTTGCCCAATTTTAGCTTTAGGCCTAGCTTTAAGGGGGGGGGGGGGGGGGAGACAAGAAAAATCAATTATTCGCTACGGAGATGGTTCAACTCTCCGCTTCAAGTTTCCTGAAGCCAAACGCTTGAAGCTCAAAAAAGGGCAGATTGGTGCATCTTTGAAATGTCTCTTTTCCATAAAAATGCATTGAAAGAGAACAGGCATCGGAGGTAAAAAATGGCGTGGGTCCCACCTGCCCCCAATCCATACCAGGCCTTTCGGGTCTGGTATGCTTTTTAACCCCCCCGCCCTATGCCAAAAAAAAAAAAAAAAAATGCTGCTGACAGCAGGGATGAATCGCTGGTTAGGAAGCTGGCAGATGCCAGCTCCTTAAAACGCCAAAGCTCAAACATTTAACCATTCAAACATGCATGAAAATTTGCGAGAAAACACTTAGAAATGCTACACTCAGGTATGCATGCAGCCCTATGCCGGCCTTAGATGGTTTGAATCTCGGTCAGTTCAGGGACCAGCCGAGGTTTGAACAGTCTATAGGCAGGCTGAATGTTTCCAAGTCGGAAACACAAGAGAAACCCCCCCCTTTGGGACTTTAACTGGGGAGATTAACTCAAGAAAGGAGTAACCTATATAAAATGATATTTATTGATACATTTAAAAAAAGAAAAAAGACCACCCAAGTAGGGTGATGATTCACATCAAAGACACGGACACAATATATGGAACACAAAAACACACATACACTATAAATAAATAAATAAAAAAAAAAAAAATATATATATATATATATATATATATATATATATATATATATATATAATATCACTATCCGAAAAAACTAAAAGGCCACTAAATCTGCCAGCTTTTTTCATCCACCATTCATACTACTTCTGCTTGGTGAGGTCCTTTATTTACCCACTGGATGGCCCTACACTAGCCCACCAATGGGTTATACATTGCACTTAAGTCGGCTTTGCCGTTGGCGTCATCTTTGTCTTACCGCCGGCTCCCTCTTCACAGCGTCCCCGTCGGGATGACGTCACTAAACGTGTTTCCATCAGACGCCAGATTTTGGCACGTATCTCCTCAGTGGCTCTGACCTGAGACGTAAGGGCTTTCTTGTGATCGCCGGCCGGGGTTTCTTTTGTATACCGCCCTCTTTTCTCCCTCCTAATGCTAGGACTGGTGTAGGTTACCTTGACCACCGCCCCTACCTTCCTTTTATCATCCTGATTGGCTGGCGCTCCTCCAGCCAGGTATACTTAACCAGGGCTGCTCTCCCACAGTGACCCAAGGGCTTACTGTGCTGGGTGCGCGTTTGGATACCACACGTTGGACGGAAGGTTTAAGGTATAACTTTATACCCCGCAGATGGCCATGATTTTACACTATTATGTGTGCCTTCCTTCTATTGGCAATTATTTTGATACATTCTTGGACTTGTCGTCCTTCTGTTATATTTTTCAGACCTTTTGCCCTCCCTCTCCTACTTTGGTAGGACTGATACTGCACCTTTCCATCCTGGGTTTTACCTGGCTAGGAACGCTATCCTTCCTTCCGTCCTTCCTTCCTTTTTTTTTTTTTTTTTTTTTTCCCATATCATCTGTTATCCCTTTCAGCATACCAGCAATTCGATTTTTTTGTTTCTCAAATCCCCTTGCCTTCCGTGTGGGTCCAATCTGCAATCTGTGTACCCTATTGGATGCCCAGTTAGATCTTTGCCCTCAGAAATATGGGTAGGTAACCATTTAACATGCTGTATCTCTGGGTCTCATCTATATTAAGCCTTTTTCTTAGCCTTTGTATTTTTGTCTCATTAGGTATTCCTTTAGCCAATTTTTATATGTGGCTGTTGATCCTTCTAATCATTATTCTGCTGGTAAGCACTTACTACCTTTGGCCCCTGTTTGAATGGTGTTTACTTTTTTTTCTCTCATGACTTCCCGATGTACTTGCCAATGAAAGCTCTTTGACTTTTAGATCTTGGTACGTTTTTTTTCTCTCCATATTGAGAGTACATCACAAAATACTTGAACCCTGGCTACTAGTTGAAGACTCCTTAAATCCTGTAGAATATGGTCAGTACCTCAATTATGACACATCAATTGTGGATAATATTATGCATTATGATATATAAAAAATATATTACATGTAAAAAATATTTGCGATATGTAGAGGATCTGTTTTTAAAATATTGACCACTTACCCCTGAAGATCTCTGATCAAACATCATTGAAACGTGTTGGGTTCTTTTTCTGCCACCAGCTGGCAGATTTAGTGGTCGTCTTTTAGTTCATATGATGTTTTATATTTATTCCATTTTGTCCATGTCCTTGATGTGAATCATCACCCTCCTTGAGTGGTCTCTTTTCTTTTTCTGTTTTTAGATGTATCAATAAATATTATCATTTTATATATGTTCCTATTTTCTTGGTGAGTTGGTCTCCCCAGTTAAAGTCCCAAAGGGGGGTTTCTCTTGTGCTTCTGTATATTCCACTTGGGATGGGGGTAGGACTGCTCTAATTGTTGTTTGGGGGACACGGTCGACAGGAATCCTTGTATTCTAATGTTTCCAAGTCGATCCATCAATTTGACTTGGAAACAACCAGCATGTTGGATTTTCAGCATACGGTTATTGCCGTGTTCTCCCGACAGGGACAGCTCCCTGCACCCCCACTGGGAGAACAGCTCCACAGAAGGGATTCAAGCAATTTTCTTTCCTGCAACCCTTGGCATTGCGTGCAGGCAGCCCATGGAAATGGATACAGATGCTCCGGCTGCACAGACAAAGTTGCATGCCAAAATTTGTAGCGACTGCACGTTACCATTTTAATTAAGTCCTATTGACAGACTTTGAGGTTCCTTGGTTACATAGTTAATCTGGTTGACAAGACACAAATCCATCCAGTTCAACCAATGAGTTGATTGAGTGCTGGCTTTTCTTATGAGCTGGTAGCATGCAATGACAGGTGGGCTATTGGGTATTACTATATAGGCTGCAGCAGGGAAATTGTTAAATTGTTAATTTTTGTGTTCTAATGATTGCCTTTCCAAGGCACACATCACCGCATACAAAACCAGGAAATCTCAATACTGGAGCTGCAGATTGTTTTTATCAATTCGCTGCATTCCAGCGCTTTATCTCCCATACAGAGTGTGATTGTGTGCAGCTGCTGCCATGTGCTCGAGATTTGTTCCTGGCAGCCATATTAAAGGTCACATGATCCATCCCCAAGTTGATTAAATGGGATATATACAGTATCTTTATGTTTGAAGAAAATCATAGAATGCATTTTTAAGAAACTGTTCTATAACTAAATCAAACTTCATACCGCCCTTCTGTTATGCCCAGCATCAGAGGGAGGAGCAGCATTCCTAGTTAATCAGACCTCTATTACTTTCTGTATATAAATAGGCCTTTTTTATTAGGGGGGGGACGTAAGGATGACTTCTTGGCTATCCTGACACTCTTTAACCACTTGCCAACCGCGCTATAGCCGAAAAGACGGCTTCAGCGCGGGCTTAAATTGCCAGGAGGGCGTCCATAGACGTCTTC